>QLTV01000601.1:3178038-3238491 GCA_003457575.1 Thermophis baileyi | reverse complement strand
AGAGCAACGGAGGGTAGGACAAGAAACAATGAGTGCAAACTAATCAAAGATAGAAGCAACTGTAGGAGCTCCTCACATTTCCTGAAAGAAAAATTAATCAGTGGAACAACTTGCCTTGTAAATGTGTAAATGCTCCAACTCTGGAAGTTTTTAAGAAGAGATTGGATAACCATTTGTCTGAAGTGGTGTAGGGTTTCCTGCCTAAGCAGGGGGTTGGACTCGAAGACCTCCAAGGTCCTTTCCAACTCTGTTATTCTATTCTATTTTAAATATTGGAACAGTGCTATTTTATTGTGCTATTTTATTGTGAATTGGACTAAGGAGAAATTTCCTAAGTGTGAGACCAATCAAGTTGGCCACGCCCACCCAGTCATATGACCAAGCCACACCCACCAAGCCACGCCCACAGAATCGGTAGGGAAAATTTTTGGATTTCACCACCGGTTTCTAGGTTTATGAGGCTGCAAACAAAAACACTGCCCCTATAATTTTGGGTGTGAAATAAATATTTTGAATTCAGCTACGCACGTTTAAGTATTCTTAATATGCCCCATTTGAAGTGACTCACTGATATATAAATGGTATAAATGTTTTTTTTTCCTGAAAATGCTTTGCTTTGGCATTTGTGTTACCTGTTCTATTTATTTTTTAAAAAAAATTGGAACATTCCCCAATATTTTGGAGAAAAAGTATTTTTGTTGGATCAGACACCTCCTACCAGCTTTTGCAGAGAATGTTGAGAGACAAAACCTAAACTAGACAGAACTAGGATTTCAGTGATATGGTGGTGATGCTTCAGTGGTCTTAAGGCAGGGGTGGGCAATTATGGCCCCTTTATGACCTGTAGAATTCTGTAGAATGCTGGCTCAGGAATTCTGGGAGTTGAAAGTCCACAGATCGCACAGGGGCCATAGTTGCCCACACCTGTTTTAAGGGATGAAACTGGTGCCTTAAGCTTCTGCAAGCTGTACACAGCCCCTAATTTCCCCCATCCAACACAAAATATAGTAAGTTTATAGTCTGCATTCTATGAAAGTATTAAATCAATTGCAGCTTCTGGGCCATGTGTTTACACCCAGTCACAGGGTTTGAAAAGTGCCTGATACCTATGAAAGATTTCTACATTTATAATAATATTTACAATATATACTATCCAATACCTTACTTACAGAGTTTGCTTTTTCTTTGGCTATTCGCTTTTGTTCTTCCAACTTGAGCTTTTCATTTAAGCAATCATTTTCACGTTGTAATTCAGCAATTTTTTCCTGAAACATTAAATACAGTCCAATATAACAATCGAGCCTCTAACACAGGGGTGTCAAACTCAAAGCCCGCAGGCTGGATCCGGCCCGTGGGGTGCTTAGAACTGGGTGGCGGGGCCACCCTGGAAAAAGCAAAGGGTTATCATGCGGCCCTCCTGAGCTCCATTTTCACTGGCAGAGCACTGCAGGAGGCCCCTGCAGGTGCCCTGACACAAGTGATGTTGAGTTGGCCACGCCCCCCTTTCCCCCCGCCCCCCTAGGTCAAACACAACCCTGATGCGGCCTTCAATGAAATCGAGTTTGACACCCCTGCTCTAACATAAAGCCAGGAATCATTTTAAAAAAATACTATCAGAATAAAGTAAATTGGTAGAAGTCAGAAATAAGATTCTTAATACTATTAGCTGGGCACCAGAGTGATACAATCTGTTAAACCAATTAGTATAAGCAAGAAAGATGCTTAATAAAAACTAAACTGCTGTGCTATATTAATAAGGACCAAGTATAAATACAGAGTTTTTTAAGAGAGAAAAGTAAAGGTAAAATTTTCAAATAGTGGAGGCACATAATCTTGAAATAGTTCATAGAAGTGTCTATGTATTAACAAACTGGGGGGAAAAATCAGACCTCCAATTCTTCTTGCTTCTCATGGAAAGATTCTTCAAGTGACTTTCTTTCTAATTCATGGATAGCTTTGAGTTCTGAAAAAATTTAGAGGTTTATTATTATGAGGTAAGATTCCCTAACATGCCTTTATTACAAATTAAGTCGCAATAGCAAAAGATCAGGTTACATTTTAGTTAGTAGAAAAATCCTGTATCCATGGTAAAAAAAAAAAAAATCTCTATCAGGCTTTTGAATGATTTTAGATTTCTTTCTAAATATAACATCCTTAGTTATAATCACAGGAAAGAAATCAAACAATTTACCTGAACAAGAAGATTCATATTGCTTCTTCAACTCTTCTATCTTTTCTGCATGACTGGTTTCAAGTTCTAGCTTAAAATTTTCATGTGTTATATTCAAGTTGTCAACCTAAAAAGTAACAATATTTTAGGGTGTGTGTGTGTAAAAATACTTATTTTGGGATCAGTGTGGTTCAGTCATTCCTTCTCAGCCCTAGGAAACAAGCAATGGCAAGCTACTTCCAAAAAACATGTCAAGAAATCTGCAAGAACTTCTCCAGGCAGTTTCCAGGAATCAACACTGACTCAAAAGTATGCATGCATGCACGCACGCACACGCACACACACCCCAAACTAACTCTACAAGTGTTCCACAAACCCAACATAGCTTTTTATAGGGCTTTGGCTTAACACGGATTTCAACATGGTTTGCAACATGAGGCCATCCTAGAAGGCTGCTGCATTTCAATGAAGTTATTAACTTTACTGCAAAATGAACAATAAAATTGACTCTGTAAAGATGTACATATTTACACACTTTTAAACTTCACTGTCGAGGTTCCAGAGGAATGCATTAATGTAGAAACAAACCTTGATTAAAGAATATTACAACAATTAAGCATTATGCTAAATAAATGCTCCAACCAACTCCAGCTTCACTAACCTGCTCCTGAAGTTGTGCTTTGTATTTTTCAGCTTCTTCTATGCAGACACTCTGAACTTTTTCACACTCAGCTGTGTAGAACTGTTTCAGCCGCTCTTCCAATCCCAATACATCACTTTGGTGCTGTTGGTTCAGCTTCTGCACAAACCCTTCATAAGCTGCTTGCAATTCAGTTCGGTCTTTCTCCAATTTCTCACAGGCAGCAGTAGTAGTGACTTGATATGATAAATAACAATAATTTCCTCTTACAATCAAGTAGTTTCACAAACACATCTTTGGCTTTTACAATTCTCCCCCCCCCCCAAAGAAGATACTCAACACAATAATTTCAAACAAAGTTTCCAGTGAAGAGAGAAAGAGTGTACTGAGGGTTTATTTACTGACGGTTAATTATTTCCAGGTTTAATCCTAAACATATCTAGTTTAAAAGACGGTTGGATAGCAGCTAATAGAAATACCTTTCCAGAAAAGTTGAAAAGCTACTGACAATCTGGGCTAGCACATAAACCGTCATATAAATCAGGGGTCTCCAACCTTGGCAACTTTAAGACTTGTGGACTTCAACTCCTAGAATTCCTCATGAGGCCAGCTTTGCTGAGTCGAAGTCCACAAGTCTTAAAGTTGCCAAGGTTGGAGACCCCTGATATAAATCATCCCTCACTCTTTCCAAAGCCATAGCATCTGTATCCAAAACAATACAGTTGATTCAAGACACGTTTAGCAAGATAATAGAGTTTTTCTACCAAAATCTTTCCCAGTGCTATCAAGTTGCTTAAAATAGGATTTGAGCTTTCTCCCTAGAAAGCACACAGTCTATCTAAATGATCTTCTTGCCTCGTGGGATCCATTCAATTTCTCAGAAATTTCCAGTACTATTGATCTGATCTTGCTACTAATTACAAGCAGTGGTCCCAGCCCGTTTAAGATTCAGAAACCAATGTTGGGGAATCTATTCATGTATTGCAAGTGTCCAATTCTTTGTCATATTCTTTTACACCTTTGTGAAACTGCTGGGAGAAATTACTAGGTAATGAAGCATAAGGATTTTTCAGCAGAACTTCCTTACCTAGCACAATTCTCCCTCCACTACCCCAAAATATGCAGCCCTGCTATTCAAAACTGTATGGAAGATTGTGTGCACTTCTGATATATAACCTTGGTCTCTGGTAATTATTCTACACTGGCAAAATTATATTTTAAACTATTCTAAAATTCCAAATTTCTGGTAATGCTAAATATAATCCTATAGTTTAATATATGTCTATGTAGTTATAAGGAGCCAAATGTGTTTCAAGAGACTTAAAATAGTCAGTTTGAGAAGAGTTAATCTTGAATAACATTTTAATCTTTCAAAATAAATCATTTTAGTTAGGAACAAAATTCCTTCATAAGTCTTAGCTAGATATAGTAGGTTTAATGTTTGTCTTTATTTTGGGTAATAAAGGAAAATAGTTTGGAGCTAAAATTCAGAGTGAGAAAGCACTTATGTTCTCAAATTAGCTTATTCTGTATTACACTCTTAAGATAACATCAGATTCTAGCTATAATATGAAAAACTGCCTTTTCTTTCTTTGTTACCTGAAAGTGAGTATATGAAGTCGACAAGAATGGCCAGCACACCTATTTCAGATAGCAAATGGACTGACAATTTGCTAGTTTGTGGTACAGGCAGTCCTTGAAATGGCTCTAAACCAGTGGTTCTCAACCTTCCTAATGCCGTGACCCCCTCCCTGCCGCCGTGACCCCCTCCCCGCACGCGCGCGTTGCCAGTCACCAAGATGGCGGGCTAGCGCATGCTTAGGCGACCCCTGTGAAACGGTCATTCGACCCCCAAAGGGGTCACGACCCACAGGTTGAGAACCGCTGCTCTAAACAATAGGTAGTTACAACCAGTCCTCAAAGTTCCTGCTTGTTGCTGCAGCCCCGTGGTCACCCGATTGCAATCCAGGCATTTAGCAACTGTCCTAAATTTCTGACCATTGCTACAGTATGTCGGTCACGAGATCAAGATGTGCAACCTTTGGCCTTCCAAAAGCAAAATCAATGAGGAAGCCAACAAGAAATTGAAAGCCATGATCATGTGGGGTCCTGGCTTAACAATGGTAATCAGATACTGTTGGAACTGCCAACAGTAAGCAGTGTGGTCATGTGACTCATGCTTTACAATCACATCACTTAGCAACAGAAATACTAAACTCAATTACTATAGTTAAATGAGAACTACCGTTATTTAAGGTAAGGTCCCTTCCAACTCTGTTATCCTATTCCAGTGATGGCGAACCTGTGGCACGCATGCCACAGGTGGCACGCGGAGCCATATCTGAGGGCACGCAAGGCGTTGCCCTATGTCAGATCCAGTGTGCATGTGCGCGCTGGCCAGCTGATTTTCGGCCTTGGGGAAGGCCGTTTTGCCCTCCGGAGGCTTCAGGGAAGCGTTCTGAAGCCCCGGAGTGCGAAAAATGGCCCAACGGGAAAACCGGAAGTTCAGAAAAACGCACTTCCGGTTTGCCGTTGGGCTGTTTTTTGCACTCCCGGGCTTCAGGAAGCTTCCTGAAGCCCCGGAGTGCGAAAAACGGCCCACCGGGCAAACCGGAAGTTCAGAAAAACAGCGGTGATGGCGAACCTGTGGCACGCATGCCACTGGTGGCACGCGGAGCCATATCTGAGGGCACGCGAGGCGTTGCCCTATGTCAGCTCTAGTGCGCATGTGCGTGTTGGCCAGCTGATTTTCGGCCTTCCGGTTGGGCCAGAAGGCCGTTTTTCGCCATCCACAGGCTCCGGAGGCTTTACTGAAGCCTGGGGAAGGTGAAAACGACCTCCCCCACGCCTTCCGGAAGGCCGAAAATCAGCTGGAATCCATTTTTCGCCATCCATAGGCTCCGGAGGCTTCAGTGAGTCCTGCGCGCATGTGCGGGGGGCAGCGTGGGGGGGGCAGCGTGGGGGGGTTGTGTATGCATGCGCGGGGGGAGGGCATTGCATTATGGGTGTGGGCACACACGTGCGCGCTATTGTGCGCACGCGCGCGCCCTTTTGGCACCCGAGCAAAAAAAGGTTCGCCATCACTGTCCTATTTTATTCTATTTTAACTTGTTAGGAATGGAGAAGGAAGGCAAAATGTACCTTACGATTTGCTAGCAAAACAAATCTACATCTCTAGGAGGGGCATTTTTTCTTGGAGGATGCCTACTATCTATGCAGCGATCTTTTAAATGGCCGGGTATTTTTCTAGATTTTGACTTATGAGATTTAATGCCAATTTAGCCATTTTATCATAGTATCATTTGTTACTCTTCTTCTTTTACAACTTTTATTTTTAAACTGGTCCAAGAATTTGTTAAAGCATAGTTTATATTTTGGAAAACTATTCTGGTAATTTTGTAAAAGTGTAGATAATGTAATATTAATAATAAGACTGCTACTGGTAATTATTCAAAAGGGAAAGCAAAGAAAAGAGAAAGGGAAAGGGGGGAAAAAAAGAAAAGCCTTCCCTAACAAAGACCAGATTTCACTTTATTGGTCAAGCACAGGGGTTCCCAACCTCCAGGCTGCAGTGCACTACTGGGCTGTGGCCTATTCGGAACCGGGCCACGCAAGAGGTAGGCCAGCGCACACGTGCAACTCCACATGCATGAGTGGCAGGCTGGCGCACGTGTGCCCGCTGCTCACATGGCCCGGTTCCCCTCTCCCATCCCGGCTGGGCCGCCAAGGTGCAAAGATTGGGGACTGCTGATCTAGCAGAAGCCCTCAACCTTAGAAGGTCAGCTACACGAATCTTGTTTTGTATTCCACTAAGAAAAGTTACACAGACAGATAACGCAGAGACTTTTCGGATAAAAGTCTTCAAACTTTTAAATTATTGACATATTTTTATATTGCTTTCCCTTTAGTTCAGTTCTTGTTGTGGACTGCTTCACTGCCTAGTTTTTATACTTTTCTGGGCAAAAATATGTACATACCAACACACATACTTTGATAAGAATAAACATTTTAAAAGCTGTCTTGAAAGTTTTCAACTTGGTAGCCATTCCCGAGAACCTGGTGTCTTCATGATTTCCAAACAGTTCCTGCACATTTTCTTCATGGCCTACACATATGGAGGAGGGGATACCTAGTCTTCCCCAAATCTCTAGCTTTTTAAACTGTGGGGTAAAACTTGAACTCTTGTTTTCAGTGTAGCCTTGAAATTATCAGCATGCATCAGCCAGATGTCCTAAACAGGAACAAATCTCACACAAGGCACCAAACGGTCTAATGCTATAGAAGCAGAAGTTGAAAAACACGTGGAGGGCACTATGCTGCCTGCACCTGATTATTGGATATTATCAAAAACATCTGGAAGGGTCCGACTTCCTGAAGAAGAAAAGAAGTGGACATGAAACAATTTCATCATCCTGGGATGCTTTCATATCTTTCCAGGATGAAATTTCATGCATATTAAAGAATAAGAAATGTATTACAAAAGTTGAGGTCTTTAAAAAAAATATGATGCAAAAAGCTAAACTATGCTTATTTATTTCAAAAGGCACCAGTCCAACCCTAAATAACTCAGATTGTTTGCAGGCCAAAAAATTGAGTTGTGGAAATTCTTTTGCCTCTTCACCAGGGAAACAGAAAATATTACTTGGCTTAATAACCAGTCATCATGGTTCCTAGTTATCTGCTCTATTAAGACCTCTGGCATATAAAGGAGGATTAGGAAAGGGAGGGTTCCTTCTTTCATTTGCCATGGAAACTGAAAAAGAAAACATGACTATCACCTGCAGTTTGGACAAAAGCCTTGCTGTTTTTTTAGCTTCTCTAAACCAGAAAACAAATGGGGGGAACAGAGAGGAAGAAGAACATATATGGTGCTGGATGACCTTTTGCTAGAGAAGGAAGGACATCTGGCTTGGCAAAACAATTTCAGGACAGGACAACTATCTGGGGAAAAAAAAGAAGTCAACAGAGCTTTTAACTATAACTGATCTTAGTTAAGGACTTGATCATAGCATTTTGAGCCAATTATAAGTACTAACTACTTTTTCAAGGAGAAAGTCCAAATAGAAAATGCTAAAAGTAATCCAGACAAGAAGCACAACCAGAAGTGCTACATCTATTGTTATTGTAAGGTTAGATTAACAAAATCTTGGAAGACTGAAAGTATTCCTCCCTCCTTTCCTTTTATGCTCTGAAAAACCTAAGGAGTGTCTCTTCTGAAATGTTTCCCACACATTTCCCACCCCTCTTCTCTGAGCTGAGATAGCTTTTGCAGGCCAGATGTCCTATCTGTGGCTCTCCCTCCTGCCTTCCAACATCATTCCCAATATCATTACACTAGGTGTAAGTGCATTTGGCATTACTCTTTCACAGGAAAACCTCCAAATCAGTGTCAACTCTGACCTTCCACATTGACAGCTTAAACTCACTAATACAGCTAACCAGCATCTTGAATCTTCTTCAGGAATATAATCCCCTCTAATCTCTGTTGAATCCTTATTCTCCTACTTTATTGTCCAGAAACACCTCCAATTTATCTAAATCCATTTGATTGTGTTCTCTTGGTCTGTTATCAAAAACTAATTGAGCATGTGAATATTTTCTTTGGATTTCTATGGGAAAAGTGAGTTGGATACCATTTACACCCAGGTATCACAAAGCAGTAGGCAACCTCACACAGCATGGGGTTAAATATCATAACCCCAAAGCCTGACATACGTCATAACACAAAATCAGATTCTTCCAGTATTGCTTTCTACAAATGTCCCTTTAAAAATGACTAAGCTTTTGTTAATGGCTCCAAGATTTCCAAACAATCTTGACACCAGAGAAGGAAACAAACTAAATATAAAGTCTGGATGCTTTTTCTACAATGTTGGTGCCCACAGGACTAGGCTTGATCACTGGTAGTTAACCTGCTTTGTCAATGGGGGAAAGAAGGTAGCATGAGCAGTGGCAGGTTCAATATACCTCACCACAACAATTATCTATGGTACAGAATGGGCGGCTGTTCCTCTTCAAATAAACCAGAAAGAAGTTCAGCTTTGCATGCACAGACCTGATGTCTCACATGTAGAATTGTTCAATCAGTACAAAAATCCCCACACAATTTAAGCCATTTAAGCAAAAAGGAATTGTTTGCACAATTATTAGATTTCACCAGCACAAAAAATTACTACATATGTTGTGGAATTTTTTTAAAAAGCCTAAAGTCTCGAAAAGGGAGAAAAAACATTCAAAATTGCTAATGAAAAAAAATCATTCATGATCACAATGCCACGCTTTGACAAAATTGTCCTCCTGAGGCATAAGCACCATTAAGTCAATATGCTGATTAAGTGAAGGATAAGAATCTAATGTGTTTTAAGCAATTTCACACTGCAACTTGTTTCCTTTAGGAAATAAATCAAACCTATTCCTCACATGTGCAGAAAATAAAAGATATTTCTTTTACGATAATGTCCTGGAATTTTTTAAATAAAATGATGATCACTAAAGGTCAGAGGTGGGTTCCTACTGGTTCGGACCGGTTCGCCCGAACCAGTAGCAACCCGCTGGTGACGTCACGGAGCCGGTTCGGTCGGTGCCAGTCCGTGGACGCCCCCATCTTTTTTTTGGAATTTTTAAATTTTTTTTCTTTCTGTGCATGCGCAGAAGCCGAGTTGCCGGCACTGCGCATGCGCCACCATCTTGTTTTCGGCTTTTTTTGGGGGGGGAATTTTTTTTTTAATTTTCAGCACTGCGCATGCACGCGTGCCCATGAGGCGCGGCCACATGACGCGGGAGGAAGCGAACCGGCAGTGAGGTAAATTAGAACCCACCCGTGCTAAAGGTAAAGGTAAAGGTTTCCCCGCACATGCGTGCTAGTCGTTTCCGGCTCTAGGGGGCGGTGCTCATCTCCGTTTCTAAGCCGAAGAGCCAGCACTGTCTGAAGACGTCTCCGTGATCATGTGGCCGGCATGACTAAATGCCAAAGGCGCATGGAGCGCTGTTACTTTCCCACCAAAGTGGTCCCTATTTTTCTACTTGAATTTTTTACGTGCTTTCGAACTGCTAGGTTGGCAGAAGCTGGGACAAGTAACAGGAGCTCACTCCGTTATGTGGCGCTAGGGATTCGAACCGCTGAACTGTCGACCTTTTGATTGACAAGCTCAGCGTCTTAGCCACCGAGCCACCGCGTCCCTATGTCAAGGTAAAACGTATAATTAGTTCAGGTGCTCAGACTTTCAATTAGCCAGTATTACAGGCAATAAAAACAGTCCTTTTTTAAAATCTACTGCAGTGGCATCTTGAAACATACAGTTTTATTTTTATTCTTTTAATTTAGCTGAAAGGTTTTTTTTTTTTAAAAAAAATAAGGGCACTATAAACAATGAGAAATGAAAATCTCAGTCCAAATCTTCCTGTTACATTTTGAAAATGCTGTTCCCATCCTCAAATGCTCCAATTCTATTCATTTAATTCTGTCAACTCAACAGGAAAAAAAAAAGATTGTTCTTACCCCTTCACTATACCTAAGGTAGATTGGTTAATATAGACCTGGTCTGGAAGAGACATCTGCTTTCAACAAATTACAGGTAGTCCTTGACTTACAACAGTTCATTTAGTTTGAAGTTACTACAGCACTGAAAAAAGGAACTTATACCTGTAACTATTTTTCACACTTAAAACCATTGCAGTATCCTAATGGTCATGTGATCAAAATCTAGACGCTTGGCAACTGACTCATATTTATGATGGTTGCAGGATACTGGGGTCATGTGATCCCTTTTGCGACCTTCTGATAAGCAAAGTCAATGGGGAAGCCAGATTCACTTAACAACTATGTTACTAACAGTGATTCACTTAAAAACTGTGGCAAGCTTGTAAAATTGGGCAAAATTCACTTAACAACTATCTCACTTAGCTACAGAAATTTTGGACTCAATCGTGATCCTAAGTCAAGGACTACCTGAAAATAGTATTTCTTTCCAAGACTGACATAACTTTTAATTTCTAAGACAAATGAATGGCCAGAAACAAGCTGCATTTGTCAAAGTTTAAGATGAAGATACATTTTCAAATCTTTGCATCACGCTACAACTTCAGTGAGATCTTATTCTCATAAAACTCATTTAGCTATTTCTACCACCAGCAAGTTGCAGAGCACATATGCAATCATGCCCTACAATTGAAGCCTTTTGCCTCGGTCTTGATACTCCAACTATATAAGAGCAAAGAAGAAACAGCTCTACCATGTAAACAGCTCTACCATGTAAACAGCTCTACCATGTAAACAGCTCTACCATGTAAACTGGTAAGCAAAGTGGACCAATTCCTCATAATACTAGAATTAGCTATTTAAAATCTTATGGTATTCCATTGTTTCCTAGTTTTCAAAATTGATTTTTATGGTCATTTGACTGCAGTTGGCCTATAAGCCTTTGAAACATTAGTTTAGTATATTTTCAAATAAACACCAGAACATAAATTAGAGACCATTTACCACAAAAAAGCACACATAACAGAACCTGTTCTAGTATATAAAACTAGACGTAGACTAGATTGGAACATATATACAAATTTTAAAATTTATTTTCAAATACATATACATTTTTATATTTATTTTTAGAAAATTCTTATAGGCTTTTAGGAAGACATCTAAGCTCTAGCTATTTCCTTTGGCCTTGGGGGTCAGATGTCAAGTCCCCGATTGATGGAAGATTTCACTCTAATAGCCATCCTACAGCTTTAATATATTTTAATGAAATATGTTTTTAAATTGATTATGGGTTCATTTTTGTATGCCACTTAGAATCACATGACTTGAGTTAGGCAGCCTAAGCAGGCGGTTGGACTAGAAGACCTCCAAGGTCCCTTCCAACTCTGTTATTCTATTCTATATAAATGCCTGAATGAATACATAAATAAAATGGACTGTCACCATCAATTACTTTGAGATCACTGAAATAGGTGCTGTGGTGTTGTCCACAATAAGATATTTTCAGGTGACCAGAAGATATTTCAATTTTCATTCACGGGTGAGATTCACAAGTAAAAAAAAAAAATCCCCTTTCCTTCCATTAGTCTGGACTTCCCATACTTCATGTAAACATGACACATCATCAAAGGTGACACACACACACACTCACACTGTGCCATTCTTGCTGTTCGTTTTGTAATTCAGAATGGTCTCAAAGAATCTGTTTTTTTTCAAAAGACAGAAAGGACTTGATTTTTTAAAAAATTGCCATCCCTGCCTAATGCTTAATCCATTGATCAAAACTGGACAATGTTTGTTGCTCAACATCTTTATATTATCAATGGACAAGGGTATAAGAGAAGAGAGAATGACCTCCAAGATCCAACTGAAACACACAATACAATACTCTGTTGGTACAAAGTGAAACAGTAAACCATGTCTAGCTAGCAAAGCCAACATTCAATTCTCCCATGTATATAATTGTATTACTACCACTTGAAAAATAATCCCCTTAAAATTTTATGCTTATGCATGATTTACATACAAATATTTTCAATATATTAGTGACCCAAGGCAGAAGAAAGCTTTTTTAGCTCATCTATTGTATGCTTTTAGTAGTAAAAGTAAGCACTTTCAGTGCCAATAATTGGTAATGTATGAATCATCTTAGATATGCTAAGGTACAGTAACATTTCTTGAATCTGTCACCCTCCATATCTTGTAGGTTCAGCCATATGTCCACAAATAGTGGAATTGTAGTCCACGTGCAATGAGACATCAAGTTAGAGAAGGTAATGTGAACAATGGTAAAAAATATAACCACTGTTTAAAATTGCCCTGAAGTTATTTGTAGTAATCATTACACTCATAATAAAATATCTGAAATTACAAGGGACTTATAATCACATTTCACAGATTGAACGTCAATCAACTTATAGAGCAAATTGCTTAAGTGTTTCACATATGTGATGTCATTGCCCCATTCCATTAATCCATAAAATAGGCCAGACTCAGTTCTGTATTCTGAAATTGTCAGCAACTTGCCTTAGGCCAGCTAACAAGGATAGAGGTAAGATATAAAGCAAAACCAATTTTATTCTCTTACCCATAATGTTACGATCAGCTTATGACTTAACATTAAATATACTAAAGCTGTTTGTTAAGATGAAATGCTCCTCTGGCACATTTAAGTTGGATCTAATTTTGGACCATTGTAAGAATTTTATGATTCTCTGCCTTGAAGCAGTTAATCTGTTTAGTTTAAGTGATGTTTTCTTAGTTTCTTGTTAATTTTAGTTCACTGTGAGCAGGCTGGGAGTGATACACCACTATGAATAAAATACAGCACGTTACCATTGTTTCCTCATTGTCAAGAGGAAAAATAATACCCGTTTATACCATTTAAACCATGAGTGTCCAACTTTGGCAACTTTAAAACTTGTGGACTTCAACTCCAGAATTCCACAGTCAGCATGACTGCCTGGGGAATTCTGGGAGTTGTAAGTCCATGGGTCTTAAAGTTGCCAAGTTTGGACACCGCTGATTTAAACCATCAAAAAGAAAAACATGGATTTGCACAGCCTATCTCATCATCCACTTTCCCCACAGTGTATGTTTGGACCATCAGAGACATGTTTCCAGAGGAAACTCTCCGGAAGCCAGATGACCTCAGGGTCATACAATTAAGAATCTTGAAAAATGGAGACCACGAAGATCTGAACGGAATGAAGTGGGATCAGTGGGAGGGGACCTGAACATGCTGAGTCAATTCTATGACTTCTTATGGCCCTGCTTTGTTGCTCCATTTATCACTTTAAAAAAGGAAGGAGGATACATTAACACTTACCCAGATCTCCACGTAGATTGAGAAGTTCCAGTGATAACTCTTTACGCTGGGAAAGCACTTCTTCTCTCTGTGCGAAAAACACAGCAGAGATACATATAATGTTATTGGGGGGGGGAAATACTTTTCAGTAGTTATATTTACGGGCTATCTACTAAATGACAGGAGCTGGGGCTCATCCATGATAACAGCTTTTTAACACTGGAAAAACACAGAAGGTTCTGAGATAAGGAAGCAGATGTGTTTAAATAAGGTTTTCACCTCTTGTTAAGTACTTTAAAGTCAGCAAGAGCTTAGTTTTCTTGTTAAGTGTGTGGATACTCCTAGGATTAAATTAACATCTTCTAATTTGTATTCAACAAACTCGTAAGGCCTCTTATTCATAACTTTGAGGGCCACACAGGAGTGAAAAACAAAGTGCAAAGTACTTTATAACAAAGGTAAACAGAGCCCAAGTCCTCTATAGATTACAAAGCCCAGTTACAAAATTTAGAAGCAGCACAGTGTGTGTTACGGTTTCAGTCAAAACATTCTCTTAATCAGGATTATTCTTTTCTTAATGCTAAAGTTGGTGCACTTTAAACATCACAAAAGAATCCACGTCCTTTTCTGCCTATTTCCAACTACTGAACAAGTTACAGAAAACAAGCAGTCCTCCCCCCACCCCCAACCCGAATCTATAAGGTGCAATGAACCCTCTGCCTCCTTCATGAAATCAACTGCTTGGAGAGCTCAACATTGCAGAGATACCAAAATCCAAGCTCCCTGCTGCGGGAAGCATTTCACCTTGCTTGCAGCAAACCACTGCTGAAAACTCCTTGACATTATTCCAGAAGAACACTACAGAACAAATACCAATTACCTTTTTTGCAGCACATGGAAAATACAAGCACACTTTGCTGCTAGAGCAGCCCATTGTACAGCTTCGGTCCCCAGCTTGTCTTCTGTCCCCAGCATATGCAGGCAGGAGTGTACAGGTGGCAAGCAGTAGCAGTACCACAAAGCAAACTGGTTGGGCCACATTTAACTCACAACCAGGTCGCACTCCATTGGCCACTGCCTCAGCTCGACTTCATCATGCTTTGCAGTTTACCGTAGTCCTTCTACTGGTCTCTCCCAATACAGAGACACACTCACTGCAGCCTCTGCACTTGGCACCAGCAGCTAGTGATTACTTAAAGCTACAGCTCTTTCGTTTCTGAAAAATGAGAGCCAGACATTACTAAGATCGATTGCCACTTACTCAAATATCAGTTGGTATAATGCCTGGGAGGGAGGGGGGCTGGGGGAGGAACGGAGGGAGAAGAAAACATCCTCCTGACCACCTCTATGGATAATGGGTTTTATTTTTAGCTTTTCTGAATTAGTTATTCTAGGCTTTTACTCTTAATTTATTACATAGGCTGGTGGGGAAATGAGATGATGTGAGCTGAAAGGAGGAAAAAAAAGAAAGAAATTTTGCCAAAATTTGCTTTATGCTTGTTGTGCTGCTGTTCTATTGAGTATACAGCTTCTCACTGGGACAGTGGGAGTCAAAAGAGCAATGTGAAGAGAGCCTTCAGGGCCTTCACTCAATATTTTAGCCTCGGTTCCATAGATACTCTCGGCTCTAGGTTGTGTAGTTTAGTGGTTAAAGCATCAGACTAGAAAACAAAAGACTGTGAGTTCTAGTCTTATCCTAGGCATGAAGCCAGCTGGGTGACCTTAGGCCATCAGTCATTCTCTCTCCACCTTAGGAAGGAGGCCAGGACAAACCACTTCTGTAAATGTTGCCAGGAAAACTGAAGAAACTTGTCCTGACAGTTGCCAGGAGTGAACAGTGACTCGAAGGCACAGAATAATAATAATTTTTAAAAAGTGACAGCCTTCAGTTGATCTCATGAAGTATCTAATTAGGAGTCAAATCCAGCCTTGCAATTTACTGCCTGGATTAATGTGTGAATTTGGCCACCAAGAATCTTTTTCCTTCTCTAAAGGACTAATATGGTGCTTTATTATTTCAAAATCAGGGTATATATTGCATCAGTATTTATTCTGAATATTTAAGCAGTATATTGCAAAGCATGGGAGCTCCTGCAAACACATTAGGGCTATTAATAGAGTGGGCTCTTACTGGCTTTGAACTGTTTAAATAGGTTGTCCCAGATCACACTATAAACCATGAAAAATTATGCAATATAAACTAATTAGCCTTGGAGGTTCCATAAAACTTCCTGTTGTTTGGCAAATAAGTAAGTCTTCTCTGCTTCTATTCCTGAGAAATATATAGGCCATATTAAAACAAGAATATTAATGACTTATTTACATGGACTAGAATGCACAAAGGAGGATTGTATGCATATTCTAAATTCTATATATCTTAATTTTATTAACAGTCTAAATTTATAAGTAGTGAGTGTACAAGAAAATAGGGTAGTTCAATTCAAGACACAGGAACTACTTTGCAAATAGACAAAAGAGAAAGCCCCACCTTGTGAACATATTTGTTATTTCTGAAATATTTATTCAACTACAAATTAGTTTAAACTCACAATAAGAGAAATCCACTATCTGATAACTGATTAGTCAGTCAGGAGCTACTATCAATTCTAGGTAAAAGCAACAATTCTCATTGTTTAGGAACAGAATTGCATTTCTTAGGCTAAGAAGAATTTAAAAATAAAGGACCATCTGTTTAGATGGCCCAACAAGTCAGATAATCAAAATCATTGAATCAAATACTATATATTTGACCAGAAAACCTCCAAGTGGCTCAAAGAAAACAACATAGAATCAAACCTATCAGTAGCTATTGGATGGATCATCTGAGCAGCAACCAAATCAACAAATACTAAAGGACCCCTTAAAACAACCCCTATTTGATTAATGAAAACATAGGCAGTGCAGTGAATGGAGCAGTATAAAAATGAATGCTTCATAGATTGCTATAATAACTGGGAACTTTAAATTTAATTTAACAGTAATTTAAATTAAATTAACAGAGGGCTGTTTAGCAAGGAAGTATGCCAACACAGTGGCCTGGGAGAGAGGGGTTAAAAAAACCCCAACCATCCTCCATTTTAAAAGTAAGTGTGTGGGGAGGGGAGGGAAGTCCCCTCAACAGCTTAAAAGTTCTGTTGGAGATAATTATTCCACCTATTTCTTTCATTATTGACATTATGCAAAATACAGGAGAACCCTTATGCCCCAGGATCGGAAGCATATAATTGTGTGTTTCACTATCAGTTTATTTATTTTACAGGATTTATACGTTGCTCTAATCACAACTGACTCTGAATGCCATACAACTTCCCTTCCATAATTTGATTTAAGCAAAACAAAATACCATTACAAAAAATCAGAACGGTTAAAACAACAAAGTAAGATCCCAGGATTAGTTTGCAATCCTCCTTTCCCCAATTAAAAACATTTCTACTGCTAAGAGCATAAACACCTCATTCTATATTTCAAAATTTGTTTAAACAGCTAACTCTTCCTATATTTGTGTTTCTCAACCTTGGCAACTTTAAGATGTATGGACTTCAATTCCCAGAATCCTGGGAGTTGAAGTCCACACATCTTAAAGTTGTCAAGGTTGTGAAACACTCTTCTAAAACTCTCCCAAAGCCAACAAGGATAGGGGCCATTCAAATGACTGGGGAGATATTCTAGGGATGTAACATCATTATAATTGTTGATCATTTATCTCAATTACTGTAATATTTTTAAAAATCCTTTTGCTTTTCCATAATGTGTTTACTGCACAGAGAACTGTAGTTACTGGGAAATTAAGAAATATAGTAAATAAAACACAGCCAAATTATACTCTGTTTGTATGGATTAGCAGATTCACAGCAAAGGGCAAATCTTTTAAAATAAACAAATGGGATAGAGACATTCACATAAAAACAGAATAGTCTTATATTGGCATTTGTCCTAGGGTCATGTGATTGCCATTTGTGACCTTCCCAATTGGCTTCTGACAAGCAAAGTCAGTGGGAGAAACTGAATTCGCTTAATGACTGCATGATTCACTCAACAACCAGTGATTTGCTTTACAACCATGGTAAAATTGGGTGTCACTTGCTTATCAAATGCCTTGCTTAGCAAGGGAAATTCTGGTCCCAATTGTGATAGTGCATCAAGTACTACCTGTATGGAACTGTTAACTCCCGTGTTACTTCTACCTATTTTTACTAAATCTGCTGGGTCTTGCTGGAAAGAAATGGGATAGAAATGGCTAAGGCTCTTCGCATCCTGTCAAGAAGAAAATATCATTGACAGCAGGAATACATTTCTGAAGGAAACCCAACATTATTCCTATAGCTTCACTGCTATTGGCTGTGTGTTGTTATTCAACTTCAACACTAGGAGGCTATAGTGATACATCATTCTATCATCCGATGACATATGATAGAAATGGACAGGACAATTAGTTTTATTTTTCCTCATGTGTAAAAGGCATTGTCATATCACATGTAAACAAAGTACATCTGCATTTGTCTAAGACCCTTAAACTACTACTTACTGAGCATGTTTGGTTAGATTTCTGTTTCTGTGTATGACAATCACTGAATGTTTTTGTTCCCTTACATAGTAACAAGAAACCTAGGTTGAAATATATGAATAAAAAATGGTGATAGATGCACAAATGGTCTAATTTTTAATGACTGCTCCAGTAACCTCTTTTAAAATAATAGTAGTAAAAAAAACAACACCAACTACTTGACGAGACTTACCACTTCTTTCTTGTAGCTAGACAGGGCATTCAAAATGGTTAATTGATCAAATCCCAAGGCATGGCAGAGTTTTGCAAGTCTGCAACCCATGAACTGTAATATAATTATTGATGAAGTACACACGATGAAAACTGAATAGCTCAATAAATTCATGGGCCTTTAATATTAATCACAGAGGTCTGACGTATATAATTTCAAGATTAAAGCCAGATCCATGCTCTTTCTTGATGAAGAGGCTGTTATATATTCCTAAAAGGCTTTTCAAGGAAGTAAGCATTTACATTTGGACAGTTTTATAGCCATGATTTAATTAAAAGAGTATGTTTAAGCAACAGCAGCCCTTCTTCAATCTTTCCCTTGAGTCAAGGTAATGAAAAGACTATGACATCAGTTACCATGACAACAGAAGTGTCACTAATGCTACACTGTGACCTCATTAACTTTCTCAGTAGAAGATTCAATACTTGTTCTTTTAAAGATATGGTAACACGAGAAATAACTTTTTAAACAGGTGTTTCTAGCAACAATTAGTCTTTAAAAAGTGGTAACTTTTCTTTAATTTTTTTTCTTTTTGACACTCAAATGGTCACCTGTTGACTTCTGTAATAATGGTGTCCTGGGCAAAATAATGTTAAAAATATTTCAGGCATGTTGCCTTTTGGGGAAACTAAACAGATGTTTATTTACAATGTTCAATATGATACTGGCATGCTAAACTACAACTAGCTTTCAAAACTGAATTGTGACTAATAAAGATGCAACACTCTGATTCAAGGTTATAGGAAATCAATGTTCTACATGAAAAAAAGCCTCCATGAGATCTTAGCACTAATTGTTTTACCTGCCTCATTTTCAGAAATCTAAGAAAAGTTAAAAGAAATGGATACTACGTAACACTAGCTGATACCCATGCTTCGCTACGAAACTATGTGATGGGGCTTGATAAATTGACACTTAAAGCTTGAAAATTAATGAGTAGTTAAAAAAGGGACTGTATTATTTCGTTAGAGATGGTAAGCTAAGTTTCTGTTACAGATGAAGACATTATTTGCATAGCATAGACTTTAAATTCATCCCTCAGATGAATTGCTCAGGACCTCCTTGTAAACAACATTCCTGGTTTTGCTCTCTGGCTGGAGGATGACCAGGCTGTCAAGTGAACTGACTCTGGAGCATGACACATAGAACTGGCCATGGGAGAAACAGGCAACTTCCCTTACTTGTGTTTCATTCTCTCTCTGCCTACACGCATCCATTGGTATTCATCTGGCTAGTGTCCTGTTAGTATGTGAGAGAGTTGAGGGGAAATTCAAATAGTATTTGCTGTGTGAGCAATGAGACAGGAAGGAGTCTGTGCGTGGCTTAGCTCAACTGTTCTGTAGTAAAGCTGCTTGCTGCTGTGAAAGCAAAAGCGAAACTGAAACTCCTCTGCCTGTGTTTTGCATTTGGATCAGATTTCTTTTCAGGTGGGAATGGGGGAGTAGAACTCCTTAGCATCAGAGCTTGTTAATATTAATATAAGAAATACTCATGCTGCGATGGCCATTTTGAAAAATCCTTTCTTAGTGAGCACCTAGAAGCCAAGAGGAACATACGTGGCAAATTTCAAGTTTGTATGCTTTATGGTTCTGGAGATTTCATGATTAATGTGTGAGTGGTTTTCGCTTATATATATATAGATTAAGTCAGGAGTCTCAACTAATGAGTTTTATTAAAAGGTATAAACTTTCTTGAGTTATAGTTTACTTCATTCAAGGTGTAAAATGACTGTTGCAGTATTTAAACTGGTATTTACAGAAACCCAGTGCTTGCTCATGCTCAGTCATATACTAAGAAATAATGAGTTTCTACTACTTCAGAAACACTTAGGATTGCTGTTCTTTGAAGACCAGAAGGGAAAATATTTGATTTGAGATTTAGCAAATATAAAAGTAATGTCTCATTTAATACAACAGTACAAAACACTGCCACTTCCTTCATCTAGGATTTCAACTACCTAGTTTAGTCTTCAGCTCTGAAGAATCACTGGGTATTAACTAACCAGCTCAGCTTTTCAAAGTCAGCCAAGGCTAAGAAGGGGTCACTCCAGGAGTGAAATCCAGCAGGTTCTGACAGGTTCTGGAGAACCGGTAGTAGTTCGGAGAACCGGCAAATACCACCTCTGGTTGGCCCCAGAGTGGGGTGAGAATGGGGATTTTGCAATATCCTTCCCCTGGAGTGGGGAGGGAATGGGGATTTTGCAATATCCTTCCCCCAGGAGTGGGGAGGGAATGGAGATTTTGCAGTATCCTTCCCCTGCCATGCCCACCAAGCCACGCCCACAGAACTGGTAGTAAAAAACATTGGATTTCACCACTGGGTCACTCACTAGCTGGGTAGGAACCGATTTACTAGAAATGCATAGTGCACCCTATCCCAAATTTGAGCTTTTTGGCTTCAAAAGGAGTTATTTTGATAGAAGTCTGCACAGTGTGTGATAACAAGAGCAAAGCACCTGTCTTCAAAGTGCCAAAGTAGCTTTGTCTTCCAGAAGGCATACAAAGCTGTTCCAAAAGTGTGTCCAGTTGTCCATGCATGGGACCACCAATGAAAAAAAACAGCAGTGCATACACCCACATCTCCATATAACCAGGGATAGTCTTTGAAATACAGACAAGCTTCCTGGGAGACACAGTTGCTTTAATGCTTCAGATACAGGTGCTTCAATTGTATCACCATGCAACTACACAGTATTTCATTTACAATTACAACTAACAAACCATTTAATTACAGTTCTCAATATTGTGATTAATCATTTGATAACACCCATGGAAATATCTCCAAGCTCATATTGTTTTAAACATACATATGCTGTGAACTAGACTATGTGCAATCACACTGAAATATTCCATGCTCTCAACAGTATATTGTAACATTTTAAATCTGTGATAGTAAAGGCATTTGCAGAAGGGCAGCTTTTTTTTTTTTAGAGACTTCAGATGGGCATAGGACAATACATTCTCCAGGTATATTACATTATAACTCCCTGAAAGTAAGGCAATTGCTCCTTTTTTTCTTAGGAAGCAATCAATATCCCCAATGTTATCTAACCATGTTATCAGGGTGGATGAAAACAAATTAAAATCAAATCCAGACAAGACAGAGGTGATGCTGATAAAGAAAATCTGATCTGATTTGACTTTTGCCTTTTGTAAAGAAAAGGCTGGACTTCTGGGAGTGAGGTGAAGTTGTTTTGGAAAGGGTTATAACATTCAAGGTATATTTCTACAATCTGAGAGTGCTCCTTGTTCCCCATCTACCATTGGATTTTGCAATCAGTAGTTGCAACAAGGACTGTGTTTGTACAATTATGGTTGATCTGCCAACTACAATCCTTGAATGAGTGAAACATTGTCTTAGTTGTCCATACCTTGGTTGACTATTGCAATGTGCTCTATGTTGCATAAACATGTCCACAAATTGCTATTGGGGCAAAATACAGAAATTATATGATTCCTTTGTCAGCTGCATATCAGGAACAATCAAAGTTTTTTCTATTTGTTCATTTTCAAAATTTATATCCCACTTTTATTTTGTACAATTCAAAATAATGAACATAATGCAACTAAAATGTTCTCTGTTGTTCTATAGTGCCCTAAATGACTTAGAGCCTGAGTATCTGCAGAACTGCATCTCTCACTAGGGATCTGCCCAGCTACTCAGATCAGCAGCCCTTCTGCAAATGCCTTTACTACCACAGATTTAAGTTTAAATAGTTAAGCAAAACCTAAATTCAGTCCACGCCGGAATTCCAAACTTGGCAAGCATGACTATATACAGTATATCAAATGAAGTGGGACGGGAAGTCAATATCCAGATACCCCTGGAAATGTAATCTGAGTTATTGCACTGTTCATTTAGGCTTCTCATTTAATTTGGAGTTTTTCTCTTGCATCTAGATTTCAATAAATAAAGCATGTATAAATTTGACATGAAACCTTACCTCAGATTGAAAGTGCTGGATCACAAGAGCTAATGCTTCTAATTTCCTATTGCTGTTTGCCAAACATTTCTTCAGCTGCTGGATAATTCCACTTTGGTTTTCACATTTTCTTTTGTATTGCGTCAACTCTTGTGTTTTTGTTTCTGCTTGTACTTCCTTAGAAGTCCTGGTCTGTAGACATGAATTCTTAGGACTCTTCTGCTTACCCTGGCCAACTGGAGAGGAGAAAAAAAAAGTTAAATCAGGAATATAGTCCAATTTAGCAAGACAAGTGAAAACCACTCACAGCATGTTGCAGCATCCTTTTGATAGTTACAAGGAAAATAACTCATAAATTCAATCCTCTAAAGATTCATTATCTGTGTTTACAAGTGTCTCATTAAAATATTTCATTTCTATCTTCTATAATTAATACTCAACACTATCATTACCTTGATCACTAAAATCCTGTTTTCCCACATTTCTATTTTAAGACATTTACAATAAGTGTTAGAAAGCCCTTTCGACACACACTAATACATCTTAGTGCTGCAATCTCAAATACGACAAATTGTGGATGCACTTTATTCTCTAGACAATACTGCAGGCATACTGGGCAATTTGCACAGTAAGCATTTTCATATGCACTTTTATGCTCTTAATGACTTTTATAATTACTGCCTTAATGTTGACATCAAAGAGAAGGGTTTCCCATTAAATGTAAGTTATTCTCCTTTTTTTAAAACAGTATCAGTGTCAGTGTTTTATAGTGGAAAAAATTGTTTCCAAATAAGCCACTCATCTTTTTATCTAGAGCTTATTTGTTTTAACCGGTACATATATATATTCCTCCTTTTCTTTTGAGGGCTCAAGGCAACTTACATGTAGGTTTCCCCTCCCTGTCAAAATGTAAGTTACCCTATGCAGTAAACGGGACTAAGAAAACACCATAAAAGAGTTAGTTTTATGATTGAGACTTGTATCTGGGTCTCTCCACCTCATGTCCAACATTTTAACCACTGCAATAATTTCATAATTTTATAGAGAAAATTACAGTTCCTGACATCAATATTATATAAAGCCCATGTAACACTATTGCTTATATACAGTAATAGAGATGTGAAGGCCCGGAAAAAAACCAGAAAAATTTGGGAAAAAAATTGGTTTTTTCCGTTTTTTTCCTGAAGGCTTTTTTGTTTTTTTCCAAAAAATTGGAAAAATTGAAAAAAACAAACATTGTGGAATATTTTATTTTAACATGATGAATAAAATATTTTTAGACAGGGTGTTCAAATATTTTCCAAATCATTTCTAAAAAAAAATGTATGATATCAGATTATTCTAATTTCTGTGCAGAGTGAGGACAAGCAAGTCCTAGGTAACAAACTGAACCCTCCACTGCAAGAACAGTATGCATTTCTTCCTTTAGGAGGTGCTGCTCAGACAATGATTCTGATTAAATGTCCATTGAAACTTAGTATTTTGAATATGCTAGTTGTGATAATTGTATGCCAAGTCAAATTGTCCATATTCATATTGTATGTTCCTAAAGTAACAGAAGGACTTTCAAGCTTAAAAAGACAAAAAAGTGCTAATGTAGCATGTTTTTCAATTTTTCCGAAAATTTCCGTTGGCCCCCCCCCATGAAAAAAAAACGGTTTTTTTTCCGAGCTTCAAAATTTCCGGAAATTTTATATCTCTATAAACAGTAAAACATGGATTGTGGGAGTGATGACGCAGTGGTGGCGCAGTGGTTAGAGTGCAGCACTGCAGTCTACTTCAGTTGACTGCTAGCTGCAGTTCGGCGGTTCAAATCTCACCGGTTCAAGGTTGACTCAGCCTTCCATCCTTCTGAGGTGGGTAAAATGAGGACCCAGATTGTTGGGGGCAATATGCTAACTCTGTAAACTGCTTAGAGAGGGCTGTAAAGCACTATGAAGCGGTATATAAGTCTAAGTGCTATTGCTATTGCTATTAAGTCCCTTCCTACAATTTCAAAACTGTATTGTGATTTTATGAACCTGTTCTCTGACAGTTATAAAGTATTCATTATTCACATCAAAGATGCAGCTTTTTTGGTAATTTAAACAACATTTCTAATTAAGGAGATTGCTTGAACTTTACTGTTATCTATCTTACTGAACATTTACTTCCAAATTATTTCCCAAGAAACATAAGATGAAATCTATTATTTCTCATAAGAATGATGAGAAATAATAGATTTCATCTTATGTTTTTGGTAAGAGTCTTACACAAGGTTGTGTCTAGACGGGGGGGGAGCTTTATTGTGCTGTATATCATTATTATAAGAGTTAAAGATTGGGATTGCATTTGCAGAATTATTTGAATTGTTATATTCTAATCAACTTCTATTATCAAATTGTTCCATACAAAATTTGATGCACAACTATTGTATGGGTACAGCTGATATACAGTTCCAATTTTGTATTGTATTTAAAAAAAATCGATCTAATTTCTGAAATTCTTGTTTATAACACCCAGTGCAGCACTGAGAGCAGATGCAAGGCTTCCCAGAATGGAGACTAGGACTTGGCAGTGAATTCAGTTTTTATGATTAATGATCATCCTGGCTTCATTCCCCTGATTACAGGGAATGCATTAAATCTAGATATAGGATGCTAAGTAAAATGTTCCTAGTCAGTCTGTCTCCTGAGTTTCTGCTAAATTGGAGCTTGGATAAGGCCTAGAAATTAATTAGAAAATGGACTGGAGATATAAGGGTACAGTATGAAATGAGCCATATTACATGTAGTCCTTGACTTACAATTGAGCCCAAAATTTCTGTTGCTGAAAAATTTGTTAAGTGAATTTTGACCCGTTTTATGAGCTTTCTTGCCACAGTTGTTAAGTGAATCACTGCAGCTATTAAGTCAGTAAAACAGTTGTTAAGTGAATGTGGTTTGCTTGTTAGGAGGTTTCAGAAGCTAAACACATGACTAATCGCATTGCAACAGTCATAAATATAAGTCAGTTGTTAAGCATCTGAATTTAATCACATGCCCATGGGGATGCTGCAACGGTTGTAAGTGTGAAAAACAGTTGTAAGTTGCTTTTTTCAGTGCCGCTGTAACTTCAAATGGTCATTAAGTGAACTGTTGTAAGTTGAGGAGTACCTGTACAAAGTTTCTGCAACTGCTAAGGCCAATACAGAGGTTTGCAGCTGCAAAGAATTTATATTCCCTTATTTCCATTACAGACATCCTTTTACAAGGGCTCATTTTAACACTAATTTTAACACTTTCCCTTCCTTTAACACCTCCAGGAATGTCCATATATATATAGGATGATTTAGTCTGTGGAGCATATTTTTCAGTTTCTGTTTTTTTTTTAATCTGAATGGAGATGACCACTACTTCACCTATTATTAAAGAATTTCCTTAGTCATGGTGATAAATTTTATGTAAGTTATATTATGGCTGACAGAAGCCCTGAATTCATCTATTCCACATCAAAATGTTGCTATTTAAAAACAAGTATATCCCATGACAAGGGACAGAATGACTACCTTTAGAAATTTTGTTTGTATATGAAGTCTGCTTTAAAATATTTAAGGCCCGTTTGTTATAGTTAATCTCTGGTCAATGACCATAGTACAATTTAAAACAGAAATGCACATGCTTGCAGAAGTGCTATAGCAATCCAAGGATATCAATAAATATAGAAAATAAATTTCAAAGTTGCATTTCAAAGCAAGCTAACTTTCAAGTTATTACATGTATCTAAGCATGTTAAATTGGAAGTGTCAAAGAATTATTGTAAAATGGTTGCTTTCATAAAGTTCAAGCTTACATTGCATTAGCCTAATTAACATCCAATAAGCCCATCCCTAACATAAATATCTGTCTTTTGTAAAAAGCTAATCTTGGGCATCATTGACATACCTTAAAATCTGAGCTACTACAGTAGCACATTTCTATTTTGTCAGATTCTCTTTTTAGACAAACTGCACGAATGACATCGGAGCCAATTCTGAGATATGTTTTATTACTAAGTAAATTTATATACATGTAAAGATTATTATATACTCTGGGATATTTTATGATGAATGAAAAGATAAATAATAAAACATAATACATTTAGCTAAAAACTAAACCCAGAATGCTTGCCACACTTATATTCTGATGATGAATAGATTTCAGGAAAAAAAGAATTACAGGCTTTTAAAGCAACGAAATTGATCTACACTAACTTTGGATAAGAACAATTCAACTACCAATATGCAGACTCTGAAATATTTATTTTAAAAAAATTAAGTAACATTTATACCTGACCCTTTTTTGATCCACTTTATGAATTTATTTTATTTATGAATTTATTACAGTAATTTGCAACAATGTACAAATTATCAGATTTGTTGAAGTCATACTTAAATATTAATAAAAAGTATAATGGGAAACTTGTTTTTATAATAAATAAAAAATATAATAGAGCTAGTTTAGTCTGTGAGTTCAAGTCCTGCCTTAGCCCTGAAAGCCACAGGGTGACCTGGGGTCAGTTACTCTCTCTCAGCTCAACCCACCTCACAGGGTTGTTGTTGTGTGGAAAATAGAAGAAGGAAGGTGGATATGTTTGCTGCCTTGAGTGATTTGTAAAAATAATAAAGGTGGGATATAAATAAATAATACATATTCTATGTAATTAACAGAAGAAAAATATTTTGGGGGTTGGTACACCTAGTCACAAATTTTAATAAAACTCCAAATGCTGCTGCCTGAGTTATTAAATTGTGCTTTGTAAACTTTCAATGTCATTCAAAGCTGCTTTAATTAGAAACCTAGTAGTTAGGAGGTAAAGTACCTGAGTTGTATCCTCCTTATCTTTAATTTGATAGCTGCATCTATTTCCTTATTTGCATCAGGACAATCACGCGGTGAATTATCAAAGGGCACAGGGAGCATATAAATAAATGAAACACTGGGGAATATAAAGATGAACTAGTCTGTAACAGAATGTTGGAGGGTCATTAGGGTTGATTGTAGCTAGAATTATTACATTCCTACTGGTTTCATCATCATCATGTCAGCACTCCCTTCCGTACAGTAAACTGTTTCTTCCTAACAGATGCCAACATTTGATTCCAAATATTGCCAAATGTTTATGATTAAATCCGCTGCCCCAAGTACAGACCATATGATGAAGAGGTTTATTCAACACAGTGAAGCTAAGGTGCTACATAAAATCATTCACCTATTTTACTAAAAATGCCAGTTTTGTTGAAACTGTCCATAGAAATGGGTCATAAACTATTCAATGAGTTATCAAGTATTCTTGTTGCATCACCTCACGTACTACATCAGAACTAACAGGGATTGCAGAGAAAGTTATTTGAGAGTTTGGTGTTCACAAAGTTAATACACAGTATTCAGTTATTAAGAACCTCAACCTCAACCTCTAATTATCCAAGCCCAGAGAAAGAACCCAGAACTGTGTGGATATATAAAATACTCTTGTATTCTGGTACAACGTTCCAATTCGATCGTCGCTAAAAGTATGAATGATTGTGGAGAAGCTGGGAAAATAATGGAACAGTGATAAGATATAAACAATCTAAAAACAGAAGAGAACATGGTAGTCTATCCTACAAATGGAAATTCAGCAGGTAGCAAAAAAACTAATCAAGAAGATCATTCAAAGGGACTCCCCTCTTGTTTATGAAGGGTTGGGAAGTCCTTGCAGATTCTGTATTTATTCCAAGACTAGCATTAAAGGTACCTTACTAAAGTCTGTGTAATTCTTGCTTTCTTAGCTTGCCAGCTATATGGTGTTTGACAACAAAATACAACAAGATTATGTAGGGATAGCTATGCTATCCAAACATTTTTGTGAATTAAAAGGAATGGTTTTACTTCACGAGAATGTTTGATTAGTTATCCCTCAGTGTTTCTCAACCTTCATAACTTTAAGATACAGTATGTGGTCTTCGACTCCCAAAATTGCTTACTGTTCTTGCCAACTTTGCCTCATGCACTTTATATCTTAGTACTTTACGTATTATAAAGATTTGGGGCATCAAAATCTGGAGAAATATGTTATGTACCAGAATTTCTGAATCAAGACTGCCATCATAAAGCCAAGATCAAAAATAAATTTTATGATAAGAGTTTAATTGCTCATACGTATGGGAAGATTTAATTGAGTTCTTCAACTTGCTACCAGTTTACAGAAATTGATAATATTTCAAGCCAGTCTATACAGGAACAGGCATTACAAACATAGTTATACATGATTTAGGCATAGATGGTGCATCTATTCTTCATGTTCTCAGGCACACTTCCATCTGGCACTGTAATTGAATTAAGAATTTATTATGAGCTCTGTAATATCTACCATTCAGTCAATCTTAATCTACATGTTGAAGAGTTCATTTTACATATGGCAACACTACCTACACCAGAATTTCCTAATCTCATGTCTTCCCAATGTCCATGTTGGCCTTGCTGGCTATACTATGGGAGCTGAAGTCCAACATAAATGGAAGACAAAAGCTGGGATTTTGCCATTTAAAAATGAAACATATAAGTACTTTTTATAGTTAACCAAAAACAGCAGTTAAATTACAGGGTTGCCAAAATGAAGTTTCCTACTAAGCACCCAAGAGAAAACTATTTTTTTTTTAAATTTAAGTTTTTGGTATTATCGGAATTACAGTGGTTACCTTACCAAAAGCCAAATTTTCTTCATTTTTCTTGTTCCAACTGCTAGCACACCTGCTAATATTTTCAGGCTTCTTGCCCAATAACTGGAATATCTGGTCTTGATCATCTCCAGCAACAGAAATCAAATTGTCAGGAATGTTCTGGCTCTTTACTGTTGTTTGAAACACTTTAATATTAGTCAGATTCTGGCTCATATCCTTCACCAATGTGACCAAATCAGCTTGCGTATTTAATCGTATTTCCATTTCCATCCATGCTTTCTTAATCTCTGCAAGTGCACATTTCATTTCCAACTGACCAGATCTGATCTCTTCTTTAATTGACTGCTGTATCTCCTGTAAATCGAAAGTTGTCACCATTCCTCTTCTAGACTCTATCATGGTGTTAAATTCCTTGTGTTCAGCTTTATATAATTCCTGATTTGTTTGAGTTCCTCTAAAGGTCACAGCTAAGTCATCCATCACTATGAAAGCATATTTTGGATACTGGCTTCCAAATCTTGTACACAGAATACAGTATTATTTCTTGAAGAAGAAATAATCACTTATTGAAACATTGTTATTCAGACACATACCTATGGAACTTTTCCAAAATACGAGTGTAGAGACACTGGGTGGAAGAAGCAATCTTCTCAGTTCCTGAAGTTCAACTTAACTGCAAGT
The DNA here is from genome assembly GCA_003457575.1 of Thermophis baileyi. Classification (NCBI taxonomy): domain Eukaryota; kingdom Metazoa; phylum Chordata; class Lepidosauria; order Squamata; family Dipsadidae; genus Thermophis; species Thermophis baileyi. Next base: position 3,208,861 of record QLTV01000601.1, on the reverse strand, counting down.
CTTGGCAAGAAAATACCACTGTAATAAATGGATGCCTAACATGGCCACACCCAAACCAATCAAATCCTTTATTTCAGATCTGAAGGATGTCCCTCAAAAATTAATGTCAGTCATAATGCTACTGTGTGCGAGGAGAATATATGTGGGTGTTGTCTTACACAGTACGTGTCAGCTCTCCCACGTAAACCAGATAGGAAACAGAAGTAATTCTACTTTATTGTAAGGCTACATTAATAGATTCTTGCAAGTCTGAAAATACAAAACTCCTCACCTCAACTTTTAATTATTTGATCCATTAGGGTGGGTCCTTTCTAAGTTACTTTCTCGGACCATTATGCCACAGAAGGCTACTGTCTCTCTTGCTGATAGTTTCCTAGGCAGCATCTCTACCTGCATTCTCCAAGGTCATTTTCACATTGTATTACAGTAAGGCACATTCTTTTAGCAATACAAGAGAACTGGACATTCCATAAAGAAAATCCTTTCCACGTTTTGAAAAACTATCTGTTTTATAATTTTCTCCTTCATTTGAATAGATATTTAACTGTATCTTTACATCAGCTACATGATTTCATTGTTTTTGCTTTATAGGTTGTCATTCTCTTATGACCACCATTGAGCTCAACTTATGACCCCTCTGTTGCTAAGTGAGACATTCGTTAAGTGAGTTTTGTCCACTTCATGACCTTTCTTGCCACAATTGTTAAGTGAATCACTGCAGTTGCTAAGTTGGTAACCTAGTTATTAAGTGAATCTGGTTTTCCCATGGACTTTGCTCGTCAGAAGGTTTCAAAAGGTGATCACGTGACCCTGGGACACTGCAGCCATCATAAATATGAGTCAGTTGCCAAGCATCTGAATTTTGATCACATGACCATAGGGTGCTGTAACGGTAGTAAGTGTGAAAAATGGTCATAAATCACTTTTTACAATGCCGTTGTAACTTTTAATATTCACTAAATGAACTGTTAGAAGTTGAGGACTATCAGTATTATCAGTGCTGGCATTTCACTTAATTTCATCTCAACTTCACAATAATAAGCAAAAATGAGCAAAGTAAACCTGTACTTCCAGCTGTATCAGAAACTATATATTACTAAAAATTCTCTTGTCTGTTCGTAATCCACAGTTGGATGACAATGGTGCATAATAGGGAAGCAAGTTTTGATCAATGAACCTCAAATAGGCTAATTAAAAAAGAAAATCTGAGACCCATTACTGCATAGGATTGAAATTTGGCAAAGTTGTGGCCGCTTCAGGATTGCCCTCCTGAAAGTTGTGGCCGCTTCAGGATTGCCCTCCTCACATGATAATAATTCCCAATGATAACTGCCAGCTTCACAGAAGGAAAGTCAAGGGTAAAGCTGGCAGGAATTAGGAAAATGCTCCATCTCTTACTGGTTTTTTTTCCTATTTGTGGTCATTCGATTTTTCTGTTCGGATAAGAAAATATCTCTGAAACAATAGCCCATTGGGTCATGGGTTGTCTACTATAATATTAAAGACAAAGAACATTTACAATACAAATTTGTGTTAGGATTTGCAAGAAGATTAGATTGTTTCTTTATGAACCAGATTGGAAAGGAACATATGATACATTACATGCACTCTGTAAAATTGCTTCATAGTCTACAAGAGTATTTATTGAGGGAAGGAAAGAGCAGGACACACTTTAGGGAGCCTAAATGAGTTTTTGATAATAAAAATGACTCATTTCAAACATGACAGGTATCAGAAACATATTGGAAGCATGATTGTTTTTTTCAAGTGTAACAGCCTCTCTATAATGCAATATTTTTAAATCACCAAATAATTTTTTTATAAATAAACATCATTATGCAATGTTTTTCACTCACCATCTACCGTTCCACAATAATAATAATTTTAAAAAGCTATCAACCTCCATCTTCTGATAATTTCTCAAATAACAGTCCAAGAATATTTTTGACTAGATGGCTAGGATGAAAAAACATGGGGAAAGCAGAATCTTTTTTATAGCAGATTAAGTGTATAGAACAACTTAGAGTGGAGAAAAGAATCTGAAATGGGACAAGCTGACAGTCTGCTCACTTATTTTCCATGCACAGCATAACCCTAAAATATTATTTATCTCAGCTGATTCAGGAAGAATTTGTTCATAACAAACAGGATGTAGCCAAGGTGTGCACAATAATTACCATTAAGTTTAAAATATGTGTGGGAGTTATGCATAAAGGCTGTTGCTAGGCATGTAAACAAAGAGAAAGATTTCCTTAAATTATTTCATTTAAAGTATTGAAACAGCATCTTAACTATTAAAAGTGAAGATAACTTTAAAAATTAGCTCTATAAGTACAATTAGAACTTAATTTTCTTTTTATACTGTTCTATAATTTATAAACACTAAAATACAAAGCTTAGGAAAGACTGAACACTCATTTAATTAAGAATGCATTTAGATAGCTTTGGGTCTCGGATTAAATATCAGATGGTTTAACTAATGAACTGGGAAACCTATGGGGCTCCAAAATTCCCCCTGTTGCCTCTGAGGAACAAGGGGCCAGTTGGAGCCTGTGCTTCTCTGCCACCCGCAGTTCCAGTTCCTGCCTGCCAGGCCTTTGGCTGTTAGGACCGCAGCTTCTTCCTGCCTCATTTCCTCAAGCTCATCCACAGCATGCAGGTCTTATTGTGTTGGCCGAGCCTGAGCCAACAAGTCCTGATGGCTCCTCCACCCCAAAGCATTTTCAAGGTGTTGGTTATTACCTTTAAAGCCCTGCATGGCTCAGGGCCAGGTTATCTTCGAGACCACCTTCTACCACATAGCTCCCAGCGACCGGTAAGATCCCACAGAGTTGGTCTCCTCCAGGTCCCGTCAGCTAAACAGTGCCAGCTGGTGGGCCCGCGGGGGAGGGCCTTCTCTGTGGTTGCCCCAGCTCTCTGGAACCAGTTACCTCCTGAGATCCGGACTACCCCCACCCTATTGGCCTTCCGGAAAGCTGTGAAGACCTGGCTTTTCCGGCAGGCCTGAGGCCACTGATCTCAATGTTACAATCTGTGAGATCCGGCCACGAATGGTATGTATGGCTTTTTAAATCGTTTTTTAATATTTATATTGTTTTAATGTTTTTATACTTCTGTTGTAAGCCGCCCAGAGTCCCTTGGGAGTTGGGCGGCATAAAAATGCAACAAATAAATAAATAAATACTCAGAAGAAATTATAGTGCTTTCTCATGTTTCTGCTTCAATATATTTTAAACAAATGTTGATCAGCATAATACATTTGTTTTTCTTTTCTTTTATAATACCATCTGGAACCTGAAGGCGCAATTATCACATTACTTCATGTTACATCACGTATGCCTGCCACATTTGTTTGTCCAATACAGTATAATAATAGAAGATAAACAGATAATACTGACTCACAGAATTATCCCAGAATTTCCAAGGATGCCATCCTTTAGAAGTGAGTGAAAGTCCCAAAAATCTCTGTTGCTTTGGCAAAAGGAATTCTGGGATTTGCAAACATTTCTGGAAGATATTTGGGAAGCACAAAGTTGGTTTATTCTATTGAAGCCTGATGAAGAATATTCCAACACAACCTTTTGTAGCCAAAGTCAACTATCCTGCTTATTTTAATCATACTCAAGAAAGCAGCAAGGAAACTTCTGTAGCACTCAAAATGATAATTTCATTTATTTATTTATTTAGAAAATGTATATGGCCACTTACTCACTTTCAGTGATTGTAGGCCACTTACAAAAAATAAAAACCCAATTCACACAGATTAAAAACAATGCCTCCCATCCCCTTTGTGACCACAAGAAGTCAACCAAGTCTGTTTAACTGAGCCACCAACTTTAGCTATAACCTGAGCATATCTTCCCCTGGTTTAATATAGATACCACCCACATTTTAGAGAAATACAAAAATAATCATCTGTTTATATGCAGAACAATATAGCACATGACAACTGACAGTCATCAGATGTCAGGACATGACATCTGTTTTAAAATAGAGGTTACAAAGGTTGGAAAGCTGTTTCCCCCAATGACCATCTAATCAGCATTAAAATTTTACCCCTTAATGCATTTCTTCCTCCTAGAAACCAAAATAAGCATTGTTTAAAAGTACGTAACATCCAGTGCAGCTCTATCTCCTACAGTTATGAACAGTAGCACAGCTGAATAATTATCAGCTATTCACAAAAATAGCATTTCTTTACTTATCTCAACATTATAAGCCTATCTTAAACATATTATATATTATTAATTTATTATATGATTCTCTCTTTTATTAGTTTTATTGTTTTTATATGAGGTTTTAATATTCTTGTCAGCCGCCTTGAGTCACCATGTGCGAATAGGCGGCAATATAAATTTCATAAACAAACAAACAAACAAAGTCTAAATTCGGCTTGGGGGGAAAAACCCGGTAGCTGCAGTGCTAATCTTAGAGCCCTCCAGCAACTTACATGGTGGTAAGTAGGTGTTACAGATATTAAACACTAACAAACAAATGTCAAAGAAGGAAATTTGGTATTAAATTGAAGGGTGATTCATTTGACAGGCTTGCCCCTTTTCCCCAAGTTGGCTAATTTGTCAAGATGGAAATATAGCTGCAAATGTTTGGGTCTCTCTGTAAGTGCCAGTCTTCTAAACTCAGAATAGCTTTCAACCATAACACTAAAACATCTCAGGTGACATGCCAGAAGCAAGGCTTTAAAAGGATATCGGACAGGGTTTAGATTGCAACCCTATACTTAATGAAGACATGTACTGAATTAATACTGTTAAATTGATAGAACTGCACCATGAAAGGTGTGGATAGCTGCAAACCTCTTAACGATGAGAAAGAAGCTACATTTGTCAGCCTCACCTACAAGATGGCTACTGCTATAGAGCACTCTCCACAGTTATCTCAGGCACAAAGGGGCTTTTATTTTATTTATTTAAAACATTTGTACAGCTGTCCATCTAAACTCTGAGCAATTCCCAGTCAAGAATTAAAACAACATAAAGACTATTAAAATCATAAACGTTAAAAACAAATTTCTTTGTGCAACAGAGGTTGACTTTCCTGACTGAAGTACAGAAGATTAAGAGCTTGATGGGACTTTGTAAATAGGCAGGTGCACCATCAACAAAGAAAGAACACTTATTTAGCCTGAGAAGCTGAACCTGAGCTGGTCTTGATTCTCTCAATCTGAATTTCTTTCTACCTTCCTTTGGGGAAAATTGCAAATGCAATCTCCAACTTGACAGGGTTTTTTAAAAAAAATACAATATAGGCAGCCTTCGACTTATAACCTTTTGTTCAGGAATCGTTCAAATTTACAATGGCACTGAAAAAATGACTTATGACCATTTTTCACACTTACAACCATTGCAGCATCCTAGTGGTCATGTGATAAAAATTTGTATGCTTGGCAACTTCATATTTATGACGGTTGCAGTGTCCTGAGGTCATGTGATCACCTTTTGTGACCTTCTGACAAGCAAAGTCAATGGGGAAGTCAGATTCACGTAACAAATGTGTTACTAACTTAACAACTACAGTGATTCACTTAACAACTGTGACAAAAAAAGATTATAAAAACTCATTTAACAATTGTCTCACATAGTAACAGAAATTTTGGGCTCAATTGGGGTCATAAGTTGAAGACTACCTGTACATTGACTAAAAGAATATTTTTCTGTTTGCTGTCTGCATAAATTTATTTTGTTTATGCAGAGAGGATAGAAATTAACACAAAGAAAGATGGGTGAGTGGGATGCTGAAATGGGGGCCCAATTATTGTCCGTTACTTCAGGACTCTCTATGGATTTAATCCAGCCTTATATCACTTATATAACAATTGACATTTGTTTGCTGATTACACTGATTGCTCACTTTTCCTTCAGGTGCTTAAAAACAGTTTACAGAAAGACTTCCCTTCACTTTTATCTTCAGAACAATACATCTGTGAGGTAATTAACCCAAAATCACCTAATGAATTTCCGGGACTGAGATTGAACTTCAACTTGATTCCAACAACCTAACCAATATACTATATTGACTCTTGATATCAAGCTCAGAAGGAGGGTACAAAACATACTCGTATTAAATATAGAAGGTAAGCAAATCCGTATCCTGGAGCTATGTCAAGTTATTTAAAGGCAAGTTATTTCTAATTGTGTAGGAGGTTTTCACCTTGGATCAGCAACTGTGACCAAATGTTTCCATAAAAATAAACTGCCCTTCTATCACAGGAAAGATACCCACTTGTGATTATTCAGTTCAACCTTACAACTGGCATGCCAGTTTCATCAAAGTGCGAATATTTCAAACTGAAACTGTTTTGAATTAAAACCAGCTGTTCTGATCTTAAAGTATTCTGACTTAGAAAGAGGATTATTTCACAGCCAACTCGCTCACAGCTAGATGGCCCCACTGAGAGTTTGCAACATTTCTGGTAACATCGGAATAGTGCTGAAATACATCTAGAAATGGTGAAACAACCAATTTCAAGCTAAAGGACATGTTTCAGTTTTTGGACTAGCCATCACACAATGACAATACACTCATACTTAAAGACTAGCTATGTTCATCCCTAACCAGTTGTAAAATGTAAAACTGGGGATATTAATATTTATTCACCTAAAAATCAGAATAGAAACTAGCTCAAAAATCATAAAAATATATCTTAAGTTAATAAAAAAAATAGATCTCATCAATTATTTTCTAATGAAGACTTCATACAAATACACAGCTTTAAAGTAATTCTAGTTACATTTTAGAACTTCTCTAGTTCTATCGTTAGTTAGCCTGGTACCCTAAATAAGCTTGTGTAACAAATCACAGACCTACTCTAGATTTAGAACAGCAAACATGAAGTGAAATTTAGTACCCAAATTCTTGAAAGGCCTCCACTGTATAGTAAACTAAAGTAGTTGTATTTCGGCATCAAAGAATGGTATCAGAAGCTGACAGGCAAACTGGTACAGATAGTCCTCAACTTACAACCATTTCTTTAGTGACCATTTGAAGTTACAACGGCACTGAAAAAAGTAACTTATGACCATTTTTCACACTTAAGACTGTTGTAGCATCCCCATGGTCACATAATCAAAATTTGAATGCTTGGCAATTGGTTCATATTTATGACAGCTGCAGTGTCTCATGATCTCCTTTTGCAACCTTCTGACAAGTAAAGTCAACGGAGAAGCCAGGTTCAATTAACAACCCTATTACTAATTTAACAACTGCAGTGATTCACTTAAGAACTGTAGCAAGAAAGGTTGCAAAATGGGGCGACATTCATTTAACAACCATCTTGCTTATCAATGGAAATTTTTTGCTCAATTGTGTTCGTAAGTCGAGGAGTAAGCTGTAATGATAATTTTGATTGAAAGTAATAATTTTATGCAACACTCCATAGCAATATCTAATTTGACTAAACCAGTGTTTTTCAAACATGGCAACTTTTAAGATGTGTGGATTTCAACTCCCAGATTTCCCTGGGAGTTGGTGAATTCTGGGACTTGAAGTCCACACATCTTAAAGTTGACAAGTCTTAAAAACATTGCACAAAACCTTTTTTAAATTTCCAACCTGATTATATTTCCTTAGAAGCCCAGCTGATGGAACATGTTTAACCTCAATTAGAAGTTTCGTACTTGCTGCTTCTATTCTATAATTGTTTCCTGTTCAGTGAGGTAGCACCACTGTCAATAGCGTCAATGATGCCTTTAAATAAGTAGATAGCACAGATTACTATTACCACATTCCTTCCTCTCATGCTGGAGGGAATGACTCTTCAAAAGCACTATTTAGGCAGAAAAAGTAAAGGTACACATTATTGATCAATTATGTTTTGATGACTTTTAACCATCTCTGATTCATTTCAATGGGCAACATCTCTGTATTAAACATGACTGTAAACTGTAATTCAGCATCTTATAACCAAACTCATAATGCAGCTTCATGAGTATTTATGCCATGATGGAATCAGTGCCAGAGCAGGGACTTATTTTCATACAAGCCAGTAACAAATATTTAGACAAGGATTGCAAAGAATAGTTATGCTCAGATTCTCTCTCTCTCTCTCTCTCTCTCTCTCTCTCTCTCTCTCTCCCTCTCTCCTATCGAGCCATCCATCTCTCCTCCTATATTTTCTCTCTTTCTCTCACTCTCTCTCTCTCTCTCTCTCTCTCTCTCTCTCTCTCTCTCTCTCTCTCTCTCTCTCTCTCTCTCTCTCTCTCTCTCTCTCTTTCTCTCTCTCTCTCCCTCCCTCCCTCCCCCTCCCTCTTAATACATAAAGACATATGTATCCACAGTCATTGCAACATGCTATCCATATTCATTTCTAGGGACCATAGATAAGCCTATTTTGTTAAAAAAATGTTGCAAGCACATTTTGAAAATTCACATTCAGAAAGATATTCAAGTCATATCAGAAGAGAACAAACGATAGTCAATGTTCATATGATTATACTCATAGCAGCCTTGACATATGCAGTTATTTAAATCAAGCTACTGAGATCATTGCAAATTGCATACAGTATACATTTTTACATCTGTATTCTGTTTTTTCGGTTTTCTAATCTTTCCAGCACTTACTATTGAGACACTATTAAGCAGAAAGTGTACAAAGCTACCTAAACAACAAATGTTGGTGTTTCACATGCAGTTCATGATTGATTAGACAATTTATTTCCTAGGAAACAGTCAAAACTATAACAATTAAGCTTTATTGTGTGTTTAGACTGGCTATTGTGCTAAGCTACTGAAGGGGAATACAAATAGTTCTTTTCTGCATGTCAATGAACACAGAGAAAAGATTAGAATAGCCATTGGCACTGCTGTGCTAACCTGAATATGAAAAATACTCAAAACGCTCTGATGTTAGAAGAGATTACTATACTAGGTGCCACAGCCAGGCTGAAAAGGAATTTTCTGTGGGGACAGAAATGAGAAGCATAGCCGGAATTTCATGCTTGAGAATAGACATGGATAAAACAATAATAGAAGGCTTTGAATAATTTATATAATTTGCTGCAGACTATTTTAAAATCTGTATGCCAAAATTCCCCTTTTTTCTTTCTAATCACTAATCAAATGAAGAAAAGTGTTGAACAAAATGAATCTGTCCATTTTAGAAGAATAAAGTCCATTCTCATTAATTGCAACTGCGAAATTTGTATTGCAGAGTAATGTGCCCTAGAATTGAGATTCCTATATAGAATTTCTTCTCCAAATTCATGCACAGACTTTCAGAATTCCATGTACCATCATGCTAAAGAAATTAAGAAAGATATAGAATTGAAATTGAAAACTCTTAACACCTATAGACATTTGTTAAGGGACCATGGGAAGCACTGCATGTCACTGATGTACAAAAATTCACCTTAAAATCATGTTTTTTTAACATTTCTAAACAGATTACACATGTGTCATGCTTAACACACAACCACTACAGGTAACCACATATACACAGATACACACATTACATTCAGCTACTGAAAAATGGATTGCTGGATTTTCTAAGGACGAATATTGTGAGAAAAAAATGCACACTGAATAATTCATAGTTGCTATTAACAGCCACAGAAGTCAACAAGATGTCCCTCAGGCATACAGGAAAATATACTAACCTGCATGAATAATAACTGTGCTTCTCCTATATCCAGAGGGAAGCCGAAGATTTCGGAGTAATCCTTTTGCAGTTAGTCGAACATGCATGTTGGATAAGGAGAATTTTGGGGTCCATAACATGTCTTTAGAGGAATTGGAAGAAAAACAACCAGGAAACATTCTCCATATACTGTCACATACTATTTTTGTAACTCAGCTTTGAAGGCATGGAGTAGCTGGCCAGATAAACAAACCTCTCTTCGTTTCTCACTGAGATTCCACAAACAGGTGAAAAATTAAAAGAATCCAGGAAGGAAAATACTACATCCACAACATAAAGCCTGCTGACCATAAAAAGGGAAGCTTTAAAAAAAAAAAAAAAAAAAAAAAAAAAAAAGCTCACCCTGAGAATAAAACTGCTCTGTGATTTAGAAGCAGCTCTGAATTACATCACACTGCTCAGGTTTAATCAAATGTGTGGTACAGTGGCAACAGAAAGCGGGAGGAGGAGAAAGAAGTGGGTGGTCTCCCAAGCTGAATACATCAGCCAGTAATGTCACAGATAATGTCATTCGGTTTTCAGGACCACTAGAGGAGAAGATTTAATGTTCCACAAGATGGATTAAGACCATTCCTTATATTAACAGTTTTTAGTAAATCAAATTCTATGTTCATTATCCTGAAAGCTCTTTGACCCAGCAAAAATAGACAACAACCTTTTGGCTCTTTTTGATCAAACACAAGTAGATTTGTTGTTTGTGGCTGTATCAATATTCTCTGTTTGATTATAAAAATACTAAATAGAGTTTTTTGCCTATAGGGTTAGGTTAATTTTGCATATTTGTTTTAATTTAATGCTACTATCATTAAGTAAGCAGTAATCTTAATGTAGGATAAATGGTTTAAGCTGTATCAGTTAGGAACTTGTCACTTTAAATTGCCAGGTACATTTCAGAAGGGGGAAAAAAACCATTAAGCCAATTTCGTATGCCAGGCAGGACCCACAAATTTTTGATTCACTGATTCTAATTTTCCAAATGGGAAAAGTTGTAACTGATGTTTCAAAAATGCTGAATTGGTTATGAAAAAGCAGCAAAGTAGTACAAGGAGATGCCCGAAATATCAAAAATGGACTGAATTAATTTCAAGATATGCACAAACGTAGGCTTCATTTAACACTGGTATTCTCTATATGAAGTACTGTATATATATCTCCAGCCATTTGATCCTTATCTCAAACCCATAAAACTGATCAGAGGTGCAACCCCTTCTGTTTTTCTGATTAATTGCTATATAACAAGTACATCAGCAGAGAATTAAAAAAAATAGTCTAAAATCTGGCAAGGCTTTAATAAGATCAATGATGTCAGAGGTGGGAAATTCTTCAAGCACATTCAGGAAAACATTCATGCCAACATGGGGCTGTTTTAATTAGTTCTTCATTCCTGCAGAGGTAGGTCAATCTAAATGGCACCAGCCAAAAGCTGAAGCAACAGCAACCTATTCATGACATGAGGACTACATAGAATCCCTTGTTTGACTCAAGAGAATATAAAATGTTGCCTATATCGGGCCGTACATTGGAGGCTATATATTAATTAGTAGAATTGTGTAACACATTCAAAAGCACATTGGTGCAAATGAATTGAACTACTTCTTGAAGCAGTAAGAAAACCACCTAGTTTGTAATGGCTTTCTCAGATTGAGTTTACTCGTGTCCACATGTACAGCTACTTCACATACAGTTCTAGAAGAAGTGCTGTCTGAGAAAGTCTTTGAGGCAGGTACGTTGAGAAAACCCGTGATAGGTCCTGTTTGCCATAATCTACATGAAACTGTAAACCAATTTGGGACCAGCAGTATGACCATTGAAAAAAAGGTGGACAACAAGAACACACATAAGACCAAAGAAAACTTGCAAAATTACATCACTGTAAGAAGAGCAGCAAAGAAAACTGTCGCTCAGGTCACAGCTGAATATTATTGCGACTTATACAAACAACTGGACATGGAGAAAGGCAAGAAAAACATCTCTAGATTAGCAAAAAGCATGCACCAAGGAAGACATTGAGTATGTAGAATCTCAGTATGAATATTGAAATCAACCAGGGCAAGAAATCTAAGCTGATGAATTGTCATGTCTGTGTTCAGCAGATCAAGTTCAAGAAGAAAATGCTTTAGGTAGTAAGGTAGATGGGATGTCATTTTCATGACACTAGAATTATTTCTCTCCTTCATACCACTTTAGATCAAACAGTTTTATTTTCTTTCTGGTTTGCCATTACTTATTGAAATTATTGCCACTTTTCTTTACAGCTTAGTTGGAGGGGGGGAAGGGGGGGAAGGGCCAGATTCTCTTTGTGTTTAGTTTTGTCTCTTTTGTCCCCAATTTAAGGAAAAAGGAGAACAATTTAGGACCATCCAGGTCCACAACTATTTTCTTTAATGCCTGGACAAATTCTAGATTCATCGGATTGATTTTAACTCACAAGACACACATTTCAGAGTAAGCAGCCTTTTTTGTAAGCATGGATATTAACGCAAACTGAAACCATCACGACACCTCCTTTCCTTTTCTCTGTTAAGTATGTGACAAAATGAAGACTGTGGTTTTAACACTAGATTTTTTCCCCTTTTCCTATTTCCATTTATTTTGTTTGTAATCGTGGCTAAGAAAAGTTCTGAGAACTTGAAAGCTTGTACCTTATTTGAGTAATTGAGATAGCCCAAGAAAACATTAACATACTTAATATCTGTCACTTTCCCACACTTCTGTGTTTTGAGTAGTTTGCCTTCTTGTGTTTTTTGCATGAAGCATTATACAATAGTTGCAAATTTGGGCCATGGCTGGCTTTACTATTAATATTTAAAATATTTTTAAAACATCAAATCAAATAAGAATTATGTTCTATCTCCAGAAAACTACTAAAATGCAGATAATAAACAACAGGATAATTCCAACAGGACTTGTTTACTCTATCTAATAATATTTTCTTTAGCACTCAGCCCCCACCCTCCGTAAGCCAGTGAAATACTTACATAACTGTTTCTAAATTGTGGAGGACACTAATTCTAGTCTGATGTAACAGTCTTCCCATAGTAGTTCTGGAGGGCCAATCCCAAAAAGCCCCATTATGAGTTGAAAATGTGCCCCTGTAGACAAGTGGCCACAGAAACCACAGGTCATGTCCTGTTATATTGTACCCTCTCTAAGGATTCATGGACTCATAACTCTCCACAGGGTGAATTAGCTGGAAAATTCTGATATCTTTTATGTTCAGCTGTTATTGTTGGATTAGTTTGATACAATCTCCTACAGCTAAATTCTGCTATACTGTCTGTAAAATTAGGCAGACTTTGGCTACCCACTGATGATCTCACCACTAACTGTAATATACTATTAGATCTTGTTCTATTTACTTTAATGTTTTAATTTTTAATTCTAGTCCATGACTTTAATAAAAGGTTGACTGACTGGATAAACATAATCAAATACATTCATGATTAAGACTTCAATCGCATCATTCATTCTTGTCCTAATAAGGACATATGTTCCAATTAGCCTCAATTGCTTAAGAAGAAGCAGTTTCTCCATAAAAAGAAATATATTAGTATGTCGACCCTTTCAGGGACTCTGGTCTTGTCTACCAGTAAAGGGTTTATATAATGTACATCAGTGACATCTGGTCAGTTTTTAAATAAACCCCCGACTTAATTTTGTCTGATTGGAATAAAACATAAGACAACGTATCCAATCAATTTGACATCTGTGCTCGACCTGGGCATATTTTTGGGGGAGCTGGAATGTTCCTCTATCATTTTTCTAAAACTTTCACAGGGAGGGCACTGAAATGGGCTATGGTGAACTGAAGCAACTAAAAAAACACAGATAATCTGAAGAAAAGAATATCTGGAAAATTCAGAAAGATAAAAAAAAATTCTATAATTAATTTAATTTAATGTAATTAATTTAAATGTATCCCATTTTTATTATTTTTACAAATAATTCAAGGCAGCAAACATCCAACATACCTTCCTCCTCCTTTTCCTCACAACAGCAACTCTGCGAGTTGGGCTGAGTGACCGGTGGCCCAAGGTCACTCAGCTGGCTTTCATGGCTAAAGTGAGACTTGAACTCATGGTCTCCCACTTGCTAGCCTAGTGCCTTAACCACTAGACCAAACTGGCTTGACATAGTTTTAGCCTCATTATTTATTCCTCTCCCAATTGAAAACATTGATTTCACTGGGTCTAATCTGCAAGAAACTGAAATTGAAGTTGTAACTACATTGCAGTTTTTCTCAATATAATCAAATTATGAGGATGAATTTTTGGCGCTGAAATTTTGTCAGGTATATACGATACCAAACTTACTTTACCAAATAGTTGTTATAATGGATTTGCATCCTTTAAAAATTATTTGGAAGAAGTGCTTCAATGCAAGCAATAATGATTTGAATTAATGAACAAAATCATTAAAGCAACTCTTAAAACAGCTATACCATTATTTTAGGCTTCAAAAAAATGTGGGAGCTTTAATAAAGAGCATTAATGTTGTGCAGAACTTTTGCCAGGCTTAAAGCACTTCTCAAAGGGCACATAGCCATTGTTACTGTTATTACTGTTATTATCACTGCTTTATTAAATTTATTTAAAAAAAATAAGGTAATAGGTTTAACCTCTGCATACAAATGCTCACTTCAAATACTAGTGAATTGTGTTTTTGACTTATCTTGTTTGTAAGTTTAGCTGGGAGAGAAAAATACATTAAAACAGCAAATGGGTTTTCTTTCCAAGGAAGGTTTTAATTCTCACTAGACTATTATTTAATTGTTGATTACACTGCTTGATTAGAAAACCACAGAATCAACAATATATTTATTATATCAGGACAAAATTAAATGTGATGATGATGATAGCTTTAAATGTAAGCATGAACTAATCATATATGAAGCTGATGAGATCGGTGGGAACAAGGAGGATGCTGGATAGTTATTTTGTCCTCAAAGTGGATCCCACCACCAGTTTTTATTTTATTTACAGCTAAATTCTAGTTTACAGAATTAAATCTATATAGACCACGGGTGTCAAACTTGTGGCATCACATTGCCGTCACGTGATGTTTTGTAACGTTTTCCCCATTCGCGGAGCTGGGTTGGGCCTGGCCTGCGCGTGATGCATCTGGCCCACAGGCCGCCAGTTTGACACCCCTGATACAGACAAAAACATTCAAACTTCTCTATGACTGATCCAAGTGGGCCAAGTAATCCATAAACATCTGATCAAGAAGTGGAAAGGGGATATGCAGCTTCATCAGCATATGTACACAAACTCTAAATGTGAGACCTGTGCAGTTAAGCATGAAATTATTATACCCACAAAGCATTCACCATCTTAAGTTATGTACTTACACAAACGTAACATTTCCAAAACACCTATATATACATTTCAGGGCTGGAATATTTTGTGATGGCATAAAACATTTAGGAGTGAATGAGGAGGGAAAGATTAAACTACTCACCAGAGCTGAATGCTGACAATAAATGCCTGGATCCATTTTGTGCTGAAGGTCCTGGAAAAGATAAAATTCTAATTTGGCATGTAACTCACCAACAAAATGAACACATTACAAGAGGTTTCCATATATCATATTAGACTTTACCTGCAAAAACATTTAAATATGTTTGCTATTAATCTTGAAATCAATATATTTGTCTCAGTATCAGCTCCTGAATATTAACAGTAAGAGATCAAAAGGAGGAGGTTTTATTCGACTTATTAAAAGTTCTGCTTTTAATAAAGGACAGATACCGCTTCAGGAATATTTGTG
Organism: Thermophis baileyi; assembly: GCA_003457575.1. Taxonomy (NCBI): domain Eukaryota; kingdom Metazoa; phylum Chordata; class Lepidosauria; order Squamata; family Dipsadidae; genus Thermophis; species Thermophis baileyi. Next base: position 3,193,440 of record QLTV01000601.1, on the reverse strand, counting down.
AAAAGATAATCAGGAGGGATTTGGGTGCTTTTCCACTCAAAGCCTGCTACTCCATATCACGTCTTTCTGAATGCATTGACTGTTGTGGCTCATGACCGATCACTGAAGTCGTACATACATGGAATTAATCTTTTGTTCTCCCAAGCAGTCTCACCTTTTTAATAAAAGTGGAAAGAAATTTTTGGGAGGACAAAAAATACACTTTTTCTGATCTTTAGAGTAGGATTTTTCACTGTTGGTTCTGTCAATCCTGTGTTTTATGAGAAATTGTAATTCCATCAAGAGACACAGTAAGGTGAAAAAGGCCAACAATTTTCTATAACTCAAGTTTTGTCTCTTAATTAGGTCTTCTGGGGAGATATGGGAATCTCTCTGTCTCTCATCTGAAAAAGTTTGAAATCCTCTGATCTGGAGATTTGGTTTTATTTGTTTAAAATTAAATTTTCCATAAAAATCTTTCCTACATGCAAGATTGCATTGTCATCTTATTTTCAAGATCCGAAGTTTACTGTGTTTTGCAATTTATATTTTTAGGCAAAAAGATCCAAAGATCTGTCTTTCCTAAGGGTAGCCTGAATAGAGAACACTTTGCTGGAAGGGTTAGGAATTCTCCAGATAGGAGATTTAATCTAATTGAAGCAGCCTATCATTAATTATTGATTCCCGGAAAACCCTTAGGAAAACAAGTCTGCCAGTAAGATTTAATTTATTCCCTACTTTCATTTGAGACAAGGAATGTGTGGAACTTTCTCAATTAAATATCTTCACATGATCTTTCAGAAATGAATATGCAATTATAGCTGAGATCTGAGTTCCCAAGTTGGTATAATTGCTAGATTTACTACTTGTCTTTCCTTCAGGAAAGGACATACCGGTAGTAGAACGTATACTGTTTGTAAACTGCCCAGAGTCACTTAGTAAATTGGGCAGTGTAGAAATTTGATAAATTAATACATAAAGATAAATAAAATGTAGTTCTCTTACCTTCCATTTTTCTCTAACAACCTGCCTGTGAAATAAGTTGGATTGACTGACTCTAAATTATTCAGTAAGTGTTTATGGCTGAAGGTGGACTTCATTCCAGATTCTCCAATGCTAGTCTAGCATCTTAATGGATTTTGCAACTGATTTACTCAGTAAATGAGAATTTTGTCCAGACCACAAAAAAAAAATTGATAGAAATCTTTCTGTATTCAGTAAAATATTCAAAACCTAGTTTAATCACATTCGCCCAACTTAGATCTTGTAAACTGAGCAAATGCCATACCAATTCATTAATAGTGACAGAAAAGGAGGCATAAAATATCTAGATTTTCATCTTAATTATATCAATACAACACAAGAATGAAATGGTATTTTTACCTAATCGTTGACTCCCTCTTAGATCATTTGTTTTTTTCCCTGGAAGAATAGGTCCAGCAGACTTGGGAACACATTGGTTCACTAAGGCTAATTTACCTTTTGCTCCTTAAGAAAAAAAATCCATAAAATAATTATGTTAGAATACAGTACGTAAAGTATCAAGTATACCTCAAAACTATGGACAACCATCAGCTCCTTTTTAAAGTTAGCAGACGCATGCTACATATTCAGCTTTCGAAGTGGCTATGCTAGCTGGGAGTGATTGGTTCTATACCCAACACCTCTGGAAGGCACCAGACTGATGAAGGCTTTTTAAATTCTTTCTAAGGAAGATGCTCTGCAGTTTCTGGGTTTTCCTTAGAAAGAATTGAAAAAGCCTGCTCTGCAGTTTCTGCTCGTCTTTCATCCCACATATGTAAAATTGCTCTTTCGAAATCGATGATGGAATGATTCTATCCACTGGGTCCACTGAGAACAAACTTCCCCAATCTGTTATCTTCCAAATGGTTATCCAAGCTGCATTCTTCAAATCCTATGACTGCAGAATGAAGATTGGGAGAAGATCCAAATTAGCAGCAGATCCTTCTCAGGACACTTCAACCTTCTAACAGAAAGCAAGCCAATGCTCCTTCTTTAAATAGAAACACTGGATGCAGTTTCTGATCTTTCCTTTTACCGTTGATTTCTGCATCAAGATCTGGAGAAATTGTGGATTCTGTAGTTCTATTCTCCTGCTCAATCTACGTAGACAAAGTAACAGCCAATTGTCATCCAAACAGGCCCAAGTCTCCTTTTTTATACTGATAAATTTGTAGCTAAACATATTTATATTTAAGCGATTCTGTTCTTCAAGGTTCCAATCTACATAAAGCAGTCAAGTTACTCAGCTATCATGGTGACAGTATCTGTAACAGATGATTAACCAAGGAGATAAAGAAAAGGCAAGGCATTTCACAGAATTTCCAAAAAAAAAAAAAAAAACACCAACCCTCTCAAATAGGAAGTTATCTTCAGGGAGCTTTATTAGTTAATCTCAAACTGTTTTCAGGTTATCAAGATAACCAATGCCTGGACAAGAAAAATCATTACAATCCACTTTTTGGTTTAAGGATTGTAAGGCCTTTCTGCCTACTAAAGCAATTTAATAGCTCTAAAGTGTTACTTCCAATTTAAAAAAAAGATAAGCATTGTGACCAGGGGTGGGTTCCTCCCGGTTCTGACCAGTTCTCCCGAACCGGTAGCGGCCCGCTGGTGATGTCACAATGATGTCACCGAGCCGGATTGGTCAGTGCCGGTCCGTGGGGGCCGCCATCTTTTTTTTAATTTTATTTTTTTTTTAAATTTTTTAAATTCCGGCACTGTGCATCCGGTCGCCATCTTTTTTTTGGCTTTTTTAATTTTTTTTCGGATTTTTTGTTACTGCGCATGCACCCACGCGGCGCGGGAGGGAGCGAACCGGCAGTGAGGTAAGTTGGAACCTACCCCTGATTGTGACTGCAAACTTAAGTGTTGGTTTTCAATCAATATCAGCTTTTTAATAGAAACTCTTTTTTATCAGGGTTGTGGATATGAAAACAACAGGAATCAACAATCTTCTGCCATCTTCCCAGTATGTTTCTCACTAATGGCAATTACTATCAGCCAATCACTGCCTCATATATCCTTGCTGAGATCAAATACCTTTCGGTGTACTTTTCAGTGAAAAGAGTCGTGGCCTGGGCACCGGCTTTAGAGAGATGGATCTGGCAGTACCATTCTGACATGCAGATTTGGGAGCCCATTCTCCATTCTTGATAATAGTAGCACTTGTAGCTATTGGGAAAAAAACCATAAACTGCAAGTTTATTAATGACATTTTGAGAATATTCAAAATATTCTGTAGCAATTACACAGCTACAGTACTTCTGCAGGTACCCTAGAACCGTGATGGCAAAACTATGGCACGCGTGCCAGATGTGGCACACAGAGCCCTCTCTGTGGGCATGCGCACAGTCGCCCCAGCCCAGCTCCAATCGCGTTTCTCCATCGCATTTCAATCAATCAATTCCAACTTCTCGCGAAAGAAAAAGATCTTGCGAGGTTGGAATTAATTGAATGAACTTTTTCACTCGCACGCTTCACAATGGGGGAGACGGGTCCCGTCCTCCTCTTCTAGCCCATTACAACGCAGAGCCACAATGCGACCCTGTGTCGGCTCGGCTTGGCAAAAAAAAAAAAAAGCAGTTTCTTTTCCTGCAGAGCTGCCTGTGTTGGGATGCCCGGCCTCCCCGCCAGCCAGCTGAGTGTGGGTGCGCTGCTCCTGGGCTCTTTGGCCTTTGGACGTCATTCCCACCACCCAGCACCAGTTCAGAGAGAGAGAGAAAGAGGGAGGCACAGAGAGAGGGGGGGAGGGAAAGAGAGAGAAACAGAGAGGGGGGGAGGGAAATAGAGAGAGGGATGGAAAGAGAAATGATATTACAAAAGTTTTTCTTTTTTATTGTTGCTAAACTTAATGTTTCAAAAGCAGAAAAAGTCACCCCAACGGAGTCTTTGAGGGCTGAATGCCGAGAGGCATGGATTTCCTCTGCCTTCTATGTTCCCACCCCATGCTGAAGCAAATGAAATGGGCTGGGGTCTCCCCGCTAAGCAGCCCCGAGCTCGCTTGCAAACCCCACCGAGCGCGGCTCCAAACTTTCAGCTCGCGCGTCCCTCCCAGCCAGCGCCGCAGCGGCAGCAGGGAAGGTGCGCACCCTGCCTGCTCTTCTCTCGCTGGCCAGAGGTGGGGCTCCATGCTGCCGCCTCCCAGCCAGAGCACCACGTTTCTTTGCTTGCTGGTTGCCTCCGAGGAGGGAGCTGCGCTCAGGCTGCCTGGGCCCCCGCCACAGGGGGAGAGAGGGAGAGGGAATGGGGGGGTGTCTCCCCGACAGGATCCAGGTTGGAGATGCCTTATTTTGTGTGGATCTCTAATGCTTGGTTTTGCCTGCCAGCCTCCACTCCCCCTCCACAGCCCAAGTGGTTGGATTCACACAACACGTGAAGCTGGACAGGAGAACATGGATAGATAGATGGATGGATGGATGGATGGATGGATGGATGGATGGATGGATAGATGAGACAGAGAGAGAGATAAAGAGAGGGAGGGAGGGAAAGAGAGAGAGAGAGAAATAGAGAGAGGCAGAGAGAGAGAGGGAGGGAAAGAGAGAGAGAGAAAGGCAGAGAGAAAGAGAGAGAGAGGGAGAGGGAGGGAAAGAGACACACAGAGAGAGGGGGGTGGGAAAGAGAGAGAGAGGGAGGGAAAGAGAAAGAGAGAAAGACAGAGGGGGAAGAGAGAGAGAGGGAGGGAAAGAGAAAGACAGAGGGGGAAGAGAGAGAGGGAGGGAAAGAGAAAGACAGAGAGGGGGGAAAGAGAGAGAGAGGGAGGGAAAGAGAGAGAGAAAGAGAGAGGGGGAAAGAGAGGGGGTGGGAAAGAGAGAAATGATATTACAAAAGTTTTTCTTTTTTATTGTTGCTAAATGTAATATTTCAAAAGCAGAAAAAAGAATGAAGGGGCATAAAAGTGCATTCATCACGTTTTTCTTAGAAAAATTAGCTGAACTCTACGTTGTTTATCATTATTTTAGGTAGTAAAATAAATTATTCAGGTTAAATTGCCGTGTTGGTACTTTGCGATAAATAAGTGGGTTCTGGGTTGCAGTTTGGGCACTTCGCCATCACTGGGTTAAGGCCTCAGACTAGAAACTAGAAGACTGTAAATTCTAGTCCACCTTAAGCACAAAGCCAGCTTACTGATCTTGGGCCAGTCACTCTAGGAAAGAGGCAATGGCAAACCACTTCTGAAAAACCTTGCCCAGAAAAATGTAGGGATTAGTCCAGGCAATCAGGAGTCAAAGCAAAAAAATAGAAAAACTGACTGGAAGGTACGCATGCACATACACATGAATATCAGAGTGAACATGGTCTAATGATTAATGGTTATGATCTAGTCCAGGGGTCTCCAACCTTGGCAACTTTAAGACTTGTGGACTTCAACTCCCAGAATTCCTCAGTCAGCTTTGCTGGCTGAGGAATTCTGGGAGTTGAAGTCCAAAGTTGTCAAGGTTGGAGACCCCTGTTCTAGTCTAAGTTGTAGCTTAGTTACAGAAGTCAACTGCATGGACTTGTCACATCGTTGCCAGGGTTAAGACTGATTCAACAACAACAAAAAGAATAATATTTTGGATTATGATGTGAAATATACTAGCCAATTAATAACATAGATTGCTGTCTTTTTTATTTGTCTGAAAGATGCTATTTTCTTCTCAATGTTCAGGTAATGAAGTAAATATATTCATTTTTTCTATTCAATACCTGTCTTATTAGCTAGAATGAAAAGACTCATCTGTACCTGAAATTGGCCAAGTGTTTCTGACAAATCCTTCACAATCTGAAGGACTAATGCTTCCTCTCTATTGCTAATATTGCAAGGAAAACTTATTTATTTAGAAGCTTTATGGACAATGAAGAGTTTGTTGAAAAGTTCACTTAGCAGCATGAACCCTAACTCCCAAGATCACAAAAATATGGTAACCTATTATTTAATAGTTTAAACAATTGCAGGTAATTTAAAGTTTTTTATTATTATTTTATCATTTCAATCACAACTGCCATGTTCAGAATTCATGTTACTGTACATGGCTATTCCTGTAAAAGGAGAAAGTACACTTTGAATACTCAACATTCTGAAATATGCAAAAGGCAGAAGAGACTTTTCTTTTTTCTTTTCATCCCTTTGCTCCAGACTGTTCCACTATGATTTTCTTTAGATTTACACTTCTGAGGAACCATTCAGACTATAGACAATGGCAGCTGTTAAACAGCCTCAGTTTAAATGCTGCAGTTATAAGCCAAAACAATTGATTAATGCTGGGGGTTATGGAGAAGAAGATAACAGTCTAGTATAAAAACATGCTCACAAACATTACAGGACCCACACAATTTATAAGCAAATTACACAAAGCACAGAGCCTATATTAAATGAAGAACTGCTGCTCTGCGATTGTCTTTTTTAAAAAAGAGCACATCTGCAATCATGCAAAATTATACATTAGGGTTTAATTTATAATTGTCTTACTGAAGATGCTTAAACCTTGACAGGAAGGAATTCTGTAGTGGTTATTGCAGACAATTGATTTAACTCCGAAGTGTATTGAGCAAAGCCATGCACTTGCTGACAAGGGGGAGTGTGAGAGCAGAGGGGTTTTTTTTTTGGGGGGGGGAAGCATATACTTATAAAAACCAGGTACATAAGATCATCAGGAACTCAAAAGTCAACAGCTGGAAATGAATTTGGCTAATGTATTTTCCAGATTTTCTTAAGAGTGCAGAATATGCATCAAGCATGCATTATTTCATGAGAAATTAAACACATTCCTCCCTCTCTTCTCCATCACGATTTCTTTCAAGACAGACAGAATGGAAAAGCATTTCATTTGATACATTCACTTCATTTACAAAAGCAAGACATGCTGCCTCTTTTTTCTATCCACAGATAGAAGTATAGGGATATAGATATAAAAGGACGGTCACCTACTTCTTCTGCCAGAAAATGTGGCTAACAAAGGAATGATACAAAAGCTGTACGATCCCACTACTAGCAAGGTCAGTAAGGTAACATCGTAGTGGCTTCCTGAGTCTGCCGGTGGTGTGAGGGTAGAATTGATGAAAATATGAGGAGAGAAGTCGGTTTCTGTGCAACTGCGATGTCCTCCTGGTACAGTCATTTAAAATGATCAAAGCAAGCTCAGCGCCTGAAAGACTGCAGCCATGTTCACCCTCGCGTATTCCCCACGCTTGCTCTTGGTGAATTACAATCGAGGGTGGGCGGGGGTTGGTGGGAGGTAGAGAGAATAGTAAGCTTCAAGGCAGGAAACAAGAGCAGCTTAATCCAACTAGCAAATCAGACTTAAGAAAAGGTCATCCGTTGTTGGATCTTTAAACTGGAACTGGAAACCATGACATTTCTTTGTTAAGAAGCAAAACCCTTTCCTTTGTTAGCAGCAAGGATAGAATTGCACAGACTGTCTACAACCTCCTTAGGTGATTCAGGCACTGAAGTAAACAGACCAACCAGTGGGCAGGCAAGGAGCCAACATGGCTGTCAATTCAGGGCCAATCTGTGGTTAGGAGAAAAGCATGCTGCAAAACTTAAATAGCAGGGCTGTTCTTTTAAAAAGCATTGCACAAGGGAGGGGGAGGAGGGATAGTGGTTCAAAACTGCAAGGGAAGCAAAAAGACATCATTACTGATGCTATAGTACTGCTTGCCTCCCTAGCGCATACATTTTAGCCCAAGATCGCTATTCCTTATATGGCAGGTTTGATTTTCTTTAATATGGCACAACGTTCTTGCCATTGGCAAATCTGTACATTGCTTCATTTACTCATTTCAAAGCAGTAATAAAAAAAACCCAATAATAACTTTCATTAGAAGGTTGTGAAACATTAATTCCTTCTGTGTATCAGCCAGGCATTTCTAAGCATTCATCAATGCTTGTGAAGAATGGTCTTTTAGGAAGTCTACAAAATGGGAAGGATAAATTTGATCTACATTATTTGGGCCAAAACACTGTCTAAAGCTATTGGATGCTGTTGCAACATAGGAGTTTGAACGTTTGGAATTCTGGAATTACCAGTCACCACCTTTTGCTGAGGAAAAAAGCAGTTATAATGAACCATGATGGGTTTTATTCAGTTATTTGTTAAACAATAATCTCCAAAATGGACTTACAATTATTGCTGAAAGTGCTTTGGTCACTCTGAGTGCTGCTGACTGAAGAGATGCTAGAGGTTCTCTGAAGTCCTGGTCCTCTAATGGGCACCTTTGAACTGAGGCCAGAACTAGCTGAAGATCCTGATAAGGCCTTCGCGGTAGTAAGCCTTCCCCTGGGAGTTCCTACTCCTGCCAACATAAAGAGAGATGTCAGCAATAATGCTGCTTCTTAGATAAAGCAACAGTACTTTCTACACTACTCAGGTAACCCTGAGGACAGAGATAAACCTCCAAGTGCTTCAACAACCCTCTAAAAGGATGTAAATTATCAGCTGTCTGCAAGGAATATAAATCCTTCCATTCCCCACTATCCTGTCAGAGCTGAAGAAGCTTCTTGGATGAGAAGTGAAACGTCTTCAAAGAAAAAACAAGGAAGTCCAGTTGCCTCCTGAAAAAAGCACCTTTGGGACAACCATGACCTGGATGACTGAGAATCTACAGACTAATTCAATCATTTAAAAATAATACTCCAACTTTATTTTCTCCTGCCAAGTAATACTACATTAGGACATCTAAGAAGCAAGTTACAGCAAAGGAGAACTAGGCAAGGCCTTTGCACTTCAGCACAGCTAACAGACACATTTATTTCTTTGTTTGCATTAGGATAATAACATCTTAAGGATATTCAATGTAGCAAGCAAAATCAGGCAAAATCAGCTAAATTTACAGTAAAGACAGTGATGTCTAAATTCCTTTTGTCATCTAGGACTTCCTACCATGAATTCTGCAGAAACTCAGAATATATATCTTGCTACATGGACAAGAATATTATTGATTTCATGGCTATTTAGTAGGCCAGGCTACTTGATCTGATGATCCCCCAATGATTCTAAACATAACTCTTTTTCATCTCAATCATAATAGCCAACAACGAAGAAGAATGCTATAAGCTACAGTTCTGCATCTGGATTCCCCGCACCTGTTTTCCCCCGTGTTTTTTCCTCAGTGAAGTACAAATGTACTTTACAAAGTTTGTCAAAGACTTCCAAATGGGGTGGATTACAACCATAGTCATCCTATGTGGTCAAGAGCTATGCTGGCTGGGGGGCTATGACATCTTTTTCAGGAAGAATGGTCTATTCCATGTGTTATATAAATTAAACTCAGTAGAGTATTAACTTTTGTACAACCTCCTTTGCTGAAGGTAAAGGATGGTCAGGAATGCTTTCTTCTTTCACTAAGCAACATCAATTAGACCAGGGGTGGGTTCTTCTTTTCTTCGCTGCCGGTTTGCTAAGTGATGCGACGCGCGGGCGCGTGGGCGCTTCGCGCATGTGCAGTGCTTAAAAAAAGCTTCTGTGCATGCGCAGAAGCAAAAAACAAAATGGCGGTGCCTATGGCGCCGCCGAAAGAACCGGTTCGGGAGTGTGGCAGGCCATGGTTTGCTGCCGGTTCTAGCGACCCAGGCTACCAAGTTACTACCGGTTCTATAGAACCGGTCCAAACCGGGAGGAACCCACCTCTGAATTAGACGTTGCTAATTGCAGACATTCATCTATTTCCATGAGTCAATTATCAGAAGGAATGATACCATTCTTTGACTGAACATTTCCAGTAAATGTCAGCTACCTGAAGAAATTTAAGCCAGCCACTAAAGAGGTCGTCTGAAAGGGAATATTTAACAACTCAAACTTATGTGATCAGCTACTACAAAAGTGGAAAATATTGCACTGCTATTACTCTCCTGAACACCAGGTGGTGCTATAAGATAGTCACTTGGAAGGCAACTTGGAAAAGTTTTGCTCTTTTACTTATAACCTACTTCCACTAGTTAATGTATTAGTTCCTTAATCTATGCAGGCATTTACACTTTTCCCATTCCCAACTCAAAGTTTCTCTAAATAAATTGGCATCAATTTAGTGAAGAATATGTCAATTGTCTGAATAATTAGTAAAAAATGCAGATAGGCTGCCTCGTTAAAAGCAGACCACATGGTCATTATTCATTTTACTTATTTAAAGCATGTTTACTTCAACAGTCAATCCAACAAGCTCCCAGTTTTATTACGCCCAGCCTCAACTATGCACTGACTGCATTTTATTAGTTTGCATTTTTATTGATGTACTATGTCCAGAGTCACAAACTGTCGTGCAGTCTAACAAATTCTTTAAATAAATAAAATTTAATAAAATTTCCTATCCTCAAGGTTATATTCTAAAATACACAAAATCATGAAAAAGACTGAAAGAGAAAGGATGGAAAAAAATGATGATGTAGTTGGTTTGGTTGCCCAGATAGATAGAGATATACATATATGGACTACTACATTGTATTCAAGTGTTCACAGCACTTTTTCATGTCTTCACGGGTCTCATTTTTTTTGCACAGCTGGTTCATTCCCTTTCTACTTCTTGGTCTGTTCTTGAGAACCAAGTATGTCTGCTTCCCCTTTTACCCATTTAGGGTAAAAAGATTCCTTAGTACTCATTTTAGTGGGGTTTAGGAATCTTACATTGAAAAATAAAACATCACATGGAGAAGTTTGGCTTTCCCGGTGTACATTTCTTTTCAAAAAATTCTTATCTTGCCTAGAAACAAAAAGTATTTAAGTGAGCAAGCCTGCCGGGCAGGTAAGTTCAACAAGGTAAAAAGTTGCCTATTGTAAATGAGTGTGAGGCCGTTTGGCAAAAAGTATTTAAAAAAAAAAAGAATTTGCACAATTTATTACTTTTTAAAAATTACACTTTTTTTTTTCCAATTCAAGTACAGGTAGTCCTCGACTTACAACCACAATTGGGATCAGAATAAGCAAGGTGAGTCACAGCTGATTTTATGACTTTTGCCATGGTGTTTAATATGCAGTTGTTAAGTGAATCTGGCTTCCCCCATTGACTTTGCTTGTTGGAAGTCGGTTGCAAAGGTTGCAAATAGCGATCACCTGACCCCGGGATGCTGCAGGCTTTGTAAATACATGCTGGTTGCCAAGTGGCCGAATTGTGATCATGTGACCGTGGGAATACTGCTTGGGTCACGAGTCCAAGAACTAGTTGTAAAGTCAGTTTTTTTTCAGAGCTGTTATAACTTCAGTCACTAAATGAATGGTTGTAAATCGAGGACTACTTCTATCCTTCACCGAATTTCGTCACATTCATTTATCAATTTTCTGGCGATTTAACATATATTGCAATTACATAGAGCTCAGTAGAAATCTGAAGAATGAATTTTCAAAGTTGTACATTAGAAAATAACAACCGTTTTATTTAATGTTCCAAGAAATTTTGCAGAAAAAATAATGCTGTGGGTAACACCTATTTAGGAACAAAGTATTAAATATAAATATTTTAGATTACAAAAGGCCATACATTGCCAATAGCAGCCATGAGCCATCAAAGTAATCCTCCAGATACAACAGGAAAAGAAGCATAACTGAAGGCAGTTTAGTTTCACAATGCTAGAACTAGATAAGGGACTACACTTATTATATGAATGTCATTGCATTAAAGGCCTATTCTCTCACATATGATCACAGATCTAATATGGCTTGTCTTTTTGATAAATAATGACTGAAAAAAACACAATGCAGACAGGCATACAGTGAAAACTATATAAAAAAACACACCCTTATCCTGAACAAAGGGTACAGAGGTTAACAAATCTGAGATTTTCTCCAGGCAGAGAAGGATGGGATCTGATGCTTTTATGCTGTGGGGAAGAGGTTACCCTGAAAACAGTGAGACGCTTATGATCTCATTCCACTAAATTCCTGCAAAAAAAAAAAAAAGAAGAAGAAGAAGCAGCAGCAGCAGCAGCAGCAGCAGCAGCAAGCAAGCAGCATCATGGCTTTAAAAATGTCTTTGAACATCAGTGTAGCCTTAGAAATACTCTTTCATTCTCCCTGTGCTTCAAAAATCAATGTGACATCAGAAAGAATTTTACTTTTTCAAGCATGCTCTTACAGAAGCAAAGTGCATTATTTGCTAGAGAAAACATGGTAAAGGCATTTATGGGATCCGGATTCTATAGCACAGATTAAGATAGATTCTCTATAGATCTGAATGCTTTCATGAAGTTTCTTGATGAGCAGAAATGATCTCTAGGGGGGAAAAAATATCATTTAATTATTAGCCTGGATCAGATGCTGGGAAATTTGTTGTTTTCTCCTTTTTATTATCTTGTTATAAATCTTACAACATTGTATTGGATTGTTTTAATACAATGACCTTTATGCAATATTACGGTAATTGAAAAACTATTGACATTGTTATTTCGATAACTTAGTATGTAGGAAATAGAAAAAGAATTCTATCAATATTAATTGTAATTTAGGATGTCAATATTACCAACAGAACACTATCTGATTTTTCATCCAGAGTTCAGTATAACATTAAGAATAAAAGTACACTGAAGACTACATAAAAGTATTTATTATATGGTAAATATTACATTCTTGAGCTGATTGTGTTAAGGACTCCATTGTGTTGAATCTGTCTGTCCACAGACACACACACACGTTAATAAAAGGAATAAATAAAGCAAATTTATCAAAAATTAAAATTCCAAGAAAAAGAGGGAAGAAGAAAAAGAACTATTTGGCTTCTAACTTTCCCTCTTTGTATACATCTGCTAATGGAAATCTATTTTGAATCATCAGAACTGAAAGGTTTACAATAATCTCACTAAGGGAACATTTAGATGTATTTCTAACATGAATTGTATTGGGACCATTAGATACGTGCATGATATTTCACATTAAATTCTCTGTCCCTTCTATTTCAGACTTAAAGTTGTGCCTTTAAGAGCAGGTTTTATATTACCGTAAATTGCATAGGATTGGTTTGTTTCTTCTTCTCATACACTTTGGCAGACTACAATCCTATTTCTAGGATCTTGTTAAGCCTCAATTTACACAGACCCTGCCTGCTACACTCCATCTGCAACTTGATACAAACATGGTTCATATTTCTGGCCTGCAAGCATGTGACAGTATACTCCATGTATCCCCTTGCTGGTAGGATATGCACAGCAGGATGTTGGCTTGCAAGGCAATCTCTAGATTAGAAATCCCAAAATGCATAGAATAGCATGAAAAGATTTGGCCTATTGGACATAACATGCTCAAGCTGACTAATTCTGTTCTTACACTGAGCAAAGAATGTGTAATGCTCAGGGGTGGGTTTCTCTTACCTTCCCTACTGGTTTGGAAGTGCGTGCATCGCGTCGGAAGTCACATCCGGGTACTGACCCTCTGCGCATGCGCAGAAGCCTTTGCGCATGTGCAGAGGGTAATTTGCCAGCCGCTTTCAAGCAGCGGCGACCGGGGAACCAGTTTGGGGGCGTGGCAAGCCGGCCTTCACTACCAGTTCGGCGACCGTGGCCAAATTTCCGCCACCGGTTCGCGCGAACCAGTCCGAACCAGTAGCAACCCACCACTGGTAATGCTGCATTGATTATTACGGAAGAGAACCTGGTCCATACTTTAAAAAAAAGCATTATGTGAAACTCTCAGTTGATTCCATCAACGAAAAGTGTTAGAACTCAATATCAATGTACCCATCTGGCAATGACCCTTACATGGGGCAGAATGTGACTTAGAATGTAAAGGGAGTAAATAGTAAAAAGCACAAATTAATAGATGAAGTGAAAGGAAGAAAAATAGGTATGTTGTGTATGTCTGCAAAACTAAGAAAAAGAGAAGGAACACAATAGATCTGAATCAAGATTACCTGTCATGAAATGTGCACTTGCAGGAGCAGAAGGAGAAACTGAGCTTCTCCTAACATTAAGAAACTTCATAGTCCTGAGCTGGACGCAGGTGGTGGGGGAAGAGGTTCAGGGTAGCCACCTCCTAGAATCCCTCAGGATATACAGTATCTAGTAGGTTAGAAGGTTATAGCTTGAGTTTGGCAAGATTCTATACATTATAAATAATAAATGATTGGACTCAACTGGGTTTCACTGTCCCATCTTTGGGCTTCGACCAGACATGGTGTAAGGAACGCCTCTCCGTCTAACTTAAGAAAGCGAGAACTTCTGAGCCAATGTAGTTCAAAAGGATCTTTTATTAAGCAGAAGTGAAAGCAGTCCATTCAAAGCAACGTCTGAATACCCTTAGGCAACGCAGGTAGAGTTAAAGCAGTAGAGACCCCTCCCATTAGCCAGAATGCAGATTCTAGCCAATACACAAGTGTGAAAATGTTTTCTTTATCAACTGCTCTGAGAACCGGATAAACATACATTTCCCTGACTATCTTCCGTTATCCATTAAAGTGAAACATCCCACATTGCCCCTCATAAACCTTCTCCAAAGGTGAAGAGATCTCAAGATGCTTGGCGCCAGGGTATAAGTTGTAACATATCAGTTGACACAGGCAATGCTAATAAATTGAACCCAAGGCCCCCCTTCTCTCAATTGAATGGCAGTATCACTTTTAGGGATCTGACAAATGGTTTGGTTCATTACTCGGAATCTTGACACTCAGTTCTATTCAAGAGAAAAGAACAGGAAAAGGGAAATGAAAACTCTTTTTATGAGTTTCTGGGATTTCAACTCCTTTGTCAAGCTATCCTCACTTATATTTATTTATTATTACAAAATAAGAATTTAAACTGCTGCATAAAATGAACAGATGTGTAGCATATAATCTGCTTTGTAAACAATAGAAAATATGTGCCTATAAAAAGATTTTGGAAGTGATACATTTTTTAAATGGATGTACTAAACATAGGTTTACCATTGTTATTAGTGAGAAATTCTGAACAGGTGAAACTACACAATTACAAGGGTCTGTATGTGAAGGGAGGGGGTGGAAAGGAATCAAGAAAGACGCTAAAACCACCAGTTATCCCATGGTTCAAGTTAGGTCAACTCTTCCAAGAGCCAGGCAATAGTATATTAATAACAGTGCAGAAATCCAGAGAATGATCCGAATATGGGAAATTCCCTGTCTCATCCTGCCTTGTACCTCCACCAAGGAACACCAAAATATGCCATTACAAATACTGTATGTAGGATACAAGGCCATAGGGAAACATTGTACAAAACACAGCTCCTTGTTCCCTACTTCCATTAACACATTTGACTCATTATTGACGTAGTGCCCTCATGAATAATCCTTATTGTTTTCTGGATCTCAAAAAGCTATTAAATTAAAAAGCACTTAAAATAATGTAATGAGGGACTGTCTGTTAGAAGTTTAACTTTGGTGACAGGCTTTTAATGTTTATTGTTTTGATAAATTTAATATTGTATTGTGTTGTTTTATTATTGATATTATTTCAATTGCTGATTGGGAGCCACTCTGAGTTCAATATAT
>QLTV01000601.1:3128388-3167826 GCA_003457575.1 Thermophis baileyi | reverse complement strand
TATATATATATATATATATATCTCCAAATAACTTAATATAAGTTTAGTAAAGGTCTAGCTTAATTTCTAGACTTAAATAAATAAGCTTTATTTTCCACTGCCAGCCTTTCAATAACATTTACTTGTATTACTTGCTCCCACAATAAACATTAAATCTCCTAAACAATATACCGTCCTAACAACCAAATTACTCCATAGGTATGTACAGATTTAACATGAGTTTTAACTTAACTCTTTAAAAATAGAGCCCTAGATTTTCCCAGCTGGGTACAAGTAGAGAGGATTTAATTTAATCCCTTTCTCAGGTAGCATGGATATATCAGAACATCAGCAACCTGGCTTTAGAAGGGGACAGTTCTATTGCTCCTAAGGCAGTGGTTCTCAACCTTCCTAATCCTAACCCTAACCCTAACCCCCACCCTGCCACCCCCGCCCCGTGTGCGATGAGGTGACAAAGGGGGCATGGCACCAAGATGGCGGGCTAGCGCGCACTTAGACGACCCCTGTGAAAGGGTCGTTCGACCCCCAAAGGGGTCGCCACTCACAGGTTGAGAACTGCTGTCCTAAGGTAATCAATTGTAACAATGCAGCTGTGATTCTTCAGACAGAGTTAAAACTCCCAACCTCAATTTATTCTAAGAGTAAAAGCAAGATAAATCAACTACAGATAACTGACATAAATGCCAGGGTTTTGGTCTAGAGTGCTTCCATGTTTTTTTCCCCTTATTCTCTGACCTAATCTGGAATCATATCCTGGTTGAAACAACACAGTAAACTCAACTGTAACAGGATATGTCAGGTTATGGCTCGTTCTAACAATGATTAAAAATATCATAGGTTAGTACAATGCGATATTATAGAATTTATACCCAAACATTTCAGACTACACACAATTGCAACTAGATCGTTGACTTAGGATGCGGTGTTTAGGAAAAACACTGACAATTCAATTAATTTTTAGTGAATATATTTTTCAAACTTATATTAATTGAAACACTATGTTGTCATACATTCTGCACAAGAATGATAATAGACAAAAATGTTTCTCACCAGAGTTTGACGATAAAATGTGTCTTCGAGGAGATGAAAATTTGGTCGCATGAGTATTTTTATTCTCACTTCCTCTCCCAGAAGGGAATGCAATTTTAGATGGCGGTACATTCCTTACAGGAACAGGACTGCCTTTAGGAAAACCTTGTCCTTGTGTAGTGTCTGTTTTAGACAAAGAAACCTGCATGATTTAACACCATATGGAAAAAACAAAGAGATGGGGAGAATAAATGTAGAAACATGTATATTCTTACTCTCATAATGCAGAGCACAAAGTAACTACTGCTAATGAAGCATCGTTCAGTTGATTATATGTGCTAGTAAGGTCTGCATCAAATTTTCCATACTGTAGATACATACTTTTTGTTAATGATAGTTATCCATGTATTCTTGATCAAGCAGAGAAGGCAACTAACAGTCATAAGATTGCAGCACTATTTCTGGCACTGTGTGTGTTTGGAATATGTAAAGATAAGCGTCTGTTGCTGCAAAATCATCTAATGTTGTAGTTAACGTTTTGTGGTAAGCATCAATATTTTTCCCTGACATGCCACAAATGTCCCCAAATATTGTTGGAGTGAAACAAGTTTCTTCCATGAAATTTCAGCTGTTCATGGGAGACCCAAAAAGCTTGCAACTCAGCATTCAGAGCAGAAGCAATCAGTGGGTGCTGGGGTAACCCCTGCTAGGAATCTAAAGTGTGAATGTGCACATATATGTTTAAAATGTTATTAAATACCAATATTAAGTTTGTAATGCTAGCACTCAATCATTTTTATACCAATATTTAAGACAGACTCACCCACATAATTTTTAACTAGCGTCAGCGTGTTTGCTGGAAGCTTGCTAAAAATTCTCATTGCAAAACATAAGTGGCTGCATATTAACCAAATTGTTGGTTTGGTTTGATAATGCCAGATTATTTACTCCTATTTTTTTGTTTCAGGGCAAAAGGATTTGCAAAATACGAAATGGTGATAATTAACACTGAACTGAAAGCTAGGAAGTGTTATTTTGAAGCACTGCAACACAGCAATGTTGTATTAATTGCATTCTTAAAACAACCTACGTTAAACCATAGATAGATTACAATAAGATTAGGTGATTAGATTAGATTAAAATTGTAAACAAACTCTTTTGTATTAGACTTATAGTGGATGGACATATCAGATCTTTAATAAGATGTAATTTTGCAGCATCAGGCTCAATAAAAAAGATAAAAGACTCTGCCTCAAGGAAAACATGCCAACTAGTCTGTGAGTTTTGTGTTAGCATTTCTCTTCAGTTTTTAAAGTAGTAACAGACAGCAGCTAATCATATGTAGTTCGTAGCTATTAAGTTACAAACCAACATTGCATGGTAAACACGTGAAAAAGTGAAAAAGTACTGGAAAACAATACGTACGATGTCTCAAATTTTTAAAAATATCCAGTGGAAACCAGAATTTTTTATTTTTTATAAAATAAATTCTATATATTTTTTTTATAAATCTGGAAAGCTTGTATGATCTTTTTGCTGACAATGGGTAAAAATGAACCGGTGATTCCTAGGTTTGTCAATTATAATGGAGTGAATATGGGAAGTTGGGAAATATATAATGCAGTTTTAAAGAGAGAAATAATAAAAATTTAGCAACTCCTATAAGGAAAATTGGCAACTGCTTTTTTAACTCTTTCTCTCTTTACCTGATTCTACTACTTTTATCTTTTTTACATGTTTGTTCTTGTTTCTCTTTTAACTATGTAAAGCCATTCAATAAAATATATATATTAAAAAACCTAAATCAGCATTAGCAATGTTTATAATAAATATTATTTAGGGGAAAATATGGTTTTCCCCTTTCTGCCTTTAAAATCAAGGTGGCAACCATCATAACCTCAGAAATAAAGTGGTTTTCAGTTCAGGAACATGCAACCAGTGAAAAACATGTCTTGAAGGTCAGATTAAGAATACATACAGTACATACAGTACATAACACACACATAAACTTACCGAACAAAACTGAACTAGTCCATGGCCAGTGTTTGTAACCTCTTGGGTAGATGTCTCGCTTGGAATCCCCGTACAGTCATTTGAATGCTTGTTTTCTAGAGCTCTCTGACAGCTACTCACAGCCCAAGGCTGAATCAAAGTTTCTGCATTATCCATCCCTTCACTTGGTGACCCACCATAGTTCTGGGAGCCCATTAAAGCCATAGGAAAGCATGATGGACTAAGATGCTTTGCTCTCTCAACCTGATCCACATTCTGCTTTAACACTGGTTTTGGAATCTTCTGAGAAACATTTTCAGAATAAGTTGTAGCATGCACACCTTGGCTAGGAAGCTGTTTATTAAAATGTTGCTTATGAGTCTTATTCACAGGTGTTTCTGCTTTGGTGCCTTTATCCAAGTCCTTTTTTTTCCTCAGTGCTGCAAACAAAAAAGATGGTTGCTTTGGCGAGGAAGACAAGGAAGAGGAGGAAGCAGTAGATAGTTGCGGAGATCTTGGACTTATTTTTAGAGCAGCGCTGTCCTTACATTGTGACACAGGCCTGGAGACAACTTTTGGCTTAATGTTTTTAAAATTTGGTTTTGGAAAGCTCACAATTTCTGCTTTCCTGGCTTTGGTTATAGTAGCTGTAAAAGGAGATCTCTTTGTTGATTTTACTACAATTTGTTCAGGATTATTTTTAAGTGAAGGACTTCTGGGGTGATCTTTTACCAAGGGAGTATTCTTTCCAGGTTTAGATCCATCACCAGGATCATCTGGCATGGAAACTACAGCAAAAGTTGCATTTTTTGACTCCACAGTAGGAGGAGAAGTCAAGGTATGTTCATTGGCTGGGGAGCTATAAACAAAGAAAGTTGCTTGGCAGTTGTGCTCAGACAGAGCAACTCTTTCTGGTTTTGGTGTATCATTTTGTATTTGCTCAGATATTTCACTAGGTTCCTTCGGCAAGGCCTCATTTTCTTTGAAAAGATTCTGGATTTTGGTCATGTGCACTTCGTCTTCACAAAATTCCTGTTCGGAATGCTCATCAAAGCTTTCAATGGCTAAACGGCAAACACCATGTATGTCATCATCTATACTAGCCCCAGCCATCCATTTATTTTCATCTTGTTCAGGAGTGCTATGCATATATTTCCTATGTTTGTCTTTGCACATATCAAACTGTTCTGGTTCTGATAATTGCTTACTGTAAGAACCAGCATCCTGCTGTCCTTGCTTTTCAGACTGTTCACTATTCTGTGAAACTAAATCAATATAATTGGTGACCTCATCTTCTGCCATTGAAAGGGGAATAGATTGCGCATTTGAATTGATGAAAACTTCTAGGTTAGAAGCACCAGAGTATTCACAGTTGAAAGTTTCACCCAATTCCCTAGGACTGACTACTACCTCATAACATTTACTTATTGTATCCCCCAAATTTATCATTGTAATTACAGATTCATTTGTATTAGCATCTTCCTGTTCTATTTGGGCACTTCCTAATGCATGTTGGATTTCAATAGTGCTCCTTTCCTTAGAGGCCAGGGGCATTAAATTCATGAGATCTGTCTGGCAATAAGACATTGATTTCCTAGTACTACAATTCTGAAAAGGTTCCTTTGCAAGGCTTTCTTTGCCACAGCTCTCTGACTCTAGGAAAGTCTGATTCATGGCATCCATGTAAAATTGTTCCTTTGAAAAAGAGTACTGTGTGGCCTTCAGGTCTGAAGTCCCCATGCAAATATAATCACTGGCAGCTTTCTGCAAGTCTTGCTCTTCAATGCATGGACTTGAAGCAATGGTTTTGAGCCCAGCTGTATCTGTAAATATTTTACAGCCTTCATGTTCTACTCCTTGGGGAGGATGACTAACAGTGCTTCCATTCAAAGATCCAACAGTGTTACTCACACAACTGTTGCCATTTTCATCCCTGATGATTAAAGGCGACTGCAAGACTTTTTCCTCTACTTTCTCCACATTCATTTTTTATTCTTTTTGTCCTGTCATTCTGGTAATCTGTAAAATTGTCTTGGTTTTATTTTTAAGAAGGTCCTCTTCAGTTTAATTCATTTTTCATAACGGTAGGATTCCCAATTAAATTCTGTTCTGATCTAGAATTGGATAAATTGAAAAATTAGGTCAAATTATAATCTGTTCTACAAATTGCAATGTAATTCAGGGATAGGGTATATGTTATACTAAGCACATATTTCTGAATATACTTAGTATAGCACATGCAAAAAAACCCCAACCCTAATTAGTTTTAGAGGTCAGCACAGAATTTATTGAACATTATCTCATTTGTATTATTTTTTCATTGGGAATTATATTCAAAAGAAGCTGTTAATCCTCAAAATATGCAATTTTCAGACAATTATATTTTTTGAAAGAAAATAGTAGTTTGATGGAATTTTTGATGGGAAAAATGGCAAAGGACACAATAATAATAATTAAAGGAATAAGAGTTAACTTACTTTCTCAAGTACCAACATAGATTAAACCCCTACACTTTTGGGGGGAATGGAACAAACGGGTACAATATAAACTCATTCTTTAAGCACATGTGTTTAAGACAAATAGTTTGACCTTGAGTCACTGTTAATGTTTAACACTCTTCTGATCTGACCCACAAAAATAGGTATTTATTTATAGAATTGTATGTGAAGATCAAGTTTTGAAGAAACCGGTATCTTTATTAACAAATACAGGAGGAATCCCTAAAATCTTCTGGGTAAAATTAGATTCTTTAAACTGAAAATATAGAAGAGTGAAATATAGGCATAAACCAGTCATTTTACTTAATTGTGTTCCAGAAGTTTAACTTAACTTTTGGAAGGCGAAATAACTTAGTTAATGTTTATCTTCTGCTCATGTTGAAGAAAAATGTTGCCTACATATTCTCTATCAGGCTGATGCCCTTCAGAATCAGTAGGTTACTATTTGCATCATCCCCAGGAGATGTAGCCATGGAAGCTGGCTTGCTATACAGGTAGTTCTTGACTTACAACCCGTTCTCTAAGTGACCATTTGAAATTATAAGGGCACTGAAAAAAGTGATTAACAACAGGTCCTCACGTGTACAACTGTTGCATGCCCACAGTCACATGATCAAAATTGCTTGGCAATCAGCATGTATTTATAATGGTTGCAGCACCTTGGGGTCATGTGATTGCCACTTGCAACCTTCCCAGCCAGCTTCCGACAAGCAAAGACAATGGGGGAAGCTGCATTCACTTAACCACCAGATGATTCAGTTAACATGATTTGCTTAACAAGCATAGCAGAATGGTTGTAAAGTTAGGTGTGACTCACTTAACAGCTGCCTTGCTTAGCAACAGAAATTCTGGTCCCAATTTTGGTCGTAAGTGAAGAGCTATCTATAGCACCTTATCCATTCCTCTATGAGCTACCAGAAACCTGAACAGATGTCTTTAATTATGTACATGTGTTACTTTAGGTCAGTGGTTCTCAACCTTCCTAATGCCACGACCCCCGTCCCGCCGCCGCGACCCCTGCCCCGCCTCCTCCCCGCACGCGATGAGGTGACAAAGGGGGCGTGGCACCAAGATGGCGGGCTAGCGCGCGCTTAGGCGATCCCTGTGAAAGGGTCGTTCGACCCCCAAAGGGGTTGCGACCCACAGGTTGAGAACTGCTGCTTTAGGTACAAGAAATTTATCCATTTCCCTAGCTTAAGTTTAATGTGCAATGCAATAGAGTGGAAAATTACACTCTTTATCATATTTTGTTCATACTTCTCTGGATTTAGTAATGCTGCATTATCTATTTTCTGTAGATAAGTAACCGTTAGTTACTTAGTTACTTATAGTAGTATAGTAACTAATAGTTACTATACTACTAATGGTACAGTGGTAACCATTTTTTTTTAAAGTTACATTATATTTTATATAATATAACATATTTTAAACTGTTATGTTATATTTTAAACTGTTATTAGAAATTCTCAATGTATTATATTCAGTACTGTGTAAAGTAATGACAAAGTTATCAGGAATCTAGAAAATGTCACAATTTAATCACATCATATCATATAAATGAGGAATTTCTCATTTCAAATTGGGAATTTTGCTGAATCTCTCCCACTTTGCACCCTTCCATTTATGTTATAAAACTGCACAAAACTGAAAATAATATTGGAACTGGGAAGAATAGAAATGTTTATAATGTATAATAAAAGAACTTTGGACAAAGTTTATTAGGAAAAAACAAAATAGATGTTTTATAGCAGGGGTCCCCAAACTTGGCAACTCTAAGACTTGTGGACTTCAACTCCTAGAATTCTCCAGCCAGCTATGCTCTTCCTTAAATTCCTTAAATTCTTCCTTAAACTCTTCCTTAAACTCTTAATTTCTCTTCACTATTAACAGTATTGAGAGAGCCAGTTTGGTGTAGTGGTTAAGGCACCAAGCTAGAAACCAGGAGATTGAGTTCTAGTCCTGCCGTAACCACAGTCAGCAGGGCGATCTTGGGGGCCAGTTACTCTCTCGCAGCTCTAGGAAGAAGGAAATTGCAAACCACTTCCCAAATTCTTTCCAAGAAAAATGCAGGGACTTATTCATTCAGGGAATTGCCAGGAGTAAATACTGACTCGAAGGCACCATAAAAAAAGAAAAAGCACCCCCTATTTACCATCATTCTTTTTCCCGCTTCTCTTCATCAAATGCTTGAATTACAAGACAGGAATGTTATTACTTCTCATTGGTGCCCCCCCCCCAACATATAAAATGACATTTTGCACAGGTGATATATTTTTAATATATTCCTTGGAATATTATCCCCTCATTTTATTGCTTAGTTTGGGTTTCACAATCGTTTCAGAAAGAGGGAAAGATAGCAGTCCTCAGTAGTTTTTGTTAGCATGGCATGTTTATCTATGATTAAATTAACCATGGTTTGCTCAATTAATCCCACATTCTGGATTGCACAATCCAATGAATTATAGGGGTTGAGTTCCCACAACCTGCAAGAATAAAATGTGGTTATTTATTGGTTCAAGTGTTGTATGAATCCAGTCAATATTACCAAAGAAGATACTAAGCAGAAAAGTAATTAAATGTAAATTTAATTGTTATATTTTTATCGTCTTTGATATGCTATCAGTTCAGTTTATTAAAACAAAATCAAATATTTCAAGGATATTTTTCTTTTCCTTATATCACCATGACAAGATGCACAATTTTTCCTTCTATATTATTTCAGGAATGATGCATTTAATCTTTGCAGGACTATAATTACTAGCAACCCTCCTCTTTTTCCTTATTAGTTTTTTTTTTTTTGCAGATTCCTATTTTTTTCAAGTTGAACAACTAAGAGATCATGTTCCTGTCAATCCTGCCGTGTTTTACATAGGAAGCAGACGTATTGCAAATAAGCACCACAAAATTCCTTCCAGCCATATTTTCTTAACAAGTGTTTTTGAAATGTGCACTTGGCAATACCCTTGTTGTTTTTGTTTCTTGGTACAGTTGGTTTCTCCAGCACCTACAGCCTGAGATTCACCCACGTTTCATGAACCATCTTTACAAATAATATCCTTTTTTTTATAATAATTTATTTAGTAGATATATTTGAATATATTCTTAGCTACGAAAATCCCTACTGTAATCTTTTGATACTGCAACCTATCTGGGTTGGACAGCTAAAAATAAGCATAACAATGTGCTTCACTATATCATTAGGACACAAATTCAGGCAAATGTTCAATCAAACCTGTTTAGACTTTAGACTTCTTGCAAATGAAACCTTAATATTGTCTGGATCAACTGATTGCTTATGAGGAACCAGTAATGCTTTGCATAAACATATGCAAGTGGAAGTGATTTAAATCTTTAATAGAGCTAGTGTTATACAGATTCAGAAATGAAGATTTTGCACAGAGATGAAAAGTCTGAAAGATCTGCATAGCAGAAATATTAAATCAAGAATTGTGAAGAATAAAACCCATTTTTGAAATAGTTGTAAATGAGTTTCTGGAATAAAATTATACAACAATGCCTGGAATTCACTACCTGACTCTGTGGTTTCTTCCCCAAACCCAAAAAACTTTAACCTTAGACTGTCTACTGTCGACCTCACCCCATTCCTAAGAGGTCTGTAAGGGGCGTGCATAAGCGCACCAGCGTGCCTACCGTCCCTGTCCTACTGTCCTATTGTCCTCATCTATCTGTATTCACCTTGATTATGTTTATGTTTATACCTATACCTATCTTGTACATGTTTGACAAACAAATAAATAAATAAAAATAAAATAAAATTCCAATTAGTATTAAAATAACAAGTATTAATTTCTGTGAGCAAAACAGGCTTTGGGACATCTTTCATATAACATGAAACAAAAAGAAGATGTAATAATCATGAAGTCAGAATAAAGCCAGAAATCTCCTCCAGCTAGCTAAAAAGTTTAGTTTTATTTATCCAAGAATTCACATTCATCAAAGACATTAAACTCTTGCACTCATTTTATAAAGTGCACTGAGCCTGAGAAACCCCACTGGAATCATACTTCAAAAATGCAAATTCCTGGGGGAGCTTATTCAAAAGTCTCAGGATTTACTTATAGTTTGCTTGTGAAGGGAAAGAGATAACATTTTATTCCAACAGTAACCATGCATTACTAATAATGGCCAAAGCATGGGAGAATTTTTCAGGGATCTTGCTTAAACAGGAATGAGTCGGAAGGCTCCCTTGCATTTATTTTTATTTTATTTATTTATTTATTTATTTTGTCAAACATGTACAAGATAGCAGGTATAGGTATAATCATAAACATAATCAAAGTGAATACAGATAGATGAAGACAATAGGACAGTAGGACAGGGACGGTAGGCACGCTGGTGCGCTTATGCACGCCCCTTACAGACCTCTTAGGAATGGGGTGAGGTCGACAGTAGACAGTCTAAGGTTAAAGTTTTTTGGGTTTGGGGAAGAAACCACAGAGTCAGGTATGGAATAAGGTATTCTGTTGCAAGTGGAGGAGTGGAGGACTCTTCTCGTGAAATATTTTTGGACTCTCTCAATTGTATTAATATCCGATATGCAGTGCGGGTTCCAGACAGGTGAGCTGTATTCGAGAATTGGTCTAGCAAACGTTTTGTATGCTCTAGTTAGCAGTGTAATGTTGCCAGAGAAGAAGCTACGCAGGATTAAGTTGACTACTCTTAGTGCCTTTTTGGCAATGTTGTTACAGTGGGCTTTGGCACTTAGATCATTAGATATGAGTACTCCAAGATCCTTGACAGAATGAGGGTTTGCATGCACCAAACATTTTGCCAATCAGTCAGAATTAAATGCTGAAGATTCTTTACTAGGATATATAAAAAGCAGCCTATTTTCTGTCTTCTCACACTCAAGGAAAACTATTTGAAAGGGGGGAAAAGTGACAATATCTTTGAAACAAATTTTAGCCAGAAAATAAGCAATGCTTTTGGGAAAGAATCATGTATTTGTTTTTGGTCTTTAGGAAACAAGTTTTTCTTACTACTTGAAAACAATGTGATATGTCAAAGCAACAATATGACAAAATATTGGAAGCAGAACTGTCACAGTACTTTTCAGTTAAGTATTTATCTGCAAATTCAAAAATGTTCTGTAGTTGCTTTGTATGGAAACCAGTTTTCATGGAAATAGTATATCCAGTAAACTATACTGAAATCTATTTTCTGCTTTCACAAACTCTTCTACTCTCTAGCTTGTCAAATGCAATAGGGTATATTATAATGCATTTTTAAGTATGTTGAATTATTCTGTTGAAAAAAGCTATTTTGGCCATCAATTCCTAGTACCTTGTACAAGTAGACCTACCAATTGGATACGGAATTTTGGTCTTAAGTCAGTGCGGTCATAAGTTGAGTCATTACATTGACAGACCTGATTTTATGACCATTTTTACTATGGTGGTTAAGCAGATTACTATGCTTATTAAGCAAATCCAATGTCCCCTGGACATTTTTGCAGATCACAAATCATGATATCATGTCCACAGGATGCTGCAATTCACTGTAAATCAAATGAAAACTAGTTGCCAAGTGCATGAATTGTGATTACATGATTGCAGAGGTAGTGCAACAGTTGTAAGTGCTACTACAAGTAATAAAGTACATTTTCCAAGGCTATCATAACTTTGAACCATAATTAAATGAATAGTTGTAAATAGAAGATTACCATAGAAACCAAAATTAAGGCATTCCTCACCAATGGCTCTCTAGCTTCAACTTTAATAAATAAATCTTTTTCTTTGGTAATTAGTTCCATTATCAAAATTGCTCTTGTCATCAGAAAGCCTTTCTAATCTGTCTTCCTGTCCAGTATGCTGGAGTGACAGAGAACAGGTCTTTACCTCCTTTTCAATAACACAATAATAGGGTTGGAATGGACTTTGAGGTCTTCTAGTCCAACCCTGTGCTCAAGCATGATCTATTCTGGATAAATGGCTGTCCAATTTCTTCTTGAAAACCTCCAGTGATGGAGCATCCACAACTTCTGGAGGCAAGCCATTCCATTGATTAATTGCTCTGTCAGGAAATTTCTCCTTAGTTCTAGATTGGATCTCTCTTCTTGTCCTACCACCAGGTGCTTTGAGAACAGGTTGATTATTTTCTTCTCTGTAACAGCCCCTAATATATTGGAAGACAACTATCATATCACCCCAAGTTCTTCTCTTTATTAAACTAGACATACCTAGTTCCCTCAATTGTTCAATGTATGGTTTAGCCTCTAGAACCCTTATCATCTTTGTTGCACTCTTTATAGTATTTCAACATCCTTTTGTATTGTGGTGACCAGAACTGAATGGAGTATTCCAAGTGTGGCCTTAACTAGTTCAGTATAAAGTGATGCTATTACTTCACATGATTTTGAAACTATCCGTCTGTTGATGCAATCTAGGACAATCTTTTAGGTATTTGGAAGGTGCTAGCATGGCCCAGCAGTTAAGACACTGGGCTTGTCCTGGATTGCGAGTTTTTAGAAAAGGACCTAAACACGCCATAGATTAGAGTTAAGAACATCCTGCACTCCAGCTTCACACAACAGCAAATATTTTAAAAATGATCTAGTTAAAAAAAATTAAGAGTAACTGACAGTTCATGTTTCTGCTGATGCAAAAAGTTAAAACCCATTAACTGTCCTAGTTCATGGTGTACATAATTCTTTGCCAAAATCTGATAGAAATTCTCTTGGAGAAATTGAAGATACTTTTATTAAGCAGCAAATGTTACTTTGATGTTCCTCTACTTTCTATTATCCCTAAAACATTAACTTTTGTAAACAATCTTTGTGGGAGGGATGACTTACTTCAAGAATCTTGATTTTTTTTTTAAATACAAGTTTCAGTTGTGCTTTTGTTATCAATAAAGAATGACAGGATGAAAAAGAATATTTTTGAAAAAGCTGAGTTTAACTACAATCTAATACTGTATAGTTACAGTATCTGAAAGAAAGTTCCTCTGAATTCACTGAAACTTTATTTTGATAAGACATCCATGACTGTATTGGGAAAGTTCCTCTCAACAATGCAAGAGCTCTGCATATTTCTGTGGTTAATCACTATTTTTCAGTTTGTGGCTGCACCATAACTGTTTACTTGATTTATATCCTTTTTAAAAAATCTAACCAGAATAAACAATGCAGCTAACATAAAATTATAAAGGACATAAACATTAAAGTATCCATAAAACAATTTTAAGAGCCTTGGTTAAATAGATAAAACTTATCTATTTGTCTGTAAACAGTGGACATTCCATATCTTGGAAATAACTCAGAAAAGGTATTGCAAAAGGATATATTTGTAAAAGTGTGTCTCCTGCATATCTTACTGGACAGAGATTCATAACGTGAGATGACATTTCAGGTAGTCTGGCTCTAAGCTATTTAGGATTTAAAATCTTAGAAGTACTCCCTGGAATTGTCTGGAAAAATAACTGGAAACCAGTATAGATTTTTCAGTGTGGCCATAATACAATTCTGGCAATCCACATCAGGAATTATCTCTACATATTCCATTAATAGTAACCTATGGATAATGGTTATGGGGCTATCTGCAATATATAATGGTATTTTAATCTATACAGGTCGTTCTCGACTTACGACCACAATTGGGCCCAAAATTTCTGTTGTTAAGTGAGACATTTGTTAAGTGAGTTTTGCCCCATTTTATGATCTTTCTTGCCACAATTAAGTCAATCACGGCAGTTGTTAAGGTAGTAACACAGTTGTTAAGTGAATCTGGCTTCCCCATTGATTATACTTGTGAGAGGTTTGCAAAAGGGGATCACAAGACCTCAGGACACTGCAATGGTCATAAATATGAGTCAGTTGCCAAGCATCTGAATTTTGATCATGTGATCATGGGGATGCTGCAGTGGTCATAAGTGTGAAAAATGGTCATAAGTCCCTTTTTTCAGTGCCGTTGTAACTTCAAATGGTCACTAAATGAACTGTTGTAAGTCGAGGACTACTTATAATCTTTTTTAGTTTAAGTCCAAACTCATATTCTAGTTACTCTAACTGCTTCCATCCACTCTCTGTGCTGTAGACAAGCGATCTCCTATCTTTTCAGCCTTGCGGACCGGCGAAGGGGGAGAGATGAATCTGTGCGAGCGGCGGGCCTCCATTTGCATGAGCAGAGGCACAGATCGGGCTGTGCGTACATGTACTCGCCCACCCACTATGCATTCGCCCACCACTTCTGTGGCCTGGTTCTGAACAGGCTGTGGCCCGATAGTGGGTCACAGCCCGGGGGTTGGGGATCCCTGTTGTAGACTCACGGTTTTCTAGTTCAGAATATTTATTTTTTCTCATCAAGATTCTGTCCTTGCGGTTTTGGTATAGGACAGGGGTCAGCAACCCCCGGCTCTTTGGGCCCTCTGCTATGGCTCCCTGTCTCCCTGGATGGCCCTGCCCCTCGCCCTCCCCTCCCTCACCTGGCCTGAGAAGGTAAGGGCGACGGCGGGAATGGAGAAGCGGCCAGGACTGATTCTCCAGCTGGTTGAGGAACGATCACCACCCCCGGCGGACGCTTCCCTTTGGGTGACCCTCCTCCCCGTCTCGTGACTCCCTGGCTCGCTTGGCGGGGCCAGGAGGGTGCGTACACGCAGGGAGACTCTCTTCAAGCGAGCGCCAAAGCGCAGCAAAGCGCAGCAAAGGCGCGCGTGGAGGGCAGGCGGCCACTCGCTTAAGGAAGGTCTTTGGACGCAGCTTCTCTCCTGCCCTAAGGATCTGGCCATCGCCTTGCCATGTCCACACACACCCTACCGCAGCTCTTCGGCCAAGCAGGGAGGGCGTAAGCTCCAGCCCGAAGCGGCAGGAAGCAAAGGCTGCCTTACGCGCAAATGTGGCGCGAAAGCAGGTACAGGGCCGCTTCGCTCCTGCACTAAGGCTCCAGCTACCCTCCTCCCACTCCCTCTCCTTCTCCTCTCATGCGGGGAAGGGCATGGCAAGGTGATGACAGAGCCTTAGGGAAGGAGAGAAGCTGCGTCCAAAGACCTTCCTTAAACGAGCGGCCGCCCGCCCTTTGCTGTGCTTTGGTGCTCACTTGAGGGTCTCCCCGCCTGTGCGCACGTACCCTCCTGGCCCCGCCACAGCCAGCCAGGGAGTCGGGAAAGGGGGAGGATGGTCGCCCGAAGGGAAGCCTCCGCCGGGGGTGGCGATCGTTCCTCAGCAGAGAGAGAGAGAAGGGGAGAGAGAGGGAGAAAGAGAGAGAAGGCAGGGAAAGGAGAAAGAGGGGTCGAGAGGGAGAGATAAAGAGATGGAGAGAGAAAAAGAGAGAGATATACCTGTTTCCCATAGAAAAGAAAACAGAGAGCCACAAAATCTGGGTAGGCATGGCTGGGGGGTCATGTGACTCGGTGGGAGTGAGTGACATTGAGTTGGCCATGCCCACCCAGGTTTTGTGGCCAAATGGTTCTCTGAGTGTTTAAGGTTGCCGACCCCTGGTATAGGATGTATAGAAGCACTGCAATCACAAATAGATTGGATAGCTGCTACTTTGGAGACAAAGCAAGTTTTAGACAGGGATTTTTCCTTTTATTTTTCAAGATGACATGTCACAAAAAACCTATTCAAACCTCCATTTATATTATCACAAGAGCAGTTTTGCTAATGTGTCTCAATGGCACTGTTGCACTATAGCCTATAGTACCAATAAAGGAGAATATTTGTAGCTCAAGTTTGTAATAAAGGGTCCTTGGTACTCTGAACTTGGTTGTTTTCTTGCAGACGTTTCATTACCCAAAATAGGTAACATCATCAGTGCTAGTAAGCCTATTGTTTTACTGTACTGTATGTAATTAACTATAGTCAAGCTAATTATTTGGGAGGGTCAGAGGAGGAGATGTTTTCTTCTTTAAATAGTAAGTAACTTTTGAATTTAGACAACAAACACTGGGAATCTATATTAGCCAAAAAACAATCCAAATGTTTTTTTAATCATATTACAGTAGTTGTTTAAAACAACTCTAAGATGCAAGTTGATATCAGAAGCAATATTCTAAATCAGAGAAATGTTGCAGTTTTAAAAAACATAAATTGAGTTTATCATCCATTCTTCATTGTTATTGGCATTTTCAAAATGGATCTATCTATTTTAAAAGATAAAGGTTTCCCCTGTCCAGTCATGTCTGATTCCCACCTTGTCCAAAGACACTTCCATGCTCATGTGGCGAGCATGATTATACACTGAGGTGCACAAAACGCTGTTACCTTCCCACCAAAGTGGTACCTATTTATCTACTCGCATTTTCATGCTTTCGAACTACCGTACTAGGTTGGCAGAAGCTGGGGCAAGTAATGGGAACTCACTTTATTGCACAGCGCTTGGGTCTCGAACACGGGCTGTCAGCTCTCCAGCTGAGGTGGTCAGTGTCTTTACCCACTGAACCAGAACGCCCCCTCTATCTATCTTAAGTATCCAAAATGTGTTATTTGATCTAAAAACAAACAAAACATTAGCTTTTTAAATAGTAATAATGGAGCCAGTAAACATTTGCTATGTTTTGATTCATATGTGCCTAACAAGTATTTTCATAATGGCAGGGTCATAGAGCATCCACAGTACATATAACTCAATCAATGCATAATAGCAGCAACAACTTAATTCTATTCAGAACTAATCAGAAATCTCACTAACCTCAACGTACCCTGCACTTACTTCTAGGCAAGCAATTAATTATATACTATAATCTAAGGAATTTAATGCTACATATGACTAACATTGTGAATCACCCTGTGAAATTGAATGAATTTTATATTAATGCTTAATGTGTATTATTTTCTTAATATAGTCTGCTACAGGTTTTAAATCTTCCCTCCCCAAACAAGTGCAATGTGCTCTTATTAGGTATAAGAATTTCTGACATGGTATTTCTAAAATCCCATTAATCCAATTCTTTTTTACTTTGGCAACCCAAGATATAAACTTGTTACCCGTACACCAAAGTAGGTGAAATTGCAAATACTATCATACTTTATTTCTTTCAAGAAAACATACTAGTACTCACCTGGTTCTGTATCTGGGGGTTAGAAAGAGGATTTAACAATATCTTAGCCTATTTTCCAGATTGCATCACGCATGCAGTCAAGACTAAAGTAATAATCATAGAACTAAACACAAATTGAGATTGTAAATAACGCTCTTCACATTAATAATAACCTAGATCCATTACATGATTCAGATAACATACTATGCTCAACCACAACATGGATTAGTCTTCATAATTTTATTAAATAAATAAATTTCATGACAGATGAAACAGAAGTTCTGTGGTGTACTCTACAGTGAAATTAGACTCCAAAATTAAACAAGGCACAAATGAATGAATCTAATATCAACATTTAAAAATGAGTAATTTTAAAGTAATATTTTCCTTTTGTTCTCATCTTCCCTTTTCTTCCCTGCATTTGTTTAGTTACTCTCCAGTTTGTAGATTTTATTCCTAACATACTTCAGCACATTACAAAATACTAGAGCAAGAAAAATGTGGATTTTTTTTTTCCTGTTACAAAGGCTCCTCTCATGAGACAGGGTGGATTCAGCAGTTCAGTAGTGCAGCAGTAACAAGGCAGAATTTAATAACTTTTTTCTAGCAGAAGAATTTTCCTGGGACTAGCTGCCAACCCTACATCAAGGGCTAGTTGTCTGCCAGCAATATAAGGTCCAGTAATTCTTGCAAAGCTTTTCATGGCTTTTAAATAAGGATGTAACACATAGCCTATTATTGCAACGTGCTCTACATGGGGCTACCCTTGAAGAGTGTTCAGAGACTACAGTTGGTCCAGAATGCGGCCGTGCAAGCTGTCATGGGTGCACCTAGGTACACCCATATTACACCAATTCTCCGCGAGTTGCACTGGCTCCCTATTGGTCTCCGGGCACAATTCAAGGTGTTGGTTATTACCTTTAAAGCCCTACATGGTTCAGGGCCAGGTTATCTTCGAGAGTGCCTTCTACCACA
The DNA here is from genome assembly GCA_003457575.1 of Thermophis baileyi. Classification (NCBI taxonomy): domain Eukaryota; kingdom Metazoa; phylum Chordata; class Lepidosauria; order Squamata; family Dipsadidae; genus Thermophis; species Thermophis baileyi. The sequence goes on along the minus strand of QLTV01000601.1, from coordinate 3,150,337 downwards.
TAGCTGCCAGGGACCGGTAAGATCCCAGAGGGTTGGGCTCCTCCGTGGGCGGGCCCATGGGGGATGGCCTTCTCTGTGGCTGCCCCGGCCCTCTGGAACCAGTTACCTCCTGAGATCCGGACCACCCCCACCCTGCTGGCCTTCCGGAAAGCAGTGAAGACCTGGCTGTTCCGGCAGGCTTGGGGCCATTTATCTCGTTTCTGCTATTTGGCGAGATCCGGCCATGAAAAGTTGTGTATGGGTTTTTAATTGTTTTTAAATGCTTTTTATTATGTATTTTTTTTAATAATGCTTTTTATATTTTAATAAGTTTTATATTTGCTGTAAACCACCCAGAGTCCCTTGGGAGTTGGGCGGCATAGAAATACAAATAAAAGTTAAAGTTAAAAGTTAAAGCCTCCAGCAACAGCTAACTCTGCTATTTTACATACAGAAAAAAGAGCTTGGTAAAGTGAACAGCCCATTTACACACTTAAGAGGCAGAGGACAGCAGACTGCTGGTATTCCATGTTGTTTAGTGACTGCTAGAGAAGATGATTTGGTAAACCTTTTAATCTGAAGGAGTAATGAAAGTAATTTTGTGGCATTGTGCAGCATTTACATTCTTGGTCTCAGACAATTATAGCAGTTATTTTAAATAGTCAGACACTTTTCAACAGAATTATATATAAGGTACAAAACTGAGTGTTAGTTATCTTCTTAAAATTGAGATTTGTTAGGCTACTGTTGCTCATTAATGGAAAACGGGACGTCCATTTTCTTTTCCAGCATAAAATAGTCAAGAATGGGCTCTTAAGGCCTATGAACTACAAGAAAATAAAGTGAAATCATTTTCAATTTTGAACACGCACTTTTCTCTCTTCTACACCCAGCCACAGATGATGATTTAAACAAGATTCACAAAACTGAACCATGAGTTTTGATTTATGCTCTTTTCTTTTGTAACTGCTACAGTGATTGGAAGAAATTCTGACATATGTGAAATATATGCCCATGTTAGAAGAACTAGTACAGCGGTTCTCAACCTGTGGGTCGCGACCCCTTTGGGGGTCGAACGACCATTTCACAGGGGTCGCCGCACACGTTAGCCCGCCATCTTGGTGCCACCGTCACTTGCAGGGGTGAAATGCTCCCGGTTCGGCCGTGCCTGCGGGTTGCCGGACAGCCGATAGCGACAGAAGCGGGAGTCTTCGCCCACCCGCCCGGACGCTGCCATTTGGGTTCTTTTACCCTCTGCGCATGCGCAGAACACTTTGCGCATGCGCAGAGGGTAAAAGAACCCAAATGGTGGCATCTGGGCGAAGTCTCCCGCTTCCGTCGCTATCAGCTGTCCGGCGACCCGCAGGCAAGCCCGAACCGGGAGCATTTCACCCATGGTGCCACGCCCCCTTTGTCACCTCATCCCGCGCAGGGAGGGAGCGGGGCAGGGGTCGCGGCGGCGGGGAGGGTTGCAACGGCGGGGGGGGTCGCGGCATTAGAAAGGTTGAGAACCACTGAACTAGTAGATCCTGAGTTTACATCCCCTTTCCACCAAAAGGTAATTAAAAATAGTTAATTCAGTGAGATTTTGAATGCAAGCTCATGCTTATGTATTTATTTGGTTTGTGTGCCACCCATCTTGTCTAGACTTCTATACATTCCACCTGCTTAATATTATTCCTTCTGCCTAGGAAACCCTAATATTCTAATTAGGTTCATAATTCTCGGTATGATTTTTGGGACACTTGGATGGAGGAAATAGTCCATTACAACGTACCGTAAACATATGTTACTATAATGTAGTATACTATAATGTATAAACCTCTCATGTATGGTTATTAGGTATGGGAGGGGTCAAGGGAATCAAATAGCAAATACAACAAGATTGAAGCCTGTTTTTTTTTAAATGTACAATGCATGCAACACTTTACAAAGGGATGGATTACAGAAGTCCCTGCTTTACCTAACAAACATTCTACAGCAGGAATGTCACTTAAAGACCCATTAAATTAATTAGGTCTCAGTCACACCTACTAACGGTTGTATTACAATCCTGTTCCCAATCCACTATATGCTATTCAATGCTCTCAAAATTATATCCAATATATGCAGGCATCAACCGATGTTGACCAACACATTAAACATCTCTAATCAAATTCCAAACTCTCCTTTAAATAGAGAGGCTAGCAAGATGATAGGTTTAACTGAGTCCTATTTTGTTTCAGTATTAACATAATTTCTTCAGTGCTTTTTGTAAATCAGAGCTCTTGAATATCACAACTGCTTGCTTTATGCATTTTAAATCTCAGGACCCTGGAATTTAGAAGTATTAATATACTGCTGGATTTATTTAAAAAAACAAATTTTGTTTTAATAGTTCTCATCCTTATTACCTTATTAATCAGGTATTCCTTAACAGAGTTTTAAACATCAGGTCATTATTAGAATTACATAATCATAAAATTTGTAAGATACCTTAGAGGTCATCTAATTCAATCCTCTGCTCAGTTTAGGGCCCATTACAACATCTTTCATGGATGACCATCCAACCCCTACTTGAACGCTTCCAGTTGTGAAAGCTTCTTCTAGGGTCTGACGGTTTGTACAGTCGACATGTTCCTCTTGAGACTAACCTGAATCTCGTTCCTTTAATTTTAACCCATTTGTTCTGGTCCTGTCCTTTTGAGGAGTAGAGAGCAAATCTACTCCCTCTTTTATGACAATTTTCAGGTATTTGTAATCTATGTATTAGCAATATAGTCCTCATTCCAACTTGCTATCTCCTTAAAATATGGTGTCAGATCATTATCTACATATACTGGTGGGTCACATAAAAAAAACAGATCTCTATTTCTGTTTGTTGTTTATTATTCTGATTGTTTATTACCATACCACTCATCTCTCATAGATTTCAGATGTGGGTCAAAGGAAAACCCATCTTTTTCATAGAAAGATTTGCCCCAGATTCCATGTGCAGATCTCTTTTTCTTACAATACTATAGTGTGTCACTTCAACAGTAAAGTGGGCAGCATATAAATTTAATAAATATTATAACCCAACAGTCTTTTCCAAATTTCCAAATTTAGTATAGTATATCGTTTAATATAGGTCATGATATGGTTTGTAGTAACTAATTGGGAGTAAACAAGTATTGTTAATTTAATAAGAGCAGTCATCAGGCTTTACTACTTAAAGACTTTGAACATTTAATTCTAGTATTCAGAAAAGATTCTTGGCTCAGCATTATTTAATCTCAACCATATCCTGTTTGTACCAGTCTCTGACTGGTAAATTTTAGATTGTCCAAGAACATTAGACTATATTTGAAACCTGCTCATGCCTATTTCACACAGATATCATATCTGAGTAAAATATCCACAACTACTTTATATATTTCCAAAATATTAGGTCAGTGTTTCTCAATCTTAGCAACCTCAAGTATGCTGGCTGGGGAATTCTGGGAGTTGGAGTCCACAGAACCTAAGGTTGTTAAGATTGAGAAACAGTGCATTAGGGGTCCTTAATTCACTAAGCTTCGTTTATTCTTCATACAAACAATCTGCATGAACAGTGTTTTTCTTAGCAAGCCAACAAGCGGAATTTCATTTTGTAAGGCTGTAGAAAGCTTGCTAAACAAGTTGTATTTTACTGTTTAGCCTGATTGTTCATAAATAACCATAACAGTAGTGGTAAGTACTGGTGGCAAAGGAATAATTCCAGTGATTCTTGAATCAGTGTCTACGAGACTGGGAGAAGCAATATTACTATCTTCTTACTACAGAACATTGCATATAAATAACTTAACTATATTAATAGCAGCTTTACTCTAGCTGGACTCTGTTACACACAAGACCTAAATATAACTTCTATGGGTATTACTGAATGACCTCTACAGAATCTCTCATTCTCCCATCAATATACTTAGTCTACCTTTATTTAATTACACTGTAAAACGTCTCATGCAATTTTTAGTCTGAGTCCCACCAGCACTGCAGATAAGTGTGCAGGTGTTTAATTTCATATGTCAAACAGCTAAAATGTACACTTTGCCATAATCAGTTCAATTCAGCTTTAGCAAATAGCCATGTTGATAACTACCAACTGTTTTTACATTACAGCATATAATCAACATCAATGCATGTACATAGGAATAGAGAAGAAATACCTCAAGAAATATTTCAAGCAATATAATAAAGCCCTATAGCAGAATGCTTTATCATGAACATCAGTAGCATAAATTAAAATTTTTAAATATGGGATAGGGACCTAGGAACTGCTACAATGAAATTATAGAGTTTGACCCAAGGATATTGGTTATTGTTTTCTGTTTTTAAAAAATTCTGCAGTTTTAAAATTGCCAAGCAAAGAAGATGGGACAGCAATCTGCTAATTTAACTTTGTAGCCATCTATTACTCACTACAGGTAGTCCTTGATTTACAACAGTTCATTTAGTGACTGTTTGAAGTGTCAATGGCACTGAAAATAGAGACTTATGACCATTTTTCACACTTATGACCATTGCAACATGCCAATGGTCATGTGATTTACATTCAGATGCTTAACAACTGACTCATATTTATGACGGTTATAGTGTTCAGGAGTCATTTTGCGACCTTCTGACAAGCAAAATCATTGGGAACACAGATTCATTTAACAACCATGTTACTAATGTAACAACTGCAGTAATTCACTTAACAAATGTGGCAAGAAAAGTCGTAAAATGAGACAAATTCACTTTTTTCACTTAACAACATTAATTTTGGGCTCAATTGCAGTCGTAAGTTGAGGACTACCTCAATTGGAAAAAAGATCTCCATAAAATCCATTTTTTTTTCACAGATAAACCTCCAAAGAGTAGGTAAAACCTATAACTATAAATTTTTTGAACAAAGTAAAACGTTGGTGTGTTTATACCGGTATCATATTATCTGATTGGGAGAAGAGAGGTCATGAAGATCTTAATATAATAAGTAAAACTGGAATGAGCAATCTTAAGACATAGAAATTCTCACATACCTCTCTAAATATGTTGATTTTTTAAATCTCTGCTTTAATATATACCACTTTCATTAAGCAATCTAAATATAAAATATTAAAATAAAACTTCACAATGCTATTTCAGATCAAAGCATTATCTATATGTGAAATAGAAATGGAAATAATTAATTATAATTATTCTAATTATCTTTGGATATAAAAAAATAACTGAATTTGAAAGAAGTATTTGGGAATTAATAACTGACTTTATAACGGGATTTATTACTCATTCTCTGAAGCTTCATACAATATAAATGGTCATAAATGTTGACCATGTATACAGGTAGTACTTGAGTATGACTATAGTGGAGCCTGCCCATTATAGTTGCAATTCATAATGGTTGTAAAACAGGTTGTGCACATGACCAATCCAAATTTTCAATGTTTTTATGGCAGTCATTAATCAAACCCATTGTTTGCTATGGAAAGGTTTTGCTGAAAACCGTAATTAAATGCTGGTTTTTGACAAAACCATCGTAAAAAGCAGTCATGTGATCAAGTGATGCTACAAATGGCCATAAATATGACCGTGATGGTGAGCACCCAAAGTGTGGTCATGTGACCACTGGAACTGTTGGAATTCTGGATCTGGGTCATAAGTCCCCCTTTTCAGGTAACTGGTAAATTCAGTCACTAAGCAACTGCTCGAGGATTACCTGTACATTGATTTTCAGGCATATGGAACTGTACTGTCCTTAGGTTACAGTAGACAGTTCCATTTGAGCGAAACATCAATATATATATATGTGAACAAAATTCCTGATTTCAGTAAAATGGTGTATAGCAATTAAAAAGGGACATTGTTTGAATGTAGGAACTATAATAATAAAGCCATCACAAGCAAGAGCTTACACAGTAATCTGTCCTTATTCAACACACCTTTGTATGAGCGTATGGATAACATAAACACTTTCTAAGCTGTTGACATACAGTAGAGATCTACTTATTTGAAGAACGATTTCATAAACTTTTATAGCAATGTTTTCTAGTAAACTGGGAACAACCCAATATACACTTTTGACAGTTACTCCTTAAAACTTTAAAAATTTGATCCAATATTTTAATCTAACCTTTTCTATCCTTTTGAAAATATGTTTCTAGTATGCTATACACACACTTGATATGAATATTTGATACTGGATGAATAACAAAGAATGTAAATCTGTCCATGGTTGATTGACATCATTTTAGAAAACTTCAGTAAAATGCAGGAGAAAAGATGTACTTGTAAATTAAGACAGAAATGTGATTAAATTAGAAAAATATAGTGGTGAATGAAGAAGAAAATACATTCTAATTTAAGTGATAAAAATACTAATTATTTTCCTTCAAGCGAAAAATGATTTTCTAATTCATTCATGAACAAAAAGAAAACAAGTCAAGAAAATGTCTATGGAGGATTCTCAGTCATCTAGTCTGTCAAGAAAACCAAATGCCATTATAGAAACAAGCAAAGAATTTTAAAAAATTCAGAAACCAGATTTCGGGATACTACATGAAAAAGATAGAAAAAGTAAGGAAGATTAGGGATACATTCCTTTATGTTATTTTATTAATAATGCTCTCAATAGTATTAATATTTTTAATTAGACTTTTTAATTAGTTGCAGAATGTTTATGAAAACGTTGAATGAAAAAATGTTTTAAGCTGGTAAGCTTGTAAAAAATGAGGACAATACTGTCATTCAAAAGCTGGCATCGCCAAGGCAGGGAACATCTATTAGGATGTGAAAGAAAACACAGACAAGGTTACCAAATTAAGAGAAAATGTTGGCCTAAATAATCTTGAATGGAAAATGAAAAGCTCAGCAGATGATTAAGTTAGCATGTTGTTGAGTTTGCCATTCATTTGCAACATTTTGAAATGAAGAGATTCCTACCTCTCAATCATATTTTCTTTAATTCGAGCAACTTCCACAAAATGATTGTGTGTTGCTTTTATGCCTGAGCTGCATCTCTCTGCACCATCATCACTGTTCTTCAAAAGAAACCATCTCAACTACCACACAGAAGAAGTGGCTGGAAAAACAATTCTGTAATTAGTGACAACCTATTTCCCATTACTGCAAACTCTTCTTGCATTTCACCTTCCGTCTCTGCCCTTCTGTTAAGGCTGATGCCTCAGAGCCGTCCCATCAATATTACTAAACTAAGTAGAAAGACAATTTTGGTATTGTTTCTCAAACAGGATTGTTTTATTTATTTGAAATAATCAGAGAAAAAACTTCCATCACATGGCAATCTAAGTGCAAGGACAGGAAAAGGCTGGGTGCTGGCTGGCATTCTTGCCATCCCCTACCAGTCTGCTGGAGGTGCAACTGTTTCACACACAAGATCTTAGTTTGAATATGGTGATAGTAAGGGCTATAGTAGGTTAAACTAGATCAGTTGTGAGATAGCAGGACTGAAAACAGCAGCCATACAGAAGTGTCCTCGTTTACTAATCCCAATTAAAACCAACACAAAATTCAGTTATTTTGAAAATTTCCCAATAAATGAACTGGACAGAGAAGTAACACAATGAGAAATTATCCATATTTTGTCACAGTTTTATCTAAATCAAACTCTCTTCTATGTTGCTTAAGAAATATCACCTGTGGTATATGTGACATTGTTTCCCGGATAAATGCAAACAATGATAAATTGTCAGAGCTTGCATATTACTGGATTGTTCAACAATTGATATCAACACCATTAAAAGTGAGAGTCTGAGTGCGTGTATGGAATAGCTACACACTACAGATTTCTCCACAAACATTTTAAAGATCTAGATCAGGGGTCCCCAAACTTGGCAACTTTAAGACTTGTGGACTTCAACTCCCAGAATTCTCCAGCCAGCATAGCTGGCTGGAGAATTCTGGGAGTTGAAGTCCACAAGTTTTAAAGTTGCCAAGTTTGAAGACCTCTGATCTAGAACAAAGCCATGTCAAGATTTGCTTCCTTCCTTTGAAACAAATAAAAAATCAAGTACATTATTAAAACAATGAAATTCCAACTACAAATAATTTGCTCTTTATAGTGAGGACATGCAATATATTTTTCATCATATTTCAGCAAAAACTCAATAAAAAAAAGCAGCAATCGTATGTTCAACCAAAATGTATTAGTTTTGTTGAGCATTACTCACATTTGGGTCTGTTTCTAATCTGGTAATTTTAGAACCACAGTTTGTACATGGTTTTCAACAAATTAATATGAGCTGAAAATCAACTTATGTGTGGCTAGCATGCACATAATGAAAAGCCAAAATGCAGTTGTTTTCTTTTGAACTGGCTTGCTGTATGAATCACCAATTCTGGTTTACAAACCATGAATGCTGCATGTTTAAAGTGTGTTGTGTGAATTCAGCCAATGAGCTTTACTAAATAAGTCATGACTAAGCAAATTACAGGGCATGAAGTCTGACTATATTCAAGAAATACACAGCTTATAAATAAGCATTAACTGGATAATTTATTATTTATATTACTCAAAGTTATATAGGCCATCTTACTATATGTGACTCTTTAATCATTGTTAAAAATAATAGATAAAAATAGAATTATGAAAAAAGCCTGTTTAATCAGAATTGAGTTCCATTCTTTACCCTACAATCTGAATGCAAAACTTCTCATGTAGTATGAACACCAACCAAACATGAGATACTGAAATGACAGCAATGTTGATATTAATTTTAACACAATTTCTTCCTTGATACCTGCATATTTTAATAAGATTAAAATATATAAAGTAACCTGATCTTAATGACAAAATTACAATTGTATAAGAGAGATAGATATTGGTATCTTGGATTGCACATTAGATAAACAACCACTTGGGATCCTTATATTAAAACATATTTTATGTGTGATCATAATTCAAAAATCACATATAACACAGCCCTTTATTTGAATAAAGCAGTTGTGGTCCAAAAATGTGGGCCTGATTGGGGTTAATTGTAGGGGTGATATATAAATGATTTGCATTTTTAATGTTTTTATTCCATTTTTACATATTAACATTCTGTGTTTTATATTCTGTATTTTAATATGGCTTATGGGCTAATCAACAATAAAGTTACTGTTACAAATTTACAAGGTGTGCCTGAAAAGGTTTAACTTAGTGGCATTTTAGATGCCAGCATTCTGAAGCAGGGCACTTACTGTCTTGAATAAACTGATGAAATCCAGAGGTTTCCTGTCTTCAAAGTGTGATTAGGTGGTTAAGCTAACAGGGTTTAAAAATCATTTCTGATCCTTTAACTTCTTAGTAAGCCTCAAGAAGTCATTCAAAACAATGATATCAGATTCAAAGTGAGTGCTCCTTCTGGTTCCTGTATCTTTGCCAGCAGGGTTTTATATAAATAGAAACAAAAGGAAGTACAAGTACTCAAAGCAACTAAGTATTTTTCCAAAGCTGCCTAATCAAACTACCAGTCAAAAGGCACAATCATTTGGTAGAAGTCATCACATTTAAACAGTTGACCTACTAGCAAAATGCCTTATTACATTTTAATCCTACAGGTAAGAGGCAAACAGTTCAACATCTGTTTTAAGCATGTCTGAATAAGTTTTTGTTTTGCAAGCTACTGTTACTCTAAGGCAAGGTTTTTCAACCTTAGCAACTTCAAGATGTGTGGACTTCAGAGTCCAGAGTCAGCAAAGTCAGCAAGATGTGTGGACTTCAGAGTCCAGAGTCAGCAAAATAAAAATCACACACTGAACCCTTCTGATACTCACTAGTGTCTTATGGGATCCATAGTATCCACAGAGCAATTGCAGCTTAGTTATTAAGGATACAATTAATAATTGGGCTACAATGATTTCTGACCTTTTAATCTTTGTATAAGTTTCAAAATTCAGACTATCCCCCATGTTCAAAGAACAATACCTGGCTTGTCAGGAAATATATAAACTGATTCAAGTAGATCACATCTTCCTAAATATGGTAGAAATATTAAGTTCCTTAAACTTGAGCAGTGAAACAGATGTTACCAGCTTCTTTTGTAATTCTTTTAAATCAATTCCATTAGTCTACATGTTTCTATCACTAAAATGTTTCCAGTCACTTCCGTGTACTATACTGATACTATAAATAATATAGGACAAAAAAAAAATATCAAAGACCATATCCCCTTCCAGAACGGATAAAAATAGGTTAGTTAGTGAAGACCAACCTTCCTTATTTATACTATACTATAATATGCTATGTTTTATATATTACAATAACTAGATTCCAAATTCAACATGAAAACCCAAATATGGCTTAACATAATTTAGGAATCCAGTCATTAACTAAATCAGGCAGATAACTATGAAGGAGTCAAACATTAAGCTATCAAAGTACTTTTACAGACTTTTGCAGTAAAATGAGAAGAGAGAGTTTGCCTTTACTTGTGAACAAAAACTCACTTGCTTTTTAAGAGATCTGTAAATTTTTAATTTAATTTAAAATTTACATTAATTTTTTATCCTTACTTCCAGCTAGTTGGTTACAAGGCTACCTCTTTTTCTATTATTATTATTGTTGTTGCTGAGTGCACAGTCAGCCAAATGTTTAGACTGGATTTGGCATTTTTATCCACCTATTAAGTCCTGCGCCCAACGATCTGGAATAGGCAAATGTTAGATGTAGCGAGATGTAAGCTGTTCCAAGTAAATTGCCTTTTGCAACTGACCAACAGTGATTTTGTCAATGCAGATAGTATTCAAGTGGTTCTTCAGGTGTATTATTAAAGTTGAATTTTTTCAAGGAAGAAATGTTGGAAAGACATTAGACATTAGAATATTGAACATTGTTAAGACTGAAAACTATATTGAAATTCTAGAGAATTATACATTGTACATCAATTTTTATTTATAAAGGACTTCATACTATAGGACTGCATGTCTATTTAAGTTTGCAAATTAACATTAATGTATAAGACATACAAGGGCTTCACCAATCCAAATTTCTTTTCCCCCACAATACCTTGTAATTGCAGAAGTCTTTGTAAGCCAAGCCTATTATCTTGCAACTCAACTACTTTTCCAGAAGAAACCTTTCAAAAATAATTTTGCAGCATTTCCTTTGGAACTATAGGGAAAAGAGTTTCCCACTGGTCAGAAATACTACCTCAGTTTGGTAATCAAAACTCAAAGTGGCACCTGGCCTCCCCAATCTTTCTCTTTCTCTCTCTCTCTCTCTCTCTCTCTCACACACACACACACACCTCAAACTTTCTGAGTTGATCACTGGAATTACTTTTTGTGGTTCTCTGCAGAGTGAATGGTTTCTTCTTCATTATGAAAACAAACACAGCAAGAAATGCAGGGGAAGAGACGGCATTTTCTGCAGTCTCCTTCCCTGTTGGCCAGCTGAAGACACCACTGGTCTCCTCATTCAGCTACAGAGGGCCACCTGTAGTGTGTACAATTGTGAGGATCCTACTGGAAGTCACTATTCTTTACTATGTTCACTACTGCAGTACTGCAGAATGCTTAAAAATGGTAAAGGAGATCTGAGTTAAGAATGCAACTGTCTCTGTAGGATAGGGTTTCCCAATATTGACACCATTAAGATGTACAGACTTCAACTCCCATAACTCTGGAAGTTGAAGTCCAGATGTCTTATCATTGCCAAGGTTGGGAAACCCTGTTGCAGGAGAAAGGGCATTTCACTGGATGTGAAAGAAATGCAGAGTGCAACCAGACACTTTTCAGAAAGGCAGAAATCTGCATATCTGACAATTTCTCTTAACGAAAAGCAAGTAAACATATCCAAGCCACTTGTTTTAATCACACAATCATCCGTAGCCTGGAGCATCACACAAAGCAGTTCATCTTACAGTTTGGTTCATAAGCTTGGTTTACAGCCCTAAGCAAGTCACCTTGAAATTGTCTCTTTCTTCTACAATCTTTAGAAATTCCATTCTTGGTTCTAACATTCTGCTGTGCTCCTCTGAGCTTTTCTGCATATGTTAAATGCGTGGATGGAAGAGGTAAAATATCAGTTAATTATAACCAGGTTCAATACAAACCCTGTCCTGGCTATCACTGTAATGAGTAAACCTGATCCTAATTAGCCTAGGTGAAAGGAAGCTGCAGAGAAACAATTTGATGCAAGAATATATGGGGAACATGGAAATTATCTTTATTCACAGCAGCACTTTCTAACTCAGAAACTTTCTAAGCTAAAAGCTGTAAAGAGGGAGACCAAATTGTCCAGAATCTTTATTAAGGACGTCAGCAAAAAATAAATAAATAAATAAAAAATAAGGGGTGGGTGGGGGGGTGGGGGGGCAGAAAGAGAATTTACAGGATCAGAATGACAGATCTTTCGTTCTTTACATTTGTCACCAGGGACAACCAATTCTAAACTTGCTAGAAATTATACCTGCTCAATTGTTTAGTGCTGCCACTGAACTCAATGAAGGTATTTTATTATTTTGCATACTGATTCTAACAGATAAAATGTTTCATACTCAGACAGTAATTTCTCTTTGTAGCAGCCACCCTTCAAGGGGGAAAAAAAAAAGACACTTTACACGGAAAGCTGAAGCAGGAACTTTTGAACTCAACTTTTCTTTCTGGGACCCAAAATGAGACCCTCTTTCAGCCTTTCTCAATAAAGCCATGAGAATATTTTAAGCGAATGACCAAAAGCAATCGAGAAAGAACCAATTAATAAGCCATATGCACTTTTAGCATATGTAAGTTTGACAGATGTGCTTTACAGGATAAATAAAAGCTTTTAGGGAGGTCCAAGAGGAGGATGAAATCTGAACCACTTCTTGGCAACTGAGAGCATCGCTTGGCTTCACCTTCCTCTTGGGACCTTTCTGCCATTTAGGAAAAGAAAGGAAGAAGTGAAAGGGGCCTTCCAAACTCAGCGGTCACAACACATCCACTAATGTATGTCAACTCTCAAATAAGGCACGTTAGGGCGTTCGTTCATTGGTGGATTAGGGGATTGCTTTTCTCTCCTTTTAAAAGCTGCAACACCCGGCCAGGTCGCTTTCCACATACTTGGCGGTTTCGCGCAATAGAGTTCAATCCAAGGAGCCCTTTGACCAGCCGTGACATCCTTGCCAACTTTGTTCTTAAGCCCTAGCAGTGCCTAAAGCTGGCGGGGGGGGGGGGGGGGGAAGGAAAGTCATGGCTTATTAATTTGCGCGCTCCCGTTTGACCCCTTCAGTTTGAGGGCACCGCAGCGGCGGCGGCAGGAGCTCAGGACCCGCCGAGCCGAGCCGCAGAAGACTTCGCCGGGACTGCAGTCCCTTCCTTAGAGGCAGCCGCAGCAGCAGCAGCGGCGGCTCCGACTCTGCCAAGAGCCTCCGGAGAAGCGCGAGGACAGGACGCAGCGCGAGCTGCCGGGCAAGGGACAGAATCGTCGGCTTCCAATGAGAACCCCCCGTCTCCGCTGCCGCACTTCCTATTGGCCCGCCGGCATCTCCCAGGTCCGGAGACAAGGGACCCTCGCTCGCTGTCGCCCCCGCCGCAGAGTTCAGCCAGCCGACCCGAAAAAAACAACAACCACCACCCTTTCCTTCCCACGCGAAAGTTCAGCCTTTGCCCGGGCAGAGGGGACGCGGAAAGACACCTCCAGCACTCCCCCCTCCCAAGGTCTAGAGCAAAAACTTCAGTTTCCCCCCCCTCCCCGCCTGCACCCGCCGCGTCGCAGCCCAGCAAGGGGCCAGGGCATGAAGGGGTAGCCACAACATCCTTTTCCTCATCCCTTTGCAGCCCACGGGTAACCAAAAGCACTCACCTATCGCGCCCGGAGCTGCTCTTCAAAGCGCAGCTCCAGCACAACTTGGTTTATCTTCAGTAGCTACTGCAGGACGCTTCGCTCAGCGCCGACTTCGGAGCTGGTGCGTTGAGCCTATGCGCGCACGCGGGGCGCGCGCTCGCTCACTCACTCACTCCTTTCCCTCCTCCCTTTCCTTTTGGTCCGTTTTCTGTCTAGTGCGCGTGCTCAACCCTGGCCGGCCACTGAAAGGGAGTACCTTTTCTTGTGCCTTGAGGGACTGGCCACACCTGCCTTCCCCGGTGACGTCACGGCATTCCTCGCTACCTGGCCCAACCAGAAGCGGGAGGGGAGCGGGGTTGTCTTTTACGCCAACTGAAGGCAATCAGTTTACCGTAATAAAGACGTTATTAAGGCAGAAAGCAATTCCTATTGCTTGCCAATTGGTAAGACTGTGGCGGGCCAGATTTAAATATATGATTTAAATGCTTCCTGTTGAATTATACGGAGAAGGAGTTACGTTGGAGGAAAAACTGCAGGTTCCCTCCCCCCCCTACGTGGAGTTTTGTTCTCGCTTCTCTTATTATAATACGTGATACTACAAACGAAGCAGCGAAAAGCTTCAGTACTGTACAAGGATCTCATCCTGGAAGGAAAAAACAACAACAATGGCAACTCCACCAGTTTGGATTTAGGAAATACAGATCCTTTAGATCCAAGCGATAGCTTATTTTAAAAGGAACCCTCCTTCAAAAGAAAAATAAGCATAACATTGTAAAATAAGTCACAAAAGCTTAAAGGCACAGTAAACGTATTAAAGCACTGTGCTGTAAAAGAAAGCAAGTATACGCAGAACTCTTGCCATGCAAAATGTGGTGTTTTCCTAGAAGTAAATCAGCGTAGAGGCATTTGACATCAATAAAGCTTGCTCCGTTTTCTGCTTGCAGCCTTCCAGAAACACTCGAACTGCATCCTCTAACAAAGTTTTACAACAGCCTGCTTTGGTGTTCCATCAATCTTGGAAGCTAATTGTTATTAGCAATTTTCTAGGATTTAATTTCCAGAAGAAAAGTTTAGTGACCCTATCTTTATATTATCAATTTATTTGGTACCTCCACGTCATCTTTTTTTTTTTTTACATCATTCTCCACTGCCTCCTTTGTCTTTTATCATGCCCATCTTTGGTAAAGGTTTCCCTTTTATTTCTGGAATCTTTTTGGATCTTGTTCTTCCTATTTGATTATTACTTTCAATTTCTTTGCACTCCTGATTCATAACTACAAGTTTCTTCTTGTAGTTTCTTCTAGCTACCTCCATGTAGTTTCTTCCTGCTTTTTTCTAGCACTCAACATCTATTTGGGCAAATTTTCTTCTGCTTTTTGCTTTCTTTAGATACAGTAGTTTCAACATACTGTATCAGTTAAAAGTCTTTTTGCTGGCCTTTTGCTTTCTGCATTTTGAGAGAGTTGGGGTTTTTTTTTTGCTTCATCTCTGTAGATATCATGAATTTTGCAATGTTTGAGGTACTCTGTTTATCAAATATAATCCATTAAATCTATTGCTGATCTTTACCACATGACCATGTAGGCTGTACCTTAATGACCCAATTGTTTTCTTGAAGTTATAATTTTTGCAAAGAGGAGTTCACAATCTGAGCTGCAGTAAGTTAAGATCTTGGTTTTGCCGGCTGACTAAAGCTTCAGCATCTTTGCTTTCAAAGTATATAATCAGCTTGATTGATCAGTTTGATCTATCCAAAGAGGTTCATGTGCAGATTCACCATTTTAGATTATTGGGAAAGGGGTTTTAGTGTAAAAATGGATTTTTCTTTGAGGAACTTTTAATCTGTCTCCTACTTATTTTCACACACTAAAGCCAAATTTTTACATTATTCCAAATACTATATTACTGGTAACTTTCACCTATTATTCCTGCATCCTTTTACTGGTTCCTGTATTGGCAAGGTATGGTAATTTGCCATAGAATTGTTCCCTTTCTGTTTCTTCTGTATTTTGATTGCCTTCTCTTGGACTCATATTGAAATCATTCTGTCATTTGGGGTGCTGTATCTGAGGACTGACTTTGTCCTCTTTTTATTAATATTGATGGTTACTCCATGTCTTCTATGATTTTCTTGTCCACAGTAGACAATCTGATGCTTCTCAGATGTAAAGTGACTTATTCCAGTCTATCTCAGATTTTGGATTCCCTGAACATTCCCTATGTTCAGTCATGCAATATCCGTTTTGATAACATCAAGTTTGCCTTGCGCCATCACTTTTATATTCCACATTATAATCTTATGCATATCTTTGCAGCATTGAACTTTTGCTTTTGGCTTCATCTGGCACTGGCTGCTATTTCACCTTTAATCCAGTCACATTGTATGTACCAAGGCTATTTTTATTTGCCCTCTTCTTCTAGTTCATTATATGCCTTCCAACCTGCCAGGCTCTTCTTCAAAATACAATGATGACATAGTCCCTGTTGCATACATACCTTTAATTTTCTTGACAAAAATACTGGAGTGAACTACCGTTTCCTTTCCACAGGATCATATTTAGTCTGTCCACTCTTTTATGACCCACCCATCGTGGGTGACTCTCCAGGAAGTGTTCACTCCCAAAGTATAGTCCAGCATCACTGGAACGCACAAGTTCCTTTACCACAACAAAGTAATGAGCCATAAAGGGATTGTAAATACCTCTTTCACTATCAGGAAATGTATTTGAATAGTTAGCTGGAATATGCTTTGATGCAGTTTCCAATAAGCTGTTTACTACAAGATCTAGATTTCACATAAAATTATTCATACAGAAGATTGTTAACAGCATTTTTAAAAAATTGAATGCAGTGTTGAACATCTTAGGGGGCATTATGATCATTGAACCCCAGGACAAAAGTGAATAGAATGTGCTTTCAGCTTATTTCACATTTACATAGTACACATTTACTCTAGGGGAAAAAGCATAAAATACCTGCATAAACTTTTACGTCAAGAGTCCTGATATTTGTTTGATGAACAATCACCTTAGACATTCCATTGATGGAGAGAGATAGTATAGAACTTAGAAATTTGGGCCTTTGTGAAAGTAATATCTGAAGAGCAAGGCCTTTGTCTAATTTAGATACTGCCCATCTAACTCACAAAGTGATTCTGGGTAGTGTACTATTAAATGTAAAAATGTAAGGAAAAATACACATCAATAAAAGAATAAATAAGGTAAAAAGTAAAAGATAGGGTGCCAAGGCACCAACCACCTCCTGCTCAGTGTGAGCTCCATGCCAGCTGGAAGAACCAGACCTTCAAACTCCTTCAAAAGGCCAGGAGAGTCTTGTCTCACCTCTGGATGAAGAGTATTCCAGAGGGTGGGAGCAACAGCAGATAAGTTCTTGGATCCTGCCAGTCAAAGTGACGGGATCCGTAACGTATCTTCTCTACCTGAACAGGTGGGATGGGCTGATATCATGATTAGATGGTTCCAGGGGTGCTATTCAGCAGGTTCTGACAGGTTCTGGAGAACCGGTAGCGGAAATTTTGAGTAGTTCGGAGAACCGGCAAATACCACCTCTGGCTGGCCACAAAGTGGGGTGGGAATGGGGATTTTGCAGTATCCTTCCCCTGGAGTGGGGTGGGAATGGAGATTTTACAATATCCTTCCCCTGGAGTGGGGAGGGAATGGGGATTTTGCAGTATCCTTCCCCTGGAGTGGGGAGGGAATGGGGATTTTGCAGTATCCTTCCCCTGGAGTGGGGAGGGAATGGGGATTTTGCAGTATCCTTCCCCTGCCACGCCCACCAACCCACGCCCACCAAGCCACACCACACCCACCAACCCACGCCCACAGAACCGGTAGTAAAAAAAATTGAATTCCACCACTGGATAGTTCCTTAGGTAACCTGGCCTCATACTACGTAGGGCTTTAAAGGTAATAACCAACACCTTGCATTTGATCCAGAAGCAAACAATTATCTAATGTAGTTTCTGTAACAAAGTGTTACATGCGTCATCCTTGGGAGTGCAAAATAGCTTGCATGGCCACATTCTGCACTCACTGAAGTTTCTGAATACTCTTCTAGAGTAACCCCATATAGAGCACATTGCAGTAGTTCGTAAGGGAGACAACCGAGAGTATGAGTGACTGAGCGATTTAAAAAGAATAATTTCCGTAAGTCTTAAAAATTCCTTAAATCTTATAACTTAACCACTCAACAATCTACTAAGGAAAGAAAATGATTAGGAAATGTTATAGAGGCTGTATGATGCAATAAAGAGTATTGATTTCGAATTCATGTATCTTAAGACCATGGTAGGGTTTTTTTTTTTACAGAAAGAAGATACAACAATTGCGAGTGATATATACAGTAGATGGCAACACATCTAGCGGAAGTAGATAAATCTGGATACCTTGATAGAATGTTTAGTAAAAGTAGAAACAAAGAATTTTAAAGATATGCAAATGCTGGTAGAAAGGTAGCAGACAGGGATATGTGGCTAAGGATTGCTGAAAGAAATTTCTTTGTCAATGTAAGTAAGCTGGATGTGTTAAGAGAAATGAACAAAAAAGTTGAAAGCAGTGGCATTGGGTACATAGCCTACAGTATGTGCAAAAGAAGTGATAAGGTCAAGAATGAGTAGATGTGATAGAATGTGTACATGCAGGAGCAGAGGGCTTTTGGCAACACAGAGCTTTCTCAGAAAGAGGCCCAAATCAAGAGGCCGCACAGTCCTGAGCTGAGTCGTAGAGGGAGGGGAAGAGTTTCAGGATAGCCACCAGAGGTGGGTTCCTACCGGTTCTAACCGGTTCTTTAGAACAGTTAGTAACTCGGCGATGACGTCACGGAGCCGGTTCTGTCGGTGTCTCCATGGGCGCAGCCATCTTGGATATTTTTTGCTAATTTTTGCTTCTGCACATGCGCAGAAGCTATTTTTTGATTGCTGTGGGCGCGGGTGCGATTGAGCTGCTCCAGACGAGCCATTCCCCCCCTTGCCCTGCCTGAACATACAGCCGCTGCGCCCGCCTCTCGCCTGTCGCGACTCCAACGGCGGCGGCTTTGGGAGACGCAGGCTAGTCTGGAGCTGCTGCCCTGCAGCTGAGCCCGCAGCTTGTCCCTGCTGCCCCTGGGTGCGAGGGAACATGGCAGGTTTCTTTCTTGTCTCTCTCTCCCTTCCTCTTTCTTTCTTTCTCTTTCTCTCTTCTCGGCGGCAGGAGAAGGGAGAAAGTGGAAGAAAGTGCTCTGGGACTGGGAGGGCAGGAGGTCTGGCCCGGCAGCAGTGCGTCCCCCGTCATGTGCTGTCCTGGAGCACCGTTGCCACCACCGCCGCCCCTCTCGCCTTCCTGGCTTCAGCTCCGGGACCAGCAAAGAAGCGCGGTTGAGAGGGGCCAGGGCGTTAGTGCAGGAGCGGCGAGGAGTTCAGGGCAGGCGGCGGTTCATCTTCTTGCATGGAGGGTAGGTGAGGGGAGGGCAGGGGACACCCCTCCTCCATTCAACCTGCTGCTGCCGAGCGGTCTCCTTCACGCCGCCCGCTTTGCTCATGGGCGGATGGGCTGGAACTTCTGTGCTTCTTTGCTGGCATGGTTGAGCTGGGCTGGGGCCATTCCCCACTCGCCCTGCCTGAACATACAGCGGCCACGCCCGCCTCTCATCTGCCCTGCTCCCTTGCACACGGGGGCAGAAGGGACAAGCTGCGGGTTCAGCTGCAGGGGGGCAGCTCCAGACGAGCCCGCGTCTCCTGAAGCCGCCAGCATTGGAGCCGCAACAGGCAAGAGGTGGGTGCGGCAGCTGTATGTTCAGGCAGAGCGAGGGGGGAATGGCCCCAGCCCCTCTCAACTGCGCCAGCAAAGAAGCGCGGAAGTTCCAGCCCATCTGCCTCACGAGCGAAGTGGGCGGCATAAAGGAGACCACTCGGCAGCAGCAGGTTGCGCGGAGGAGGGGCGCTGGGGGTGGGGGGCCCCCTCCCCTCACAGGGCAGCGGAAGCCGGAATGCCACCACAATCTGAACTCCCTTTGGAGTGGGTTGCAAACAAGGTGCAAAGTGGCTCCCAAAGAGAATGAAGCGGGCGTGGCACACCCAGAGCTGCCGCTTCTTTGCAACAGCCGAGGACGGAAGAGGTGCCTCTTCCGTCCTCAGCTGTTGGAATAAGCGGCTGCTTTGGCTGCTGCCGTGCCCGCTTCGTTCTTCGGTCCCTCTCCTTCCCTCGCTCGGCTGCTACTGCCGGGGTGCTGCCAGGACAAGCGCGGGATGTGTGTGTGTAAGGGGGGGCATGGACCATTCGGCGCTGAGGTAGCCACAGCGGTGGGGAAAGCAAGGCCTCCCAGCTGGCAAAACAGAAATTTTCACCATGGCTAGGTGGGGGGGCATGGGCCTGAGACAAGGAGCGGCTCGTCCGGGCAGCTGCTGCAACATCCGCGGGAGGAGGGACCCTTCTCGCCTCTGATGGGCCTTCCCCCTGTTGCAGCCGCAGCACCCCGCTCCTGCTGGCGCTGAGGTAGAAGCAGCCACGGTGGCGGGGAAAGCAAGGCTTCTTTGCTAGCCTCCCAAGTGGCAAAAATTTTCACCGGTTCTGTGGGCGTGGCTAAGTGGGGGGGCATGTGACTGAATGGGCATGTGTATGAGTGATGTCAAATTGGCCACACCCACTCAGTCACATGCCCCCCAGATAGCCACACCCACAGAACCGGTAGTAAAAAAAATTTAGAACCCACCCCTGATAGCCACCTCTTAGAATCCCTCAGGATATGTCCAAGTTAGAAGTTTATAGCTTTAGTTTGACAAAATTATATCCATTAGGTGTAAACAACTAAAAGATTGGACTTGACTGGATTTCAAAATGCCATCTTTGGGCTTATGCCTGACATTAGATGCTGAATGAATATTGATTAAATCCAAAAGTGAATACCCAGTATGAAAGAACTAAATTGCTGTGTTTGTAAGCTGTTCACAGTCACATTATGTTTGCTATATAAATTTGCTAAATAAATAAATACAATTCTAAGTTATCTGGTAAGATTTTTGTTTTGAAGATGAGATAGTTTTGCTCAAATAGCCGTGGTGGCGCAGTGGTTAGAATGCAGTACGGCAGGCTAACTCACTGCTCACTCCAGGAGTTTGATTCTGAGCAGCTGAAGGTTGACTCAGCCTTCCATCCTTCCGAGGTCAGTAAAATGAGGACCCAGATTGTTGGGGGCAATATGCTGACTTTGTAAACTGCTTAGAGAGGGTTGTAAAGCGGTATATAAGTGCTATTGCTCAATAAGGAAGGCAATGGTTGAGTACAGATAACCCAGCCAAAATAGTCAAATCATACAATGGCCAATGGGATGATTTTCCTGGCCCTCTCAGGCTAGATAAACTAGTGCAGCAGTTTTATTCTTTATTATTGTATGCTGATGGGACTATATGAATTTTTTGTAGAATTCCCTGAAATCCTGTGGGATGAAACACCTCAACAAATCAGTCTTTGCTATAGTTATAGACAGCAGAAAGTATCAGTACTTATTTATGGGAGAAATTCACGACAAAATTTTATAGTGAATCTGACTTTTGTATTCTTTCAGGGCCTGAAAAACAGTTTGGAAATATCCAGAGAAAATAGTTACAGTATATTTTACTTAAATAATAATAAAACCAGCTTCTGCTACCAGACCAGCTCAATCTACATTTGAACAGAGCCTAACTTTGCCAAAGTCCCGCAGAACACTTAAACACTAAAGGAATACCCCTAATAAACCTGATAGTAAGTGAAATTGTAAATGAAACTAACTTTTCCCAGCCTTGTGAGAGAGAAGCTCTTTGTTCTAAGGCGACCACGCGGCCGTCACTCCACCAAGACATACTTCCTTCCTACACTCCAGGTAGTAGAGGTAGTAGGAACTATCTCTTTCAACCAACAATTCTCAATACAACTTTAACAAATTGAGTATTAAATAACCAAATAATTTAGTTAAGCATTGAATGATTATCAATTGAACAATTAATAAATCAGGCACTAATTAACTGTAAATTGATTATATTATTATATTATATTTTTATTGATTAGATAACTTTCTATTGGTTAGATTGATCACTTGATTGGTTAGGTAATATTAATTAACTAAGCATTGATTAATTAATTAAATTAATTATTATTTGATTGGTTATTTGATTGGTTAGGTACTATAAACTAATCACACTTTGATTAATTAATTTGTTATACTGATATTAATTAATTAATTTTTCAGACA
>QLTV01000601.1:3100605-3112791 GCA_003457575.1 Thermophis baileyi | reverse complement strand
CTCTCTTGCCTCCCACCCCTCTATGTGTGTGTCTGTCTGAGTGTGTGTGTGTGTGTGTTCCAGCATAACTCTGGAAGGCCTGGGCCATTAAGGAGAGCGAGTGCGGCGTCCTAGAGCGCATGGGAGGGGGAAGGGAGAGGACAGGGATGATGGGAATGGGAGTAGGGGGAAGAAAGGCCCCCCAGTGGCTCCCTGTCAAAGGCAGATGGTGCCCCCTGGTGGATTTGGGGCAAAGTGCCAGGATCGTAGAAAGGGCGGGAAAGGAGCACATGGGAGGGGGAAGGGAAAGGGCAGGGATGATGGGCATGGGAGTAGGGGGAAGAAAGGCCCCTCCCAATGGCTCCCTTTCAGAGGCAGATGGCTCCCCCTGGTGGTTTTGTGGCAAAGTTCCAGGATCATAGAAAGGGCGGGAAAGAGGAGCACATGGGAGGGGGAAGGGAGAGGGCAGGGATGATGGGCATGGGAGTAGGGGGAAGAAAGGCCCCTCCCAATGGCTCCCTGTCAGACAAACGCTTCGACGTCTATAAATACCCGGGCAACGCTGGGTTATCTGCTAGTAATAAAATAAAAGGATGGGAAGAAAATTGAAATAAATATTTTGTCCAGGTCATCTTAAGTGTCTTTAAAAAGCTCTGAGAATATCAGCAAATTATCTTCAAAAATTATTCAGATTGTTTTAGGTCAATTCAAAAGATACTCTAAACACCCCAGACAGAGTAAAGTGGCCTCTAATTGAAAAACCAAACACCTTATGAATGGTATTGATTTTGACTTTGAAAGAGACAGGCCTCCATCTGAAAAAGCAGTCACTTGGGCAATCTCCTGGACTCCTGGCTCTTGTTCAAGGAAAATAGGAGGCTGCAGCCAGCTTTGTCTGGTAAACCATTTGTGGTCTTTCTGGGAGCAGAGGAGCATGCTGAGTCAGTATCTCATGCTTGATCACTGTACATGGGTTGCTCTTACAAGGCCACCCAGAAAATTTAATGGATACAAAATGCCTTTATGCTAAGTAGACAGTCATGTTACTGCCACAAGGGCAATTTAAAGTACTGCAGTTACCTGTAAAGGTCCTATATGGCTTGGGGCCTGGGCATCTTTGGAATTGCCTTCCAGGTAACATCTGTCCACCCCAGATGTCCTACACTAAACTGAATAAGAACAATTGGCTTAATGGTAGTGTAGATTATTATCCTAATTGTAGGGTATTAAATCAATTGAGAGATAAATCAAATACATAATAAATCAAAAGAGAGCCAGTTTGGTCAAGTGGTTAAGATAGCAGGCTATATAAAGTGGGAGACCATGAGTTCTAATCCTGTCTTAGCCATGAAAGCCAAATGGGTGATCTTGGGCTGGTCACACTCTCTCTCAGCCCAACTCACCTCACAAGATGAGGGTGAAGGTTAGTTCTCTGAGTTTGTGGGTTGGTTTCTGAATGTTTTGTTACCAGACTAGGTAACATCTTCAGCAGAGTTTAGGTGATATCAGTTTCAGCGTTCTTCTCTTTATAAGGGCTTCAGGTGTGTCAAGTGAGGGTCTTGTGGTGAGTCTTGTGAGGGGTCAGGTGTGAGTTATTAGTGAGAATCTTGTGATGGGGAGGTTACATCATTGGGACGTGAAGGTTGGTTGAGGGTCGATGCTGTCTCTGGTTGGCTGTGCGGTTGATTTGGATTCTGAGGGGTTCATAGGCTGGTTATAGCAATAGCAATAGCACTTAGACTTACCGTATATACCGCTTCATAGTGCTTTTAAAGCCCTCTCTAAGCGGTTTACAGAGTTAGCCTATTGCCCCCAACAATCTGGGTCCTCATTTTACCCACCTCGGAAGGATGGAAGGCTGAGTCAACCTTGAGCCTGGTGAGATTTGAACTGCCGAACTGCAGCTAGCAGTCAGCTGAAGTAGTCTGCAGTACTGCACTCTAACCACTGCACCACCTCGGCTCATCTTCAGCAGAGGTTATAGGTCAATGTGTCTGTTGACAGAATTGCTTGTGGATGCCAGGCTTCGATGAACTCACGAGCATGGTGGGTGGTAGCATGGCTGATGATTTTTGTGTGGCTCCAATCGAACTGGTGCTGTTTGGTGTTGGTGTGGTTAGAGATTAAGGATTTGGGATTGTGGCATTTGACTGCCAGCTGGTGTTTGTGGATCCTGGTTTTTAATTGATGTGATGTTTGTCCCATGTAGAATTGGTTGCAATGGTTACAGTTGATTTTGTAGATTACATTGTTTCTTTCATCCTTTTGTCTTTGGTTCTGGATAATTCCTGGTGGACTGTAGCTATGGGTTTGTGGGCTACTGCTATTTCCAGGGGTTGGAGAATTCTGCCTGTCATTTCACAGGGTTATTGTTGTGGGGAAAATAGGAGAAGATGTGTTGGATATGCCCACTGCCTTGAGTTATTTGTCAAGATAATAAAGGCAGGTTAAAAAAATAATAAAAAAATAAATTCAAACATCAATTTATTTGAAAGGCAAGGATAATACTTGCTTGGACAGATTGTAAATTGAGAGCCAGGAGATATTTGGAGAAGATGAGTTCTTTCTTTTTAGTCAGACCATATCATTGAAAAACACAAACACAGGTCAAAGCAAAGAAGTCCATGGATCAAGAACCAGCAGTCTGAAGAGTGCAGTCCAGGTTGTAGTTGAAGCTCAAGTTGCAGGGTAATAGGAGAAACTGAAGTATGTCTGGAGATAAGAAAGTGTTTCCAACAATAAAAAAAGACTCCAGGTTTGTTTTTGTACAGCCTCAGTGGCTGACATGGCTTAATGAAGGAGTTAGGGTTTCATATTTTTGAGCTACAGGGCTAGGCACTCTGTCAAGTTTCAACTCCTCATGATCTGAGTCAACCCCAAATGGCCATGTTTATCATCTATGGTAGCCACCTCAGATGATTCTCCCAGCTTTTCAGGTTGATAACCCATCTGCTCTGCCTTTTTAGCCTTGACTTCAGAGAAGACATAAATCTGAAAGTTTTCACAGGTCCAGAGTTCTGACTGGAGGAGACTCAACGGCACAAATACATTTCCAGTTTCATTTTTGTCTCTGGCTAGGGTAGGATGGTATTTTTGTATTTCTGAATAGGTAAAGAAATCCATAGGAGCTTGTCTATTGTAGTCTGTATTTACTTTATCATCAAATCAAAGAAAGCCTAAGTACTTCATTTGACTATTTTGTAGAACTGAATATCTGAGTTTAGTTCAGTGCTAGGACATTAAATACTCATTTATTCTTCACAGAGCTTGTGCTTGTTTATAAAATATAAATTTTTCAAGGTATATCTATAATGGAAAATTGAAGAAATTTTGCATTGTTCTTGCTGCTAACAATTGTAATAGTGTATTTAGTTGCATAATGAATGACATCTCATTCCTTCTGGTTATTTCTTACTGTTCTTTATTTACTTATGTGGTCATAGCAAGGGGTGATAGATAAAACATGCTTGGGCACTTTACAGAAGTAATATACTGTATATGCTGATCATTATTCTGTCATCGTTCAAGAAGTTCATTAAACATTTGCAGAAAATATCTGGACTTTGGCAGGAAAGCAATAAAGCACCTAATTGCTAAACCAGCTCTTCTTTTTTTTTTTTTTACTATGTCATGAAGACTTTAATTTTCTCAGTTACAAAACTAACAGAAGCAGCACCTTCATGCAAATTTATTTGAGAACAACCCCTTAAAACTCAGCTGCACGTATTTCTAAGTAACAACTACAAATTCAGAATTTAACAAATAAAGAGAGTTGCACTGTGGCTAGAAGTGTAAACTATAGCTCAGGGGTCCCCAAACTTGGCAACTCTGGAATTCTGGGAGTTGAAGTCCACAAGTCTTAAAGTTGCCAAGTTTGAAGACCTCTGCTATAGCTGATCACATATTCATTTACTACTGATAGAGGCCATTGTTCTACCAGCTGCATAGGCATCTATGGGGAGGAGCCAAGAGGGGATCAAATAAATGCAGGTGATGATGTCAGCATGCCAATGATGCTCTTTATATATTTGAATTGGATATCATGATGTTATTAGATAATCAAACCATTTGCTCAGTGATGTAATGATGCATGTATCATTTTGATTTCATAAAAATGAAATCAAAATTTAACAACTTACATGCCTTGACATCTCAGACGACTTTTTCTAGAACACAATTCAAACAACTGGACTCCATGATAAGACATGAGAGGTTTCATGAAGTATCAGTTGAAGAAAGACACTGGATTGGTGGAGCCTCAGCATTGAAGACACGGAACACATTCTTGTTGATTGCAAATTCTATCTCTAAAAAGGGCTGCTTACTTAGCCTTTATTTAAAAAGTAAAAAAATATTGAAACACCCAGGAGAAACAATCTTACTTATTGCAGGAAACAAAACTCAGTATCATCAATAAGATTGCACTTTTCATTTCAAATGCCATCTCAAACAGGACAGAATACCTTGATCAGATTGAGGTTAAATGCAGGGGTAATGGTTTATTATGATTTTTTTCTTTGTATCTATTTGCATTTTTGTATCAGTTTTATTTATTTGATACAGTTAATCAACTTCATAAAGTTGTCATCGTCTTTTCTTCCTTCTTCTTCTTCTTCCTTCTTCCTTCTATTTTATCTTACTCGTTTATCTTTACTTTACTTTATCTTACCTGCTATATTTTATTCTATTTAATCTCACCATAGCTCTTTTATTTCACTTCACTGTATCTTGTCTCATTTTATTGTATTCTAGTGTATGATGCTCATGCACTGATTTGATTAATTGACTAACCAATATCTTATCGACCTCATCATAGCATACTACAAGTACTGCTGACCAGTTGCATTACTTTATCTGCAATATAAGGATGACAACACTGCTTTTCCTGTATGGGGCTATTATAAGGATTTTATGACACAAATCACTTTGGTCTCTAAAGTACTGTTATATGAATGGTATGACTTTATTTATCTGCAAAGTCAATACCCAGTCAATATATCATATAATAGAATGGACCTAAAATAAAGTAATCTTTATTTCAATGGTATGAAACAAGAAACAGATGAAATTTTAAAAAAAATAGTTACTGCTTTTCTACATTTTTCCATTTCATTTCTATTATGGCATTAAAAAAAACTTTTAAAAATATTAAAAATACATATTTGAAATTAAACTTTAAATAGGTCTAGAATCATACTGACATAATTTAACAGCGAATATACTAATCCAAAATAGGATTTGTCTTATTAGAACTACACTGTCCTTTTTCTAAGTGCCCTGTATTTTTTCACGTTCTTCTTTAATTGTCACTAATTCCTAAGCAATAATTTGGTTTTTAAAAAGGACAGGAATAGCAAATAAATTGTGATTCATCACCAATGATGTCATGAGTATCAGCCAATTAGTAGGTGTGCCATATTGAAATAATAGAAGGTACATATTATTCTGAGTTCATTTGCAGCAGTTTTTGTGATATTGTAGATTGGAAAAGCAATGCTCCTTTACCAAGCTTTATTTAGAAAATATCCTCACTGCAATGTCCCTCTTCTTCAATGATTACAAGTCACATCAAAAAATAAATTGCAGGCTGAAACAAATGACACTGCATTGGATTCTCCTAATTAGATGTGAGATTTAGCCACTTAGTTCTATCCACTCTGGGTATTTACTCTTCATTTCTTCTGAAATTCAGTCTTACTCAGTCTTCTATCCACATAAGTGCAGCATGACTAACTACACGTAGTGGCATAGGAATAGCAAACTATCTGTTATAAAGCTAAAACATATATAGCTCTGTAAAA
This sequence comes from Thermophis baileyi, assembly GCA_003457575.1. Classification (NCBI taxonomy): domain Eukaryota; kingdom Metazoa; phylum Chordata; class Lepidosauria; order Squamata; family Dipsadidae; genus Thermophis; species Thermophis baileyi. The sequence goes on along the minus strand of QLTV01000601.1, from coordinate 3,107,011 downwards.
AAAAACCATTTTCCACATTTCAGAATATTTATAATGCTTCAGTATATATAAAAAGGGAGTCCAAGTGAATAAGTAACACCAAAGTTGGGGGCTTCTTTAATTCATTTCATAAACAATAATGATGGGATGACTTTGAGAAGATAGTCACCCTTGAAAGGATTCATTGTCCCAAACATTCTCCAGTTCAATGCTTGGACTATGGATCCCTAAAGCTTTAACAGAATTTATGTAATCTCTTCCAGATTAATAGGTATTAACTATGTTTTATGGAAATTTACAGACATTTCTTCTGAATGGGGCATGACATGCCTGTTAAGTCTCTGTTCTCATACAGTTAGACCTAAATATGCCTTTAACTAAACTGGAGAGATCATACTTTCACTCTGGCACTTTGAATGTTGGGTGATTTTGTCTATGAAATAAAAGCAACATTAAATGTTAGTATTATTTGTCTATTCAGACTCTCTTTATATGTCTTGGTGGATGTGAGTAGGACCCACATGAAGGTCTGCTCTAATAATATGTAACAGAAAAGATGGACAAACATTCAGAAAATCTGAAGAGGCATATATATATATTTTACAGATCTGTAGGTCATCAATGTAAAATATCTGAAAGACTTAACTTCATCCAGTGTATATTTTAGATTGTATTCTGCTTGTGAAGAGGGTCAAGTTAAAAACATGGTAGAATTAATGCTTTTAAATACAAATGAAGTCTTCAATCTTCTAGTAATGTAGCTATTATGGAATAGGACCTGAAATATCTTTTTTAGCTAATGACTGTGGAATTAAAAAGCTCAAGTTGTTTATATGTCCATGCTATTTGTTTTCTTATCAATAAAAATACGTAAAAACATTAAGCACATTTAAGCTTTTGAAAATCAATGGGATGAATATAGGTATCCTAGTTTGGATTGTGGTTTTACTGAAAGGTAAATAGTGCATGAATATGCCCATGAAATGACCAGAAATGGAACTCATTCAAATAAAAATTTAGATTAAAAAAATGAAAACTGGTTAGGGCAGCGGTTCTCAACCTGTGGGTCGCGATCCCTTTGGGGGTCGAACGACCTTTTCACAGGGGTTGCCGCACGCGCTAGCCCGCCATCTTGGTGCCACCATCAGCAGGGGTGAAATGCTCCTGGTTCGGCCGTGCCTGCGGGCCGCCGGACAGCCGGTAGCGACGGAAGCGGGAGACTTCGCCTGGACGCCGCCATTTGGATTCTTTTACCCTCTGTGCATGCGCAGAATGCTTTGCGTATGCACAGAGGGTAAAAGAACCCAAATGGTGGCGTCCGGGCGGGTGGGCGAAGTCTCCCGCTTCCGTCACTACCAGCTGTCCGGCGACCCGCAGGCACAGCCGAACCGGGAGCATTTCACCCCTGGTGCCACGCCCCCTTTGTCACCTCCTCGCGCACGGGGAGGGGGTGGGGAAGGGGTCGCGGTGGCTGGGAGGGGGTCACAGGGGGGTCACGGCATTAGGAAGGTTGAGAACCACTGGGTTAGGGGGTGGCAGCATTTGGCCAACCTTGGTTGATCTCAAAAAATCTCAATAGAGTTCCCTTCTTCTCAGAAGCCCTTTCTAACTTCTGATTTACAGCCCTGGCATTTCTTGATGTTCCCTCCATTGAAGCTGGTTAGAACTTCAATGCAGGAACATAAGAAATGCCAGGGCTGTAAGTCAGGCCAAGAAGTTAAAAAGAGCTTCCGAGAAGAAGATAGTGGCAAGCTCTATCCCTATTGCTGCCAAAAACACTTACTATATATGAAGTGTCCATATACTCACCAATGACTGAACTTGACTCAATTTATCTAAGTGAAATAAGTGAATGCCGTAGTGCAGGTGTGACTGATTTGATTAAGAAGAACATGGGAAGCAAACCCTAAGCTACACTGGGACTGAAGTTTGACGGCCTGACTTTCATGACAACAGACTTCAAGGAATACCACCAGCCACGCCACGTGTACCACACAATTCCATTGTCTGTCCTTGCTGAATAGGGTCCATTATAGTACAGGCCATTCAGGTTGGCAGTATGACATCTAGTGAAATAGAAGAAGAAAAAGAAATAGAAGATATCTATTAGTTTCAAACAAAATCACAGCTTCCTCGGACTATTTGCAAGTAGAAACTGTGACCTATTCCCCCCCCCCACCCCCATACACTGCATCTTAGTCCTCGAAGCCTGGGTAATATTTAATTTCTAGGACTAAAAGGGGGCCATGATTTCTCTTCATCTCCACCTGTTTTCGCTTTGGGGCATGCAGTTACCTCTAACCCTTTGCCACTCGCATGGACCCTGGATCTGAAGAGAATCACCACCTACTCATCATCAAAGGACTGTCTAGCAATAGGCCTAACAGGAATATCACCAGCAACCCTCTCCAGTCTAATATATTGTGTGACTCAAGGTCTGAATCAATCTGATAATACAGAGCTGTTCTATAGTGACAATATCATTCTTGTGATATATTTTACTTTGTGTAAGGAAAGTTCTATTGATTTTCAGACAAATTCTGAAAGTTATTTCATTTCCCCTATATATCCCAATATCCCAAGAAACCCTGCTATTCCCTAACTAATAACAACTAGTGATTTGCTATACTTTTATGATACCTAAAATCCATCCAATTATTGCCTTGATCATCTCGGTGATCAACTCGAAGAAATAGCCCATAAGATAAGTAAATAGCCCACAGCATGTGTGTGTTAGTGTTATAAAACAATAATAATAGGTAAGAGACCATACAAGGCACCCAAAATGATCTAGTGCATCAATCATTTTCAAATATTGTCAAATATTCTGGGTTTTTTTCTCATGAAGTACAACTATAATACCAAGAATGGTAATTATTTCAATTTTGCTGATAATATTTCTGGATGGAGGGTTCCGATTACAACCAAAATAAAGGCCTTCCTTATGCAGCTATTCCATCTTTCCCTCTTCAATGACTTCTTTTTTTGGTTGGAAGGAAAAAGAAGAAATTTTGAAAAAGTGTTAGAACTATAAATGGATGGTTGTGTTATTTGCTCCCATCCTACTTTAGATGAAATGGTTGGGGCAATATTTCAGCCCACGTCTGAACATAAGATTCCAACAATCGGCTGGCATTATCCAGAGACGGTATGAGCATCGTTTTAGTTCTCCTTTGAATAGATTCATCAAACCTTATAATCTTCTTTTCTGGAGAAACTGCAGGAGTTTCTTAGGGATTACATCATTTAGTGTCTGTGGCCAACCACTGAATAAAAAAAATTATCTCCCTGCCTCCGGCCAGTTAACCAAAAATAAGTGGAATATGTGGGTTAAGTTTATTTGGATGTTTACAAAAATAAGGAAAAACCTCATAATACTAAATCAAAATATTGAAGTTACTGATTAAAAAGGGTTGCTTATGAAAGAAGGGAACCAAACAATAATTTGGGAGAATGGAAATTGTAATAATTATGCCAGTAACTGCTGTTATAGAAGACTGGAAGTCACTTCTATAAATTTTTCTTTTTCTTTTTCTTTGTCTCTGTTTCTCATTTTCTCATTTCTTCCTTTTTTATTTTTCATTTTAGGTTTGCTGTAGTTTTTAAACTCTGTTTAAAGTTTTTTTTCAATAAAAATTATATAACCGTCCCTCAAAATATTGAAGATAGGCAAAGCATTCTGCCCTCAGCATGTGGAAAAGAAAAGAAAAGAAAAGAAAAGAAAAGAAAAGAAAAAAAGAAAAGAGAAAAGAAAAAAAAGAAAAGAGAAAAGAAAAGAAAAGAGAAAAAAGAAGAGAAGAGAAGAGAAGAGGAAAAAAAGAAAAAAAGAAAAGAGGAGAGGAGAGGAGAGGAGAGGAGAGGAGAGGAGAGGAGAGGAGAAGAGAAGAGAAAAAAAGAAAAAAGAAAAGAAAAAAGAAAAGGCAGGAAGGGAAAGGAAGGAAGGAAGAAAGGAAGAAACATAAAATAAAATATATCATAGGTTATAAATACAGATTATAAAATATAAAAATACAGATTAAGTTATAAGTAGGAGCTGCAAGATTTAAAAACATTAATTCTTAATTTTAAATACATTTACAATATCATATTTTGTACTAGTAACCTCACTTCTTTTTCTCCTCAGATTTCGCACCATTGAAAGTTTTGAGGTAAATCCAAGTCTTCTTTAGGTATGAGAGTTAAATATGCTTCTGTCCGTGAGTCTGGAATTTTAGCCTTTAATAGAACTTCATTAAATACTTCTAACATAACTTCGCTCAAAGTATCTTGTAGTATTTTATAAAATTCTGCTGGTAGACCATCTGGTCCTGGTGTTTTCCCATTCTTCTGTGCTTTAATTCCTTCTATTAACTCCATCATTGATATTCTTTCCTCTAAATTCTTCTTAATATTTTCTGGAATTTTTGGTACATTCGCCTTCTCCAAGTAATCTCTTATTTTGTCTTCCTTTATATTTTCTTGTTTATATAATTGTCCATAGTAATTTTCTACTATTTTCTTTTTTCCATTATTTTGATAATGTATCTTTCCTTCTGAGTCTATCAAATGGTTTATTGATTTCTTTTCTCTCTCCTTCTTAATTTTATAGGCCAACCAACGTCCTAGCTTATTTGCATTTTCAAAAAAGTTTTGTTTTGTTTTATTTTCTGTGCCACTTCTTCATTTTCAATAATATTTATTTTATGTTTCTGTAAATCCATTTTATTTTTAAATATCTTATTTTGTGGATATTTTTGTAACTCTTTTTCTAATCTTTTATATTCCTCTTCCATCTCTTTTTGTTTATATCTCATTTGCTTCTTCTGTTTTCCACAATATGTCATAACTAATCCTCTAGTATATGCTTTACAAGTGTCCCATACGTTTTGCAAAGACATATCTTCTTTTTTGTTTTCTTTAAAGAAGAAATTTAGTTCTTTTTCCATATATACTTGAAAATTTTTCTCATTAACTACTCCTTGATTCAATGTCCATCTTGATCTTTTCCTTTATCCTTTCCATTTCCATGTTATTGGATTGTGATCTGCCCATAAATTTGGTTGGATTTCAATCATCTCTATTTTGGACAACAGTTCCAATGACATCCGATCTTTCTCTGTTTCTTGTTTATTTTAGTTGATCTATAGTCCAATTCTTTATCTACAATCGCATTGAAGTCTCCTAACATACATATATCTTCATATTCATATTCAATTATTTTTGTATGTAGTTTTCTATAAAATTCTTCTTGGTTATCATTTGGCGCATAAATTGCTACCATCAACACTTTTTTAAAGTTCATTATTATTTCTACCATCAATATTCTTCCTTCTAAATCTTCATATATTTTTTTTGATTGAATTTTTTGATTGATATATAAAACCACTCCTCTTTTCAATTGATCTGCTAATGACGTATATAGTTTTCCAAGTTTCACATGTTCTAAGTATTTTCTGTGTTGTTTTTTAATATGTACTTCTTGTAGACAAATAATCTCATATTTTAATTTCTCTAATTTATTTACTGTCTTTCTTCTTTTTATTGCCGAATTTAAACCATTTATGTTTAATGAAATTATTTTCATCTCTTCTTCCATCTTTTACAACAAATACTGAATTATAGACCAATTTCCTTATTGAATGTTGACTATAAGATTTTTGCTTCAATCATGTCACAATGGCTGAAGAGACTATTGAGTGAATTGATTCACTCTGATCAAAATGGTTTTCTACCCAAGAGACAGATAAGGGATAATATGAGAATCATATTAAATACGTTAGAATATTATGAAGCCCATCCAGGAAAACAACTTGGACTACTCTTTTTGGATGCACAGAAGGCCTTTGATAACGTTACATGGAAATTTATGCAATTACAATTAGAAATGATGAATTTTGGAGAAAATCTTTTGAATATGGTAAAAACAATCTATAACAAACAAACAGCGAAAGTGATGATAAATGGTGAACTAACAGAAAAAATTAAGATAGAAAAAGGTACCAGACAAGGATGTCCCTTGTCCCCATTATTATTCATCTTAACTTTGGAAATACTAAATAGAAAAATAAGAGAAGATAAAGAAATAAAAGGAATGAAAATTAGAAAAGAAGAATATAAATTACAAGCCTCGCAGATGATTTAGTATTCATTATGGAGGATCCAGTGGAGAGTGGTCCTAAAATTTTGAAACAAATAGAACAATACGGAGAAAGTGGCAGGATTAAAAATAATAACGAAAAAACTAAAATGATAGTGAAAAATATGACAGATTAACAAAAGAGAAAATTAGAAGAGAAATGAGGTATTCAGATAACAAAAAAGATAAAATATCTAGGTATATATTTAACAGCAAGATGTACAACGATAAAAGAAGATAATTATATTAAGCTGAAAAAACAAATTGAATTGGACATGAAAAAATGGAAGAAGATACAAAAGTCACTAATGG
>QLTV01000601.1:3060986-3084304 GCA_003457575.1 Thermophis baileyi | reverse complement strand
TATTATTATTATTATTATTATTATTATTATTATTATTATTATTATTATTATTATTATTATTATTATTATTATTATTATTATTATCATCATCAACATGCAAAGTTAAATATAATTTTAAAACAATAAAAATATATTAAACCCAAATATTGTAAAAAATAAAATTAGAAAATCTTCCCATTCATGTTAAACTATTTAAGTGATAGCCCTAAGAAGATAAGCATGAAGCAATAAATGTAAATTTATGCACTATTGCTGAATACTGCTGAAAATTTTAAAATATAAATTGACAGAATTCTGCCTCGATGGCATAGGGGAGGAGATTCTACTGTCTTGCAGCAAAGAGCAGTAGTGATTGAGAAGGATAACTACTCTTCTGGAATCACATCTGAGATCGCTGTTAAAGGAGGGAGAGTAAGACTGGTAACTATTTTGCTGTGCCTGATGGTCAAAAAAAAGATCTAGACAATTCAATTTATTGAGAGTATATAAAGCCCTGGAAAACAAGAAAATATAGCAAGAAATGTACATGATATTACATGTTACTAGTTTCCTTTGTGGTCATTATAATAAGAACAAATTATAATAGATTTCTTTGCTGCAGCACAATCCTACACATGTGGATTAAGAAATAACATTCTTACAACAGTGCAATTTATGTTCAATTTAGTGAGCGTCAAATTGCAGCTTAACATGGAAAATATTAGTTCATGAATAGTTCAAATACCGGTAATCCTCAACTTACAACAGTTCATTTAGTGACTGTTCAAAATTACAACTGCACTGAAAAACACACAACTATTGCAGCATCCCCATGGTCACATGATGAAAATTCAGATGTTTGGCAACTGACTCCTATTTATGACGGTTGCAGTGTTCCAGGTTGTGTGACCTTCTGACAAGCAAATTCAATTGGGAAGCCTGATTCACTTAATAACCTGTTATTAACTTAACAATTACCATGATTCTCTTAACAAATGTGGCATGAAAGATTGTAAAATGGGACAAAATTCACTTAACTGTCATACTTAGCAACAGAAATGTTGGGCTCAATTGCAGTCGTAAGTTGAGGACTACCCGTAATTTTTAATTTAGTGCAGATTGGAGACTGATATCAAGGTCACATTTAATGTGACCCAAAATTCAGTTAATGTGAGGTTACTGCATGCATAATTGAGGTTGGGGTTTTAGATGCTGCTAATGTTTGTATATGCAAGTGGGGAAAAGGTAGATTTTGTCAGAGGAAAACAGTACAAGTTTTAAAAAGAAAAGGCTTGGGGGGGGGTTATCCATAGAACAGGGGTGGGTTCTGGATCCTTTTGCTGCCGGTTCGCTTAGGGTCGTGCCGGGCGCGCGCGCCCGCAGCAATAAAAAAATAGCTTCTGCGCATGCGCAGAAGCAAAATCCAAGATGGCGGCGCCCACAGAGACACCGACAGAACCGGCTCCGTGACGTCATCGCCGAGTTACTAACGGTTCTAAAGAACTGGATAGAACCGGTAAGAATCCACCTCTGCCATAGAAGTATCACTTTGAATAGCAAACAGTGCAAATTCAAATAATCTGACTATTTTGTGAAATTCATTAACTGCACTAATTGAGACCTATTTGTAATTTATAATGGCAGAATGAACATTAGCACTTAACTTGGCTATTGAAGGCTACTCAGATCCAGAACCTCTGTGTTATTTTACGTGAATTTAAGGAAAAAATAGTTCTTCTAAGTCAAAATAATGTGAAAAGAAAGCCAACCTGTTAAACCACCAACCAGCTTGATCTTCTTCAGCGCAATTCTTTTCATAATTGTCATTATCTCTGTCTTTGGTGCTGAATTTCATCCCTTGGTGATTTGCCCACCATTTAACTTCAGGGTGGAACCCTCCAGTGAGGGAGTCACCAGCTGTTCCAGAATATTGCCCACAATTCATCTTGTAGGAATTCTAGCAAAAGAAGTTGAGAAAAGGAGTAAGAGAATTGTATAAGTGGAACACCTGTCTAGCATTTAAGAGAGATCTTCAAAAAGGTGAATAAGAAACATCATCCACAAAGAAATCCATTGAAAATGCAAAGGCTGCATTCCTATGGTTGCATTTAATCACCAAGATTAGGTACATGTATAGCATAGGGGGATTTCCCAGTTTTAAGGATTTATGCCTATAGGGAAGTTGAGCATATTATTCTGTACTGATTATTTATTTATTTTTTAATGCTGAAGTCAACAGTGAAAGAATTTAGCATATGGTGAATTCCCATAATTTTAAATTTGAAAAATTGGGAGGGGTATAGTGTGTTTTTATTTAATTGGGTGGGTAGTCACTCCATTTTAGGATGTTGATTTTGTTGTCTGTGATTGCCAAAAGTTTGAAAGCTTACTGCCCTTGAAATTGAAATGCTAATTAAAAATAGTATTTATTCTTCTGTTTCTACCTTATACCAAGAAGTTCACATACTACGAATGAGGGTCATCTTCTTATGGGGACTCTGTGAAATTGGTTAGGTAAGAGAATGTTCCCATTTCCCTTCAGAGATCTCATTAACCCCTCCAAAATACATTATGGGTTTGAGTGTTATATGTAACTGGACACTCTTGACTGCCCACAATTAATGATGTTCACAGCTGAATGGAGATCATTTAGTCTATCAAGCTAAAACTCTCTCTCACACACACACTCGCACACACCCAGAATTCTGAATGACACAACATTTGCGAAATACTTATTTTCTTACGCGGTGTATTTAGAATTCCAAGTTTTAATGAAGCTACTTCTACTACCTGCTCATCTGCAACTCGAAACTCTTCATACTGTGCAAAGCGCTGTTCATCCATAAAATCAGACAAATCGATCCTCAAGGTATAATTCCCTGAATTGGAAAGAACAAATGAAGGTGCAATATTCAGAAGAGAGGAAGGGAGAACTTCCATTCAATTCATTGCAGGCATTGAGAGAATTCAGATACCGTGGCTAAACTGCTCATTTTTTAGCAGTTTGAGTTTCTTATTGCTTAGCATGATACTGACGTACTTTGATTAATCATGGCAGGTTAATATGGAATTTTATTGAAAAATTATTATCTATTATTAAAAATAAATTTATTATATAATTGTAATCAGAGAACTTGCCCTTTACAGTCGGCAACTCAGCACTTTTTGTATCATGCATTAGTGATACCTAACCATGTATTTAACACCTGAATTATATTAACAGTGTGTGGTTCTTTGCTTTGTTCTGACTGTGAGGTTTGAACAGCTTGCCTATATAGGCAAGCTGTTCAGACCTCACAATCAGAACAAAGCAAAGAACTACACATATACACATACACAGTCAGACCAAAGAAACACACACACACACAATTCACATTTTCATAGGCTCCTTTTACCATCAGTTTTTCTATATCCGCTATCTCATTTCTTCACACACACACACACACACACACACACACACACACACACACACACGCGTCCTGTGTTTACACATCCCAGACTTGAAATTAGTTGTTGGATTGTCAGACTAAACACAACCTATAACTGAATGCCCAGTCTTTTGAGAAATTCTCTCTTGTCTGGGTAGGGAAAAACAGTGGGAAAATTTGCTTCACTATAATTCACTATATATGAGTTTGTAGATGTGGCTGTGATTTCCACTTGCCAGTAGGTGTTGTTTCTCTTTTCTGTATCAATTTGATTCAGTGTCCAGAGCAGATATTTTAAAATATGCAAATTGTAATAATCACATTGAGATTATTCTATAAGAACCAGCAAATATATGAATAAAATGCTGGAGATTTACAGGTTTTTTTTTAACAAAATAACTTAAAATAGCTTTTACTAGCCAAGTGTCCTCTAATTCTGCTGGACCACAATACCCATTATCCTAGATAAAGGAATGAAGAGAGCTGGATTCCAACTTAAATGGAAAGGGATACCAGGTTGGGAAGAAATTGCCTGGGGTCTTTGGGACAGATAACAATTTTTAAGAGAAACTCAGTAGTTTGCAAGTATATATTTTGCCCCATACATCCATTTCTGCAGAATGCATTTCTCAGATATAGAAGTAAACCTTGCAACCTGTAAAAATGATTTTAAATTCTTTTCATAGATTTCCTGGACATGCTTGCTTAGTAAAAAGTCCAAAATTCTACAAGCCCTATGCATCCCGCAGCTCAGCTACTGCAATGGGCTGTACATGGGGCTACCTTTGAAGACTGTGCAGTGCCAGCAGTGATGGTTATGTCTCCTTATTCCCAGATGACATCCCTGCTCTTTGAGCTGTAACAGCTGCCAGTTTGCTTCCAGGTGCAATTGAAGCTACTAGTTATGACCTATAAAGCCCTATATGCCCTAGAGCCTGGTTATTGGAGGGAATGCTTATGTCTCATGGTGTCTGTCCAGCTGAGAGAGTGGCAGGGTTGGTGGCCCTTGGGTTCCTTCAATTAAACAATATAATCTACCAGAACACAGAAAGTGGGTCTTCTTTGTCACAACTCCTGCCCTCTGGAATGAGACTACTACTGAGATCCAAGTGTCTCTTATCCTGATGGCATTTTTGAGACCCCTAAAGGTCTAGATATTCTCCCAGTGTAGGCTAGCTGGTGCTCCATGCTGGATTTCTTTATATATGTCTTTGGCTGGATTTATCATCCTGGTGGATTTTTTTGTAACTTTTTAATTTATCTTGTGTCTATTTTGTTCCTTTTTCTTATTCATATTGTAATTTATTTTGTCTGTTACATTGTGAGCTGCCCATAGTCATCTGGAGTTGGGTGGCATCTAAATCAAATGAATTATATAAATGTATTCCCTGAGATATCACTATATCAGAATGCATCTAAAACTGTTAACAAACTCAGCAATAAATCACACTTAGAGACACCTTAATTTGAACTACAACTGTGAAGAAATCCTACTGGGTGCTGGCCTTCCTGCTCATTGTTACAAAATGAATCAATCCCTTATTATTGGTTTTCGTTTTTCTAATAAAATATTGTGTTTTTCTTACCCTGAGAAGTCAGATAATGAAGGTTTTTATTCCCAAGCCAGTATTCACCATTTGCTGAAGTAAAATCTCCAAAACCCTGCTCATATTCAGTCCAATTTCTGGAAAAAAAGATTAAAACCTCTGATCTGTATAAATCACAGAGGATTATCAAGTGACTTTAAAACAGTTTGTGCAGTTCTCTAACAATTACAAATTAAAAACATATATTTTGTTTCTAGGCAAAAAACAAAGGAAATTCAATTCATTTTATAGATTTACTTTCTATTATGATCAATCACTACAAGGATTTGATTGCAATTTCAGGTCCTCTAGCAATAACAATCAATAAACCTTATTATACTCTCAAAGCAGAATCATTATGCTGCTTCTGATTAAAATAACAAGAAATATATTGGTTTTTGAAGCTTTTAAAATAATCATTATATATTGGTTTTAGGAAATGATGTCTTTATAGTCTTTCTGTTTAGTGGATTGTTGTACGCTGCTCAGAGTCACTTTCCATGAAATGGGTAGCTATATAATATAGCTATATTAACATAATAAAGAAATAAATCTTAAATAAAAGTTGATTAAATCAGTGTGAAATACAATAAAGACCACTGATTTCTATCTTCCTACACTTTCTGCTCCTCAGTGTAACAGTGTCTTACCCAGCAAGCTACCAAAGAGAATCTTGCTACTAGTTATCACATTATTTTACAGTCTTTATCTGGAAGTAAATTAGTTATCTAAGACTCAACAAGAGCACCTGGACATTTTTGGTATTTGGGGGAATTTCAGGCCCAGTCCTTTGTGTCCATACAATTGATTCTAAAAATTAAACTATAATTATACATTATAATGTAGCATTGAGCTACATTAGTTTGAGCATAAGTTTTTACAAAAGATACATTTTCATTTTTATCCATAAGAATTGGACATTCTACTGTAAACGAATTTTGTTTCAAAAATAACAAGCCTGTGAGATGAATCTAGAGATTTTCATCTGTTTAACCAAAACCTTACCTATTATATCTTACTTATTATATTTTGTTTAATGAAAATCTTATCACTCCCACCAACACTGACAGAGCAAGCCACTAGTATATAAAAATAAGAGCAAGCCTCACTCCCTGGTAGCACTGATGATGTTATCTAGTTTGGTAATGAAATGTCTTCAAGAAAGCAACCAAGCTTAGAGAGCACCGAGGACTTCACAGTTCAACCCTGAAGTACAAATATTCTCTTCTTACCGATTAAAATTTTGACTCCCATCTGACCGTCTCTGAAAGACTGTCCACCCACCTCCTTCTGCCATATCACAGTAGGCAAAGAATCCACTGGGGCTCTTCAGAGGTTTCATCTTGTAAAATCCACTTTGTGTATGACCAGCATGATAGATCTCAGCACAATCTGAATCATAGCAAAACATCAATGGATTTTAAAAATACAGTTTAGTCACATTCTCCTTCCTGCTATAAAATATTACATAGTATACCTACATAAATTTTAATTCAATGAGGCAAATGCCATTCATGGATCATATATTGCCAAAGTGTCCTGTTTATTCTTTTTATGTGTCTTTTTTTAGTTACATAATATTAAACATTGAAAAACTGAACAATAAAGAAACCCATACAATGAAGGATGTATTTATTTAATTCTAGTCACCATTTATAAGTGCATATCATATGTACTGTATTTGAACTTACAATTTTTTTTGGAAAAAATATTGAATATGTTTAGAATATTCTTCTTGAGGTCACATTTGCATACATATATGTATTTTTGTCTTCTCCAATCCCTGGATAATTTGTATGTTCAACATTATAAGTCTTTAAAGTTTTTGTCTTGATAAAAAGTTAACAGCAGTAAAGAGGCAGCAAAACAAAACAAAATGGGATTGCACTTCTATTACCGTAGCCTGGATAAAACTGATCATTCCTCATCTAAAGAATTGCTAAGTGTTTTCTAAAATGGTATAGCTGGCAAATGCATATCTCTTTGGCTTAATATTGGTCATAGTTAATCTTCAAAAATTAACCAATGATATTGATTCTGCATACTGTATGAGTCGATTGGATAACTTTGCATTCCTTTACCATAAGGAGTGGAAGATGAATTAGTGCTGGGAAAAATAGGGAACAAAATAGACATAAAATGTTAATAAAAGCTGGCCTTTTCCGTCAGGCACAGGGTGAGCTATCCCATCATGGCCTGATAGCAAAAGGACCATAAGGCAGAACTAAGGAAATACTTAACAGAGTTGTGGTTCTAGCACAGAACATTCAGAAGCAATGGTTTTAATAGAACCTGGTTGCTTGATCTCTTCACTGAACACAAAGCTTATGCAAGTTGGCTAGAATGACTACTAGTTACTTACTGAAGCTGCATTAAATTCAAACATAGAACTAAACTCATACTATAATGCTTAGCCAGCCTTCATTAACTGTCTTGGTTACTCTTGTTCAATGTTCTGCCTTGGCTGAACCATTGGTTTATGAAAGCTACTGGAAAAATTCAAGATATATAATTTCACATTTAAATAACTAATGTAAAACAGACCTGCAAATACACATCCTGCAAATATTTTTCACAGTTATTACCAGCTCAGTTTTGTTTCATGTCAATTATTGATGGCAAACATGTCAAAAATCTACTTCACCCTTTATATGCTGCTTCACTAGTCAAAATTATTAATATTCTTCGGTTTCTTAAGGCTGGACCATGCTACATGGTTTTCAACAAAGAGTTTCAAACTTGAAATCTAAGTTTCAACATATGCCAGGATTTAGCATGAAGAAAATTCTAATAACCAAATACTGGTGTACAGCACAATATGAATCACATTTAATGAATTACATGAAAACACTCCTTAGTAAGTGCACTTAAACCTCCAGAGACTACTATTCAGATTATTGCAATGTAATATAAGTAATTCTTTCTACACTGTAAAATGTATGCTAAAAATAATATGGTAAGTCATTTTACTAAACTTTTGATTCATGAAGAGTAGAAAACCTAAACAAAGGCCCTTTAAGAAGGAGAAGGAGTGGGGTTTAGAGATCTGCTTTTTCAAGCATTGTGCAGGATAAAATGTTTTATGTAAATTAAATAAAAGTTCTCATAATTATTATGAGATAAAAACAAGACCATGCTGAATGCTTCCCCCTTCAATTTTCCTTAACTATTTTTCTGATTATGTGGTATAGTCCAGAACTGGTCAAATAAGTATCCTGTCACCAATCCTTTGCATACTATTGAGTTGGCTACATGTAATCTTATTTATACATTAGGGGTAAGTTTAAATATATTCTTTTTGCTTCATGTAATTTGAGTGTTAATTAATTTTGATCATTATGCCAAACTGTTATGTTTTACAACAGTTGGTGCAACATCCAAATTGGGAAATAATGTCTGATGGAATATTACATGAGAAACCATGATTTGAAGTTTACTATGATATGGGTTGATGAGTAAATGGACAGCGATGTGTGTTTGTGTGTGTGCGTGTGCAATGGCTCAGCAGTTAGTTGGAAACAGTGTTCCATGTGCCTCAGCATATAGTCAGGCTGGTGACAGGACCATGGAAATATCTTCAGACAATGCTGGCTCTAGCACCGCCCCCTAGAATCAGACACACTGGAAAGGTTTACCTTTACCTATGCCTATACCCATACATACATACATATATGTAATATTTAGCATATATAGTTGAAAAGTTGAAATGACAGCAGGCAAACAATTCAAAACAGGTGGTTCTATGTAAAGTTTAGAAGTTGAAGGCATGGTATGGATTCTAAATTTTGATCATCCCCCAGGAATGTTTTCAGCCCACCTGGAGAACAAAGATGAAATTTTTTTCTAACCTTTGTACTTTGTTTCTTCTCCCAGATTGATGACAGTGTTTTCACCTTCTTTATCTCTGCTCTGTATATCCCTCTCCATTAAGAGGTTCACAATTCTTGCCTGTTGTTGCTTCACACTGTGTTCCAGAAGTCTCACTTGGGCCTGGAGTCTCAGCTGCTCTTGGAAACAACTTCCTACAGTCTTCAGGAAGGAGAGGAAAGACATGGGGCTCATCAGTGAGTTGCTAAGTACTCCAGTGTCAGTTCATAACCAGTTCCTACAAAATCCTATTACATTGAGATAATATGGAAAGTGCTTTCTTAATAGATAGCTGAGCTTTTAAGTTCTTGTTTATTGCTCCTAGTTATTTAGGAAAACTGTATAGGACAGATTCCTTTTGTTCCTGAAAAGGTGCCTAAGCAACAAATATAGAGCTAAAAATAATTGGGGGATTTTCAAGATATATAGAATAACATGTGTTAGAAAACCCTCTCTTGACTCTGTTTTTTAAAAGTGACAAAAGAATTTCAAGAAGATTCAAATGATATCAAGTGAACTAATAAAAAACTAGGGTGTACAACATCCCCTTATTTTTGTTATTCTAAATAAAAGTGTTGATAAATGACATACATTCTCTAATTTTCTTGCTTGTTCTGTGCTATTTTTCTCACGTTTAATTGATGCTGATTCAGGACATAGAGTTTATTCTGGAGATAGAGAAAATTTTGGCACCAAATAAAAGGCATTTATGAATAACTGGTGGATTGATATCACCAAAGTGGGCATTGTAAGGAATTTCATAGACATGCTTTGAAGGCAATTGAGGAAGGAGGAATGGAGTAATCATTATGTGTGCATGTGAGAGTATACCAGAACCTGATCTGAACAATACTTAATTAAGCAGATTTCCTAAGTAGAGTAGAAAGGATATGTATTTATGGGAAATTCTTCATATGGATAGGACCTAGTTAACTACATTCTACCAGAAAGAAGGTCAAAAAGCATGTGCTCTGTGCCTGAAAAGAAAGGCAGAAGGGAGTGACATGAGAATAGCAATTAGACAAGATGAGACAAAGAGAAGGAAGAGGAAGAGACGAAGGCACATCCACCCAACTGTTCTGCTGTATTCCCATTCCAAGGCCAGCAGGAAAACATGCCATTCCAAATCCTGTTCAAACAGGCTCCTGAAATGGGAGTCTGCTGCATTGGTATCCATTCAACTTTAACACATGATATTCCAAGGACCATGATTGGTGGGGGTGTCAGTTGACACTCCAGACCATTCAACACCATCCACGATCCAGGAGGAAAAGCCTCCTCTAACTGCTATGTACAAACTTGTAATTGTTCCTTAGACACAGTAATGATTTTCCCCAGTGATCATCCATGATTAACAGAAGCTTTACAAAATCTTTACAAGGTAGCAGCAATCAATTTTTATGTATCTAGGCCACCATCCAGTGGTCATTTGAGTTCTGAAATGCAGCTGCTGGAACCATGTTGAGAATGCAGGTTTGCTGTAAGGATCCATGTGGGAGTTGCAAAGTGCAGGCACTGTGAAGGGAATGCCCTACCACAAAAGTCACAAATGCACAAGAATCGATCTTTTATATTAGAATTATAGTTTCATTTGCATGCACTTAGCCAGGGACTAGGTCAACCAACTGACAGGTCAACCTGCACATTTAAAAAAGAGAAAAAAGTGGCTATGGAAGCTGGGGTTCCTTCATAGCCAAAAGAAGCACTGGGATAAAGGTGCTGAGTCTAGGATACAGGATAGAAAAAGCTGTCCTAAGCAGGACCAATTGCGACCATCACTCTGCCACCTCCAACCGTATCATCTTAATTTTTTTTCTTCCATGTGCCACAGAAGATCTATATCCAGAATAAAAAGGAAACACGTCTTACAAAATGAAGGATCTCAATTCACTTCTGATCTGCCTCAGCAGTGAACTGACAGTAAGATACAGGTGTTAACCTGAGGGCATGTCCTTTGGAAACACTGGTGTGCCCTTGCATCAGAGCAATATGGATACAGACATAGAATAAATCTAACCCTTTTCCCCAATTATGGGCAGTAAGTTGCTTAACAGCTAATACTATTGGATCCACATTGCCAGCATTCCCAAGTCATATCCTTCTCCTGGTTTTCACCAGGATCCCTGTACTACATTTTTAAAATATTGGTTTTAAAAGGGGGAAACTAGAACACTACACAACAAAACCTTCATGCGTCATCTGTATTTCCAATAACCTAACCAGTTTGCCTTTTGCAAATTTAGGAACTGACCATACCAGTTGCCTCAACATTCTTTAAAAATTCCAAATATGCCCACAGGACTAAAAAGACCAGACTGGCTTACATTGGTATTTTTCAGTTCCAACATCTGCAGTGGGAATTCCGGAGATTTAAAAAAATGACATACGATGCCAAAGGTGCTTTGCTTTGCTTTATACAAATACTGTATATATTCATCATGTTCAAAATCACATTAGTCTGTTAATGTTCCCTTTCTATTAATGTGACAACACCAGAAATTATTTTCTTATAATTGTGTATTTGAAATTCGTCAGTTTAAAACATAAGCCTTCCCATCATTCAACTTAATTAAGTTTGGCTGGACTTAAAAGTAGGCAATTACCACAGCCATACTACTATTATATACATACTATTATTTGTGGTAAAAGAGAAGATTAATCTGGGGCTAGGCTTTTTCCCTCCTTTTTTTTTTCCCATTCTACAAGACATAATTCAGGGTTGTTGAACAACAGCAGGAAATGAACTAGATGGGAAGGCAGCGATGGGTGAAATGTAAGACTGGTAACAAGAAAATTAAGTCATTATTTTTAAACCAAATCCTTCTCATCTTTGGCGTTCATTTCTAGGCTGGGTTAAATAAGCATTTGTTGCTCAAGGCATATTGACTCTGGATCAAGATGGAGTGCATGTTCACTGCTTAAATATTTGGGTTGCATTTTAGATTTTTTTTTTTGTTTTTCATTTAATTCCTGCCGTTCAGTGCAATCCAATCTATGGCAGTAGAAAATATGTGCTGAGATTAGGCAGCTAGTCGGGAAAGCATCCTGAAGGGAGAGGCACAATGATAGTCCAAAGGAGCTTTGCTAATGCTCTAACAATCAGTATAAAAGGCAGTTTTCCTGCGGCTAACTGTGTTGCTGGGTCAGCATAAGGAACGAGTTTTTCTGTGATGGAGGAGAAAATGCAGAGAGAGGAATTCCCTGTGGCAAAAGTGTTATTCTTCCATCTCTTAATGTACTTTTGTCACTAGAAAAAAAGATGGAAACAGCTTTGAGAAAATAGGCAAGCATGGAACCCCTAAAAATGAAGGTCAATAAATACTTATCTGGAAGCACTCCTAATCTAATGAAACAAGCATGACAGGAAATGGACTTTTTCCTATTTAAGGACAGGTTGGGAACCCATGAGCTTCATGCCAGAAAGTACTATTATTAAACAGCAAATGGATCTCTTCAATTCTCAAGACTGGAATAAGAATGCCAAAACTGGAGGAAAATTCCCAGGAAATGAATTCTGGGGCTGATCTAGGATTGTTCTGTTTACTTATGTGAAAATTTTATATGATCATCTCTATTACATAAAACAACCCTATATGGCTAGCAAACAAATAAATAATAAAAATACCAAATTAAAACTCTTAACAGATTATTTATTTATTTATTTATTTTATTTGTTTGTCAAACATGTACAAGATAGCAGGTATACGTATAAACATAAACATAATCAAAGTGAATACAGATAGATGAGGACAATTACCAGCATTATAATAGTAACCTCACAAAAACAACACACACACACACACACACACAGTACACACAGTACACACACACACACACACACAGTACACACAAACAGACTAATAATCTATTAGCTGCTCTAGGTCAGGGTTGTCCAATCTTAACAACTTTTAAAACTTGTGAATGTCAACTCCCAGAATTCCCCAGCTCGCCATCCCTCAGTAGTTGCTAGCTGATTATGGTCTATCCTTTAAATGTTGCTCAGTGCGATTTTTAAAAACACAGATGCTCCCTGGACAGTACAATTGACTGTCCAATTGTAAAATATCCAAGGAAGTAGGAGCATTTTGATCTTTCTTTCTTAAATATGAACTTCTTAACACATTAAAAACAATCTTTTTGTTAGAATGCAATGGAAGGTTGAAAAGATAGTGATGAAAAGTAATTTTTAACTGCAAGTAATTTCCACCTGAAACAAGAGGTGGAATATCCAGTTTTTACATCAGTTATCATATCACTTCCCTTCTCCCCACACTGTCTCTCCTCAGTCACTTTTCTCCTTGCCCACTTGTGATACAGGAAATAAGATTGGCTGGTAAAATAGTTTGATGTACTCCATGGAAGTAAGTTGCTAGAGACAAATGAGAAAGTACAATTTATCATGTCTCCCTGTTATGTCAGTTTTCAATTTGCCTTAAAATGCATATTTGGCAATAAACCTAAATAAAATCACATTCCTGAGTTTCTCATCCCACTCTTTCAGTTTTATGATGGATGGATGGATGGACAAGGAAGGAAGGAAGGAAGGAAGGAAGGAAGGAAGGAAGGAAGGAAGGAAGGAAGGAAGGAAGGATCATTTCCTTCTCCCCCAAAGAAAAAAAAAGTTTTAGCTGTCTATCATTGGTAGTACCGTATACCTGAAGTGGAAGTTCTGCATTTATATTCTTATATACCAGGGCTTTTACTATTGACATAAAAATGCTAAATAAAGTTTTGGGACTTTTTCTGAACAATTTACCAAATCCCAAAGCCTCCAAGCATAAGAAAGGGAGTGGATCAAACACCTATCTGAATTAATTACATCACAAATAATCACCAGCTTCCTTCTCACCCCTTTGTTGATCTTTAAACAAGTCACTTAAGGGCAACACCAGACTTCTTGAGTTGAGAATGCTACATTGGCTTCTTCTGGAAAAAGACATTTTCTGCACGTTTACAAATACCATAACAGAAATCTGCTGCAAATTCTATGCACCAAAAAAATTAGAACAAAAATTCCAATTTTTTTGTTCTATAACAATATTTCACAAGTAAGTGGAATTAAAGCCACTTACCTGGAACACTACAGAATTCTAAATTTTAAAGTGATTGAGGATAGTCCCTTAAAATCCATTAAAATGCAAAACAAAAACATAATTATTGGGTGGGATGTTATTTAGGTTGTGGCTAGATCACTAATTGGAAACAGATTGTAACTGACTCAATCTGCTTTACTGAGTACATTTTTAAAAAAATCTAAATTCAAAGCCAGATATTAAACAGCTGTTGTCAAACTCTTTGGTTTCCAGGCATATAACTGCATGTTTCTCCCAGCTGCTATGACTGATAAACACACACACGCTTGTATAACTTATATGGCCAGTTACAAGCTAAAAATTACTTCCAAGTAGATACAATATTTTACAAAAAGTGTTCTTTTTTTCTTACATGAGCCCCATAAGGTAATTACAAATGCTGATAATTTGGAATGATGAATTTGGAATTCAGCATCCAGACAATTACAAACAACAAAGTTATTTCTTTGTGTCTCAAACCACACCTCTTACATTTTAATTCTAACCCTATGTTCATTGACCGCCAAGATGATAATAGTAAAATCTAGTTACACTATTCAAGGACAAAGCAGTTCCTTCTGATGATTGCTTGAGGTCAGCTTTTACTAACATAGTAAAGGAACACACCGTCAGCATGTTCTGAGAACATTATAGCTGAATAATTATTAGCAACCAAACTTAAGATTTTTCTACCTATTGATGTATTATGAAGAAAACTTACAAAAACAATGAAAAATATTATAAACCACATGTAACAAATGATTTTATTGGGAACTTCTTTTTTGAAACTAGAATGCTCCAATAAGTGACATCTTTATATAGCTAATTTATATTGATGCAATCTAGTGATTTGCAAGGAAGATGGGAACAATTAAAGTTGAATGCTTAATAGCTAGTATGCAGAACATAGGAAATAGGACTTTTTAAATCTGAGAAATAGGTAAACCAACCTTTAGATTTTGGGTAGGGATAGGAAAAAAATCTTGTTGAGTTATGCTGATGATGGTTAAGTTTGGTTAACCCCAAACTTAAAAGTCAGGCAATATAGGCACAGGAGATGTAACGGAATGAAGGAAACTAGTTTGGGATAGGATACAGAGCTAGCTTAGAAACATATAACACCCAGACTTAGGTCTGGCAACAAAGGGGGCAGTGGTGAAATCCAATTTGTTTTACTACAGGTTTTGTGGGCGTGGCTTGGTGGGCGTGGCTTGGTGGGCATGGCAGGGGAAGGATACTGCAAAATCTCCATTCCCACCCCACTCCAGGGGAAGGATATTGAAAAATCTCCATTCCCACCCCACTCTGGGGCCAGCCAGAGGTGATACTTGCCGGTTCTCCAAACTAGTCAAAATTTCCGCTACCGGTTCTCTGAACTACTCAAAATTTCCACTACCGGTTCTCCAGAACCTGTCAGAACTTGCTGTATTTCACCCCTGAAAGGGGGAATGAGGAAGCAAAATAAGAAAGGAAAGGAAGAATGTTTGGAACTAGCGGGGAGCATCTGCCCTCTGCTGGCATGACTACTTATGAGCAAGAGATGAAGGAAGAAGTTAAACTCAACCATTTTTTGTTAAGGTCTATTTGTGAAAAAGCTAATGAGAACTAGAGAGGCAAAGCTTAAAGTTCCACTTTACCTCTAAGCATTTCACCAAAGTTACAAAAATATAATAAAACTTTGAAATTGCCCAATCTTTTAGGCTCAAAGGGATGCTATCGTCAGATAAAACCTGCAAATTCAGGTTTTGTCCCCTTCCCTACCAGTTGCTTTTAAAAATCAAACATGCACGGTTCTAATTATTTAGGAGAATCTGTTCTATGCAGCTCATTTCTGGATCACTACATCCCCTTTGTGAATACAACTTATGTGTGGCTTTTTCACTTCGCTCCTCCCTTTTAAAAAATATATAGAAGCTTTATTGCAAAGAGTAAAACTTACCGAGTCAAGGGAGCATATGATTGTTAAATGTAGAAGTAGTAAGTAAAATAAACTCCACTTTTCCATTTTGATGAACCTGCAAAGAAAAGTAGCATTGTTTATCAGCTGAAATGCAAGCATAAGTTCTCAGCACTTGGCACTGTGTAGGAGCCATTAGGGATTGGTTTTTGTTTTCTCATTGGCTCTTCATTGTCTTGGTAGGGTGGAGATATATAGTGATAGTAATCAGATTACTTCAAAGTTCTAGCCAATTTTCAGGCAAGTTAGAAAAAAAACCATATCTTAAGACAAATTTAAGGTTAAAAATGTTTCTTAACCAGGTATCATCCTGGAAAAAGAAATTATATAGTTTACATTTTTTTTTAAATTAATGCTACAGCCCTAAAGGGTATTGGGACCTACCTGTGCTAGATGAGATACCATTTTATGACTTCTTTATCAGCTGAACTACATTTTAAACTATATATTTATTAACTGGTTTGGTCTTTGAAGACTTGAACTGTATGCCTTGAATAACTCATTGGTAAGTAAACCACAATTGGTTGGGCTCCTATATTATGCTACATAAACATAAATCATGATTTATATAGTATAGAGGCTGAACTCACACTACCTGTTGAATCAAAATCCAATAAATTATGTGACATTTGTGATCCCAGTTTTCTTTAGTACTGTAGTTGTTGTTGGTTTAATTTAGTCTGTTGGTTTAATTTAGTCATCCTTAAAGTATAAGAATAAAATAACAACTGATGTTCCTTTGATTTCAATGGCTTAATTAATGTACAGTATAACTAAACCTACATGCAGTACATTGCTCATATAAAAATACATTTTATACATCATATAAAAATATCATCATATTTGTCTTTGCAATAGAGAATGTACTCTCTTCGGTTTTTCGTTAGAATAGAAAATAGCATAAAAATTAACATGCCTTCTTGGTCATAGTGTCTGCCTTATGAAGCAACTTCCTCCTGGAAATATGGATGGTGCAACGTGGTTGGCTTTCTTGAGGGCTGTAAAGATCTGGTTTTCCCTAGCCTGGGGATAGGGTGATAATCAAGTTCTGATATGGGTGTGAAATGTTGGCAATTATATTTTTACAGAGGTCTCAATTTGACTTTTCTTGGTTTTTCTTTTAATTGATTAGATTGTGTATTGCATTATCTTAGTCCACCTACCCATTTGCTATATCACTTTATTTATTAAATTTGTATGCCACCCATCTCCCCTATAAGGTGACTCTGGGAAGCTTACAGGTTATGAAACAAGTAGAAAAATAATTAAAATATTAAAACATTAAAGCTACGCAGATTAAAAATTTAAATCTATAACAAAATCAGAACCAAGAGATGGATGGGACAGAGATGAGGTTGTCTTACCCCATCTGCCACCTCCAGTAGTGATCACCCCCTTTGGGGCCCCAGCAGGGGTGAAATTCAGCAGGTTCTGACAGGTTCTGGAGAACCGGTAGCGGAAATTTTGAGTGGTTCGGAGAACCGGCAAATACCACCTCTGGCTGGCCCCAGAGTGGGGTGGGAATGGAGATTTTGCAATATCCTTCCCCCAGGAGTGGAGAGGGAATGGGGATTTTGCAGTATCCTTCCCCTGGAGTGGGGTGGGAATGGAGATTTTGTAGTATCCTTCCCCTGCCACACCCACAGAACCGGTAGGGAAAAATTTTGAATTTCATCCCTGGGCCCCAGGCCAACCGGCAAATCCAAATTTTAGTACCCTTCCAGAAAGCCAAAAGGGGAGGGGCAGTTCTCACCTTCAGTGGTAGAGTGGTCACAGCGGGAAAGGCTCTTTTCTTTGAACCTGCCCAATGGGATCTCTAGCAGGTCTCTTCCACTGGCGCAAGTGGGGTGGGCTAGTCCCATCGGGGAGAGATGGCTCCTCAGATAGTCCAATCAATTGATCTTAGAAAGTTAATATGATAATGGTTTATCTACTTGAGAAGATTATTATGCATCTCTATGTACATTTTCTCAGATCCCAAAATGTTCTCTCAGTTATAATCCAATAAAATTTTCACTGTGGATAAATTAAAGGCACATAGCTATTTGGGGAAGTTCCGATGTTCAAACTAAAAACATTAAAACACACATTTAAATTGTGCTGGCTAAATAATGATTTGCATATTCATTTGTTTGCTAATGAGATTCATTCTTATAGGTGATAGCAAAATAAACCAAATGGTATCAAAGTCTATAATTAGCTAAACGGAACAACAGTCTACAGTGCCTCATTAAGTTGCCAGATTAATCTGAAAAACACAGCTACAGCTCGTCATGTATTAACTAGGGTTGGTGGTATTTTGTTATGTATTGATATTTGCAAAAGAAAATATCAGTTGCAAGAAAAGCTAAATAATCTTACATAATATCAAATATAGTGGGAACTTGTTATATAGTATATATAGCATTAAATACTAATCTTCCAGCTCTTAGCACTTTCTCCCATATAGACACAATGGAATGATTTGAACCATATTTATTATACTGATATTATGCTATTAAAATGCTGCTATTATAATAGATGCTATGTCAGATTGCAACTCAGAAATAGGTACTGTATTAAAGTTGTGAAGTGTTCAAATTGCCATTTCTGGAAGTTATTGAATGCCACATAAAACTGATCTGGAAATATCATATAAAAATATCTACAGAAGTCTCTACCCAGGTACTTTTTATTAAGAGATTCATACACTGCTTTTCATGATGAGGAAACAATGGCACCTATGACAAATGGAAGCATTTGCATGGCAATAGGAACATCTAGTTTATATCTAAGCAGTTCACAGTAATATGTATGATAAAATCAACAATATAAAATACAAAAATAATAGTACAAAAATAATAAAGATATTACAATAATATCCTTCATCAACACTCACTCATGGCCCTGCTTTCTCTAAATCATGTGCTCTTCCCAGGCGTTCCAGAATAACCAGGGTTCAATAAGTCTCTGGAATACCATTGGGAAAGGATTATTTATTTCTTATTTCTGGAGACAAGATATTGTAGAGTTGAGGAGCCCATGCTGAGAATGCCTATTTTGAGGCTCCTATTGTTGGACATCCCAGGTTGGGGAATCCATAGCAGGCACGCTATTTGTGTGCAATGGATAGGGAGATTCTACTTGACCAAAAACTCATTGGTCCTGGTACCAGATAATAACATGCTTGACTGGTAAACATACACTTGATGTCTGTAGAGGATCTTTAAGAGAAGCTATACAGGGAATGAATTGCAGTAATCTAGCTGAGAAGTGATATGGATGTGAGTAGCTGATCTCAGTACCTCCCACTCCAGGAAAGACTGCAAGTGGCACACCAGCCAAAATGGGACAAAAGTCCTGCTGGCTAGAGCCTCTACTTGCCCCTACGTTGTGACCCTACTCTTTCAGGGGAAGCACAACATTCACTCCAATGGTTAATTTTGATACAGTCCTGGAATCAGTTGGTTTCTGGATTAGCCACCATTCCATTTTGCTTGGCTTCAGTCTGAGACCGTTCCTCCCCATCCTACACTCAGGACTCCCTACTACTGGTATATCTCCCACTTGGTTCATGGTAGAACTCTATAGCAGGAATCATCTGATGATATGTCACCCATCAGCTTTATGAAGATGCTAAATAAAACAGGAAAGGGGAATGAGCATTCGAAATCCCATCGCTAGAAAAGTTGTTGATAGATGCCTTCTGACTTAGAATTAAATTGCAGTTAAGATTGCATAAAAGGAACACAAGCAATGTAAATCATAACGTATCTATAGTTACGGTGAAAATATTATACAATACAATATTCAACCTAAACCTACCAACCATATAACTTTACTAATAGAATTTAGAGAAACACAGTTTTCCTGTCATGGTGACCACCCTTCCAACGATTAGTCTGCCACATTGAATAAATCAATTTTCAAAATCTTTTTAAAATGCATCCAAGAACGTGTAAAGCCAGAGAATGGTAGAAGAAAATTGCATAGTGTAATAGTAACAACAACCACCATTTCTCTTTTTCTGATGAGGCGTTTTTAATTAAAAAAACAAATATATATGGAAAATAGCCACATCAAACAAAACAAAAAACCCCATGCTGAAGGGTATATAAATATGGATACAATTTTAATATTTATCATTCTGAAACAAGGTGCAAATAATATTTCAAAAGGCTTATTGTCTCTTTTAATTTTAGATATAATTAATCTGATAGATATAGATATATATTTACCGTAATTGCTATGCTATGTTTCTGTCAAGATCATGCTTATATTATATCAACAGTATCATTTTAATCCAGTGATATCAAATAACTTTACATTTAAATATCTAATTGAAAAAGATTGGGTAATTCCCAAGACTGGGCAATTCCAACATATATAGTGAAAACATATCTTAATAAGCTTCCTGTCAGTTATAGTGACAGGCAAGAACCTTGTGAGTATTTTTTTTTTTTTTTGGTAAGAGAATTGCCTCTTCTCTATTATATGGCCTTCAAGTCAAATTATGTCCCTTGAAAGCCACATAATAGATTAGTGCTCACATAGTGATTGGCAATTACGTCGCCTTAGAACCGATCTAAATGTAGTTCATAAAATCATCTGCCACAATGTCCTACCTGTCAATGACTACTTCAGCTTCAACCACAACAATACACGAGCACACAATAGATACAAACTTAATGTAAACCGCTCCAAACTCGACTGCAGAAAATACGACTTCAGCAACAGAGTGATCAGTGCCTGGAATGCACTACCTGACTCTGTGGTTTCTTCCCCAAACCCAAAAAACTTTAACCTTAGACTGTCTACTGTCGACCTCACCCCGTTCCTAAGAGGTCTGTAAGGGGCGTGCATAAGCGCACCAGCGTGCCTACCGTCCCTGTCCTACTGTCCTATTGTCCTCATCTATCTGTATTCACTTTGATTATGTTTATGTTTATACCTATACCTGCTATCTTGTACATGTTTGACAAACAAACAAACAAACAAACAAACAAACAAATAAATAAATAAATAAATAAAAAGCTTTTGCTATTGTTGTATATGGAAATGCATTCACATTCTTTGCAAGAAAGCCTCCAATGCTTGCCTCAATGGCAAGACGCAGTGCTATCAATCCAGTCTTATGTGAATTTAGTTGAGATTTCTTCTGAACTTACTCAGTTAAAAAGTTCTAGGAAACATACTTTAGAATTGCAACCTACCTTCCTTCCTTCCCCCATCTTCATCCTTGCCAGCTAGTAAAAATACATCACTTCTACTCGAAAAAGCTGCTTGTTTTACCTCTGAAAACTGGAAAGTTAGTATCTTCAGAGCTGATCCACGTTTTCCCCAGAATCTTTTTTTTTTTTGCCTTTATTTGTGAACTATAATGAGTCAGGAGTGAGGAATGTTTGGAGGAGCTGGGCTTGACAGTTATAAAGACAATGCTAATAGAATCATCTTCAGCCATTTAGAAATGTGTGTGTGTATACCTTTTTTTTTTTTTAAAGGATCAATTTCTTTTTCATAAGAGAATTTTGGACAGAATTTGATTAGGCATCGATCTCATTGCAGGCTGTTATTTCGGAAAAAGGGAAACTGGGAAACTCTCTTATTGGTTGTTGAGCAAAAGTATTTGATAAAGCCGGAAAATAAATGGTGTCTGTTGCTAGCAAACTACACCAAAATGTGGTTTGGTTATACTTTAGTGTGGTGTGTGATGTGAATCCCAGTTGTTCTCAAGAATGGTGGTGACGCATGTCTTATCAGTAGCCTAAACTTCAACTGCCAGTCCAGTTCATTATAGTTTCTATATGCTACTGTTAACGGGGCCTGGGGTACTCCATTTGTGAACCAGATCTTGTAAACTTTCTTTCTTTGGTGATCAGTAATTATAGGACAACTTTTTAGTGTGCATTCATGATATCGAATGTGTATACCTATGAAAAATGCAAAGCAACAATCTATTCATAAGTGAGGAAGTAGTGGGGAAAAGCTGCCTCTGGCCTTTTTCCTACATTCTCTACAGGCTGAAACATTACACAAGAATACAATTCCTAGGAGCAAAAAGTTGCCCATTCCTACTGTATACACAATTGCACTTCTCAGAAAGTATTTACAGGATTGTGTTATTTATCCCTTAGAAATATTTTCAGTAAAGAAGTAAAAACTGGTTGCTCTCTTCATATACAGTCTGTGTTTTTAATTACTTCTTAGCACATAATACTGCATTCAAGATTTACTAAAGGTAAACAAATCTTTCCAAATTTATTTGGCTATTTCCAGTAAAAGATTTTTTTCATCAGAATTTTTTTCTTACGTAATTTGTTTTTAAGGCTGTGCTGGTCTTGCTTTAGTATTGCATTGGGCAGCATTCCAAGATTTGGTAAATGTTCTGTGTTTGCAAGCTAATGTTACATATCTGCCCTTCAGAGTTCCACAGACTAGAACATTGTCTTGTTTATATTAAATAACACTTTGAAATTTTACTTACTTATTTTTTCATAGGTTTAGTTCTTCTGGTCTGCAAAATTTGAAATTGTCGTGAGCTACCGTGCAAAATGCAGAGATCAACATTTATACAAAAAGAGTTGCTCAGTCCTTGTCCGAATCAATTTTTGCACGATCTGTTGCAAATTAATTGGTTTACATTTTCCCCTTGGCCCCTAACTGTGGGATGTGAAAGGCATTTTTTTTTTTAAGAACTGAGCAGAGCCTAAAAGTATTCCAAGAAGACCATGTAAGACTGCAATCCAACCCATGGTCAGCTGATGGTGAATCTTTGGCTATAGTGACCCCATTTGGGTGTTAAAGACCAACACGTGAGGAGAATATCAGGCTGCAAAATGATACTTTTTTTTTTTTTTTGGTTTTTAAAAATTGCAACTGATTGAGATTTCTTCTGTTGACGGATAGATATTCTAATAAGCAGCTGTAGAAATGAAAGCTATTAATCTACATTTGCAGCCTGC
This sequence comes from Thermophis baileyi, assembly GCA_003457575.1. Lineage (NCBI taxonomy): Eukaryota > Metazoa > Chordata > Lepidosauria > Squamata > Dipsadidae > Thermophis > Thermophis baileyi. The sequence continues at coordinate 3,061,474 of QLTV01000601.1, read as the reverse complement.
TTTTTAGGATTAATTCTTCCTAACAATCTCATAGTTTTCCGATTCCAACTTTCTCTGTAAGTGTACTGGAGCTCCTGTTGGCCTCTCTGTGTATTTCCTCCCCCTCCTGCAGCCTCACATTAGCTAAGATGTTCAGCAAAACACAGTTCTGTCAGCAGAATCCATTGTAGTCCAGATCATCAATCCAGGGCATAAAAGGAATACCGGTAGATTAACACTTCACCTTAGAGACAATGTAAAAATGAAGAAACCTTCTATTATGGTTTCTTCCCCAAACCCCCAAAACTTTAACCTTAGACTATCTACTGTTGACCTCACCCCATTCCTAAGAGGTCTGTAAGGGGCGTGCATAAGCACACCAACGTGCCTACCGTCCCTTTCCTAATGTCCCCTTTTATTTGTATCCATTTCATGTATTAATAACCATGTTTATACCTATATCTGTTATCTAATACATGCTTGACAAAATAAATAAATAAATAAATAAA
>QLTV01000601.1:3034271-3047204 GCA_003457575.1 Thermophis baileyi | reverse complement strand
GGAGAGGCCAGCCACCCGAACCCGAACCCTAACCCTAACCTTTGACGTGAGTGATGTCAAGTTGGCCACGCCCACCCAGTCACATGACCACCCAGTCACATGATCACCGAGCCACCCCCCACCCAGTCACATGACTGCCAAGCCACTCCTACCCGGTCACATGACCGTCAAGCCGCTCCCACCCGTCACATGACCGTCAAGCCGCTCCCACCCGGTCACATGACCGTCAAGCCGCTCCCACCCATCACATGACCGTCAAGCCACGCCCCGTCACATGCCCGTCACGCCGCTCCCCCCCGTCACATGACCGTCAAGCCGCTCCCACCCGGTCACATGACCGTCAAGCCGCTCCCACCCATCACATGACCGTCAAGCCACGCCCACAAAATTAAGCCACACCCACAAAATTAAGCCACACCCACAAAATTAAGCCACGCCCACAGAGTGGTAGTAAAAAAAATTGGAACCCACCCCTGCTCCTGATCTCAGGCAATAACAACAGACAGTTTGAGAGTGGAATAAGATAAATACGCCATTGACTCCTAGAGATCTTCCAATACATAAAATATTAGACTCTACCTCTCACTAGGCTTAAATCTAGGAAACTAATTTGGAATAACATATCACAGTTTTATGATCTACATGAAGAATGGCGATTAAAATGGGTGACTTTTATTAATCACAACCAAACAGTTTACACAGATCCAGCAAAACCTTTTCCAGGAATGCAGTTCTTCTGAAGAATATAGAGCCACCTGAATAGAATCAGGCCAGGCCAGGCCAGAACTAAGGCAAAGCTCTTTAAGTGGGGAATGGTCAAGAGCCCTCAATACAACTCTGGTGCACTGGAACAAAATATAGCATGTATAGTTCAAGAATGTCTCCTCAGGAAATTTCAAGGCACCTGGGATGATTTCACTGCAGTTAGAAGCAGTTAGATGGTTAGCTTTCTTAGATATCGAATTATAACATCTATCCATTGCAATTCTATGGTTCCATATTATGGTGATTTTACTATGGTTTTTATCTTAATTTAATATATTATGTCCTTTGTATTCTCTCTCTCTCTCTCTCTCTCTCTCTCTCTCTCTCTCTCTCTCACACACACACACACACACACACACACACACACAGATGCTTTATTTAAACTAAATTTGTATATCAGTGATTGCATGACCCCTGTTAATGGCGTACACTAAATAAAAATAAATAAAATGCCCTCCCTAAGGGAGTGTGGTGGCTCACGAGGTTAGAATGCTGGACTGACAATTGGCAGGTTTGCATTTGAGACCTGTTGCTGCCATGGGGCAGGATGAGCTCTCATCACATGCTCCAGCTGGGTACCACTTTGGTGGGTAACTTCACAGGGACACGAAAGGAGCCCCCAACTGGGCATCCCCTGGCAATGATGTCATTGGCAAATCCTTTCACCAAAAAAATGCCCTCCTTACTACTTGGGCACTTGTTTAACAATACAAATGCACAACTACCTCTTGTGTGCGTTTGTGAGTGTTGCCTTGGAGAGGACAGTTTGCTTTCTGTTTCTTGGTGTTTGTCAGTCTGTTTTTATTTTCATCTTAAGAACTTACTGGATTCCATTCTGCATTTCTCTATTTTTTTATCAATGAGATTCAAGGCAATTCCTTATATTCTCTTGAAAATGTGGGTATACGTATGCTCAAGATCATATGGCGATTGGACATGAAATAAAATGTATCAATCTCTCGTTCTTTTGCATCACTAGTTGGGGGCATAAATCTGGATAATTATATTAGAGAATTGTCCACAAGATCCGATTGAGAGAAGATAGCCCGAGTCCTGTAGAAATCAGTTTAAAATGGAAAGAACCAGGTTATACAAGTTTTATGTTCTGGTTCTATCACCTTTGGCTGTATTATAGGTTTTTCACTGCTTCTGTCAACATAGTGTTTCATACGGCTTTAATTTCTTGCAGTTTTTATTACTTTAGTGGCTGGGAGTGTCATTGTGTTTTCTCCATTTTAACTCTACAGTTTTCCATGGACCATTGCTAGGTGTTACCGGTCACAGTGATGAAAATGGGTTTGGTGTTAGCATTTTGCTATACAACTACTTGGGGATGCAGTTTGTTCCTTTTTAATCACTTCCTTCTCCTTCACCCTTTACTCCCCCCCTCATGACTGCACTAATTTTGGATCAGATCAGATTAACAGTTGAAAGGGACCTTGCAGGTCATCCAGTCCAACCCCCTGCCCAAGCAGGAGAACCTACATCTGCCTCTACCTAGGATCGATCTCACAACCTCCTGATTGTGAGGCAAGAGCTCCACCTCTAGGCCACAGCAGCTGGGTCATGTAGGCTTAATGCTTTTTCTGAAACCTCTCTTCAGAAATTCAGAAATCACGGATGCACGCTTCTCCCTGCATTGCAACAGTTGTCTAAACAACCCTTTCCCAAGAAAAAACCTTACCTAAGAATAGTAAGGACAGCGGGTGGGAAGAGAAACTAAACTACAGCTCCCAAAATCCTTTAAATGAACCCCATTCATTTGTGGGTAACCGCTCGGCCTGCATTCTGGGAAACATAGTTTTTGGTCCGTTTATTTCGGCAACTCCCGCGCGAGTTCATTCGAAGCATCTTGGCCAACCAGGAACGGAATACTTGTAGCTCGGAAGGGGGCAGGGCAGTGACGCAGGATCAGCGGGCTGAAGAGGAGAAACTGGGACGCGCGGCGCGGAAGAGCATCATCGTTTCCCGGGAAGACGTTACTAAGTAACGGTGTGTATCCGTCCGCCGACTTTCTTTTCTCTAAAAAGACCAAGATGGCGTCCGGGACAGCCGTTGGAGGTGGTGTGTGAGAGGATTCCTCAAACGGGTCTCTCGATAGATCACGGTACGAAGAAGCGCGAGCTTACTCACTTGGACACAATGAGTGGGAGGGGCAAAAGGGGCACGCGCTATATCTCCCAAGAAATACATATATGTGTGTGTTCGTGTGTTATATTCCCAAGGAATCCGGCGAAGGTGAACCTCGGAGTGGGAAGCAGTTGCGGGGGTGGCGGTGGATAAGTCTCTGTGGGCCTCGGGGTGCTCGCGCTCCTCGACTCCTTCCGTGGAAGGACGAGGAGGGGGCGTGCCCTTCTCTCCGCCTCCTCCCTTGCAGCGCGCGCTCTAGTCAGGCTCCTCCCCTCTACCTTGAGTGGGTGGAAGAAAGGTAGTGGTTCCTTGTTGCTAGGGAGACGGCGCGTTCGCTTCCCTAGTCAGCAATCTGGCGCCGAGCCATCTGCCTCGGTCCCTCCTTTCCCTCGCGACTTCGACATTGCCGCCTATTTGAGAGAAAAAGCGGGCCCTGGGACTCCGCCCCGTAACCGTCTTTTTACCCTCTGCTCCTCTTCATTCCCTTCAGCGGGATTAGCGTAGCACCTTGGCTGCCAGGAAAGAGGAAACTGCGGCTGGGGAGCTTTTAAAAGATACGTTGAAGCGCTTCGGGTACGGCTGGTCTCCAGGATCGGGACAACTGCGTCCCAAATAGGTAGGCTAGATTACCTGCCTCCACCCCGCCACGAGAATGGTTTGCCTTCGTAGGAAACGGGTAGTAGTATAGGATGGGTTAAACCCTGTAGGATTCATTACTATTTTTATTTGTAATGGATCTGGAAAGTTTGATTTTCTGATCTTTCTGTAATAAATTTCTGTAATAAACTGCAGGATACTTCTGCTGATTGTCAGCAGTTTGGCAGTTCAAGTCCCACCGGCTCAAGGTTGACTCAGCCTTCCATCCTTCCGAGGTCGGTAAAATGTGGACCCATATTGTTGGGGGCAATATACTGACTCTATAAAACCGCTTAGAGAGAGCTGTGAAGCGGTATGTAATAAGTGCTATTGCTATTGCTAAATTTGTCATGGTCACCTCCCCCACCCCCAGTTCCAATTGATAGCAATAAGACTGGTATAGTTATTGACATAACTATATATATAGACACAAATATATGAAACGTTTTATGCAACAAGGCAGTTGCTCAAAAGATACTTAGAATTATTAAGTGTCTTAACAGGAGATGAGTGCCAGCAATGGCTGGAAGGCTGTTGAAAGGTAGTTCATAAAATTCAGTCTCCTCTTACTGGATTGCTCTCTTAAAATGTACGTAATTGAGGTACAGAAGAATAACAAGGGCATATAGGCAAAGCCAACTTCAACCTGATCACAAACCCAATTGGGGGGCGGGATAAGGGTTTGTTTGACAGGCATTAAACGGCCATTGTGAAGGCCTATTTTTTAATAATTCCTACAAAAGCAATATAAGAACTTAGTTTCTATCTCTTGGATGCTTCGTGTCCTAAATTTATTGCTTTATAACTTTTGGGCATTTTCATTATCCACTAAAACTATGAATTCAGGTGAAAAATCTATTTGAGTTTTCAGGACCAGCTGACTTCTTATCCATCAAATTTTTGTTGTCACTCATATATAAAAAGGCAGAGTTATCTTTTTCATTTTTAGTTTACGTAGTTTCCTAGTCCCTGGAAATTGAACCATGATTCACTGAATTAATTCAATTTTCTGCGTATGCAGAAAACAGTGAACCATGAACTAAACACATTGCAGGGGTTTGTAGAAACTCTGGTTACGTATTTTGTGCCTTGGAATATTTTGCAAATTCAGCCTAAAAATGTTACGTTGTGCCATACAATATAATATAATTGCATATACATGAGGTTTTTTTTTTTATTCTAACAGAGAAAGCTAATACAGTGGCTATAGTTACCAGAAACTGGTAACTCAATCTCAGAAATTCCCAATTGTAGTGACCATTTGATTCCTAAAAATAAAAAATGGAATCATGGAACAGTATCTTGTGTGTGCAAGAGTTTTATGTATTTTTAATCAGAAGCATAGGCCAAGTGCTTCTGAGTCAAATCTGAGGCTGTTTATATTTGCTGTTGTCTTTTGTACTGAACTATTTTCAGTATACATTTGGCAGCTCTTTGTATTAGTAACTCCATGTTGATCTTGTTGCTTGGATCTACAGCAACACTATAAATACTGTAGAAATTTACAAAAGAAGGTTAATGAAAACTAAGGTGTTCTGATTTAACAATAAATAAAAAACCATAAACTGTAAAAAAAAGGCTCTTGTTTTAGGGGCAAGAACTGTAAATTGGATTGATAGGTAGTTATGTATAAAACATCTGAGCATGTCAAACTATCCCTGACAATTGAACAACATGTTTTTCTTTTCTCAGATTATATAGTTGGTGAGGGGATCAGAGCCTAGTGTTTATTTCCATTACTATTATAGGTTATAAATACATCGAAAATGATTTCTTATGAGAGGGGCATTCATGATAGACAAAACTTTGGGGTCATAAATTGATTCTAGGAATTGGCTTACTTCCAAATAATTGGATTTGGATGCTCCCCAAATCTGAGTGAATATTGTTCAACCAACTATGAACATACACACATTGAGCATACTACAGGCACTGTTAAATATTCCAGCAACAACATTCAATGCAAAGCTCTCACTTCAGGAAGAAGATCAATACCCTAAACATAGTTGTTTAAAAGAAACTAAAATTGAACACTTTTCTTCCTTCCTCTGAATAAAAAGTGGAGTGAAAGAGAGAAAATTTTTATTTTTGTAAAAATTTTACAAAATTTTACATATTAAAAAAACATGACTACTTTCTCATAATATGGATTATTTACATAATTCCAAGAAAGAAGAAAAAGGCAACTTTGTGAGATTGGCTAAGTATGCCTGCCTTCAGTAATACATTAACTGTTTTAGTAAACTGTTTATTACCAGTCTCAATCTACAACAGCACTGGAGTCATTGGGTTTAGCTTTTTTTATGTAATAGAAGATAAGGTGACGAGAGGTTATATTTCATGTTTATAGCAACTTATTCTAATTTTTAAAAATAATTTGATATTGCATTGCTGCTTTGTATTTGATAACATAAATTTGCTGTACTCTAATTTTGACTTAGGTTTGTGAAGTTCATAAGAAAATTTCATGTGTGATATCTATTGTTAATAGACTTTAGTTTTTATTGTTTAAAAATATGTGGAAGGGTCTACACTATTTTATCCTTCAGTTGTCATTTTTTGATCCTAGCATTGAAGAGAGTTATATATGTATAATATTTTTAATATATATTGTGGAAAACATAATATATGTAGAATGTGTAACCTTATGTTAGAGTAACTTGTTAAACTTAGGACTTATGAATAGATTGCATTGTACATACTGCTTCAAAGTCATGGTGCTGTCATGTAACAAACAAATTTGGAAGGTATTTGTTGTATTATCTTTAAATTTGTAACAGTTGAATATTCTCTATGCATTTCCATTGGGAACAGGAGGTTTCTTGTTCTGTTTAATAAAAATGATGGGTCTCTGCACACATTAGTAGAGGTAGTCCTTGACTTACAACAGTTTGTTTAGTGACCGTTCAAAGTTACAATGGCACTGAAAAAAGTGACATGACTATTATTGACATTTACGACCTTTGTAACATCCCTATGATCATGTGATCAAAATTCAGATGCTTGGCAACTGACTCATATTTATGACCATTGCTGTGTCCCAAGGTCATGTGATCACCTTTTGCAAGCTTTTGACAAGCAAAATCAATGGGGAAGCCAGATTCACTTAACAACTGTGTTACTAACTTATCAACTGCAGTGATTCTCCTTAACTGTGGCAAGAAATGTTGTAAAATGGGGCAAAACTCACTTAACAAATGCCTCAATTGTGATCGTAAGTTGAGGACTATCTGTATTAACTTTGTTCCACCTTTTACTAGTCATGATACTAGTATTGAAGAGAAGCAAATCTTTCATGACGAGTTGTTTGAAAATTGCTGCTAGGAAAATGAGTGAAAAGGGATTAGCTCTAAAACTAAATAAAGCTCATGTGAATAAAGGCACACATGGAATGTTGTTAGCAAGTCATAAAATGTATACAGCAACATTTAGTAAAATTGTATATATTTTTACAGTATCATTGGTGCAAGGAATGTTTGTGTTTCTGAATAAACCATCTTAGTATTTAATCAGCGTAGATTGCAATCCTACATAATTTACCTAGAATAAATGCATTTTAACTCAGTAGGCTTTACTGCATTTACAGGATTTAGTACTGTAGACATCTCTTAAATGATTAAGCTTCGTCTTAAACATGTTTATCTTTGAATAAAAATTTAAAAATACTGGAATACAAAAATAGGGTAGTGCTGTATAGGTATGTTTTACTGTATAATCTCAACTGTATTACAGCATTCTTTACATACAGTAAATTGAGCTTAGTTCTGGAAATTCCTTTGAGTTAAACTGTTATAGAAAAATTGTGTCAGAGATTTGATTTAGAAACAATATATGCTTTAAAAATAATTAAAATAAAAACTATAAAGGGCTTTTAAATATACTATTGTTAAATAGATTAATTAATTGATGCACTAGTGGGTAGTTCTTCAATGTTATAAGAACTAACCAATTCAAATATGATAGAAATCATTTCCCATTATAATTGTGACTGATCTTGTTCAGTATATTCTCATTACATTTGAATTGATGCAATATCTTAATTATGTATCAATTAAAAGATAGCATGCTAAAATATATTTCTATCTTGCAGCTATTTATTTTTTCAATAGCTGATCTTCACCACAATGGCTACAGGAGGAAGTCCTTTTGAAGAAGGAATAGATGAACATGACTTACCAAGCTGGAGCCATGAAAGCCTTGATGATCGATTGAACAATACGGTATTGCTACAGTTTCTTATGTACATTCATATGAAATGGGGGTTATGCATTAAGGTTCTTCTAAACTTCTTGTAAAGAATTATGAAGTTTATAAAATTACAAAGTGTAATAATTGAAGACGTAAAGTACTGTTAGAAAAAAAGAAACAATATAAGAAATGTTGAAAGTGTAAGCTTGAAATCAATTTTATAGAATTGAGAAAACATGTAGATTGTAACATATTACCTTCAACAGGAAGTAAATTTTAATTAAAATGCTTCTGGTAGAATTTTTTTCTCTTTGCTATTTTAAACATCAGTATCTTTAATTTTAAACCTTTCCCTTGTGATTTTGTGCTGTGTGTATTTTATTTTAGAGTTGGGGAAGTCAGCCAAAGAGGCCAAATAGACCTTCAGAAAAAAACCAAAAAAAAGTTTCTGCTGAAAGTGAAGCAAGATATACCAATGATATTTCTCCAGAATCTACCCCAGAAGTTGGACGAAGGAAGTCAAAGACTCCGCATACTTTCCCTCGTACTAGATATATAACCCAAATGTCTGTCCCAGAACAGACAGAACTGGAAAAGCTTAAACAAAGAATAAATTTCAGTGATTTAGACCAGGTTTGTGTTCTACCTTTACTAAACAAAACTATATATACATAGTTGAATATTTAAGAAAAAATGGAGTTAAATAATCTTATTCATTGCACAGTACAGTTTAATGTTGAGGTGAGTTGAGAAAAGTTGTAAACAGAATTCTGTACTGAGGAAAGTATAGTATACCCAAGCAATACCCATAAGATGATTCACTTCAAGACACATGTATGCCACCTAATTTTACATTGCAAGTTATATTGATTAGGCATAATTGGAGTTGTGCTATTTGTAAGAAAGGACAAATTGACTGGATTTCTCTGTGACATCACTATTTCAGTGTGGAAATGTAAGAGAAGGAATTTTGTCAGGAGTCACATTAAATGTTTTTCCTGATATTGCTAGCTTTAATACAGCTGCTCATATTGTGGTAAAGAAAATATGAATTGCTTTCAAGTGACTTAATTTATTCACCATTCTACTTAAGTTAGAATGCAGAGTATCCAATTATTTTTCTTCCTATGAGAAGAAAAGAAAGAAGCTTTTTTTCTTGTTTCAAAATGTAAGGCTGTTAAATAAAATTGAAACTAAGTTAAATGTCCATGAAGTTTTCTTAGAACAATGTGGAAATGGCTTGACATTATTTTTTTTGAGGATTGTTGAGCTTTTTTTTTTTGAGTTGTCAGTTAAGTCTACATATCTAGGACTTCCTGGTGGTGTCCCAGTTAGGGATCATCCAAGATCATCTTGGGTGATATCTAGCTGTTATCATTATAGTTATTCTTGAATCGTACCAACTTCAACTTCTGAAGGTTTAATCTTGGGCATAATTATTATGTTTCATTAAGATTTTTTGTTGTCGAAGGATCAAAGAAAGAAATGTAAAAGTTAGCAACTGCCAGAATGTGCTTTGCTTTTTTGGTGCTTTGTTTCCATCTGAGAATGCTAGCGTCTGTCCAAATACTTGCTGTGCATTCATTCTTTTTGGGAAGAATAGTTAAAGAATCGGTTAGCTAGTTTTGGTAGCTCTGAGCAACAATAATATACATTTTTCAGATTAAAGTTATTGTCACTATAATCATAACTTTTTTACTTCTACAAATAAAAAAAATCCCTGTTGATGTTTCTGCTTGATACTTAACAACTATTCGAGTACTGTGTAATATAAATATGTATTCTAAACTGACTTTTGTTTTGTATTCCTTCACAGACTAAATTCTTGCTAGGAGTTTTGTTTCTACAGTGCTTCACTACAAAACCAACAATTAATGAGCCTCTCAGTTTTGCCTTTTGTCACCCTTTCTTTTGATAGTTAAGTTAGTGGGAGAGAAATAAAAATTAGAGTGATGATAGAAACAAAGAGATGATGGGAAAAAAGGATGGATGCATGCATGCTACAGTTCTAACTGAATTATTGTAATATATAGTATCAGTGTTACAGACTCTATTGATTCCGAACACATGATATAGAAAATAATACTTTCTTATTCAGAGCATGGGTAATACACCGTAAGATTACATATAAGTAGTACATGATTATTGGAAACGTGAATAATTTGTTGATGTTTCATTCTTACATAGAGAAGTATTGGAAGTGATTCTCAGGGCAGAGCAACAGCTGCTAACAACAAACGCCACGTTAATGAAAACAGAAAACCATTCAACTTCCTATCACTACAGATTAATACTAACAAGGGCAAAGATGCTGCAATGAGTTCTCAAATACAAGAAACTGGTGCATCTTCAAAATATAAAGACTTATTTACCGCTGCTTTGAATAAAGATTTGTTGCAGAATTGTCCAGTCTCAATTGAAGAAGATGGTAGAGGTGAACCTGCGGTGGACAGTAGCCAGGTACTGTTTGTACTCCATAGCAATAGCACTTAGACTTATATACTGCCCCATTGTGCTTTATAGCACTCTCTGGGCGGTTTACAATGTTGGCATATTGCCGCCAACAATCTGGGTCCTCAATTTACCAACCTTCCAAAATGGAAGGCTGAGTCAACCTTGATCCTGTCAGGATTGAACTCCAGGCTGTAGGCAGAGTTAGCCTGTAATACTGCATTCTAACCATTGTGACACCGGTCCTCCCCACCTGGGGCTTCATCTTAAAGAGTAATGCTTTTGTGCATTTTTGCTGATGTTTTCTACAAAATTTTAATTTTGAAAATGATTCAACTTTAAAGTGATACTAAGAGCTAAAATATATTTTTGTTATGCACTACTACATGTGATTTTCTAACAGTGCTTTAAAAATGCATTAAAAACCTTAATATAACCTCATTTTGTAATAAGCCCTGATGGGTAGTTAATTCATTATTCCTGGAGTTCTCAAACTTTATCACTGCCCCCTAAAATGATAAAATGGTTTGTGTAATACTCCCCCCTCACACAGACAATAAAATTACTAGAGTTTTTTTTTGTTTTGTTTTTTGAGATTAGGGTTGGGCAAGAAATAAACATTACTTAATGTTAATTTTTGTATCAAAACAAAGATAGAACTTTTGACATGACTTGCTTCTAGGTATCATTTTAGTTTTCTTGTCTTATACTCTCAATGTATAGTAGTTTTGCACAAATAACATACCGACTCTTATTGGAATAGCAAAAACGTGTGAAATTAAAACATTTTTATATTTTATTGCACTTTAATAATTTAGCCTTAGTTTTATTATAATTACCAGTATTAGCAGATTGGTAAACTTTTTCTTAGATCAAATCTTTCCAATTTTGAATGCTCAGATTTAAACTAACAAAAGTTCTTCAGCAGATATTCCAGAAATGAAACTTTTGCCCACTACAATGTCTAAAAGCCCAATGCATGAAATAGCTTACATTTTAAAGCAAATTAGAAAACTTTATAGACATTTTTCTTCTAGTGATTAATTTTAAAAGATTTCAGATTTTGTAAAACTAGATACATGAAGAAAAACCTTAAATTCAAAATATTTTATAAGAACATAGAACAGACATAAGAGGATGGTATAGAATCGGTTTGTAAATAGTATTGCTCAGAAATTTAATCTGAACAACCATTCCTGCAGACCATTTTAAAACAAGATTTATTTATTTTATTTATTTATTTTATAAAATTTATATGCCGCCCAACTCCCGAAGGACTCTTGTAAATGGTTCATAATTCCTTTGAGGGTTCTAACCTCCTGTTTAAGAACTTCTGTAAACAGTTACTTATGTGTAGTCCATATGTGTAATTTATCAGTAATCATAAATCCATGCGTAGGATTCCACTGCCTGCTAATTAGCTTTGTATATTGTTATGATAGTTTGTCCCATATTATTAGGCGACAGGTCTTGAAATGTATTTGTTGTATCATAGTGCTTTAGATCCAGTACATCAAGTCAACCCAATTGATCATTACTTTTGTGACTTTTTCAGATTGTCAGCAGATTAGTTCAAATTCGTGACTACATTGCAAAAGCTAGTTCCATGAGAGAAGACCTTGTTGAGAAAAATGAGAGATCTGCTAATGTTGAACGCTTATCACATCTCATAGATCATCTGAAAGAACAAGAGAAATCCTACCTGAAATTTTTGCAGAAAATGCTGGTAAGTTTGAAAGACAATTGAAATTCACTGAGAAAATTCATAAAATCAAATGGGGGATGAGTTTGTTATATAGCACTATCTCCATAACATTCATTTTATTATTTTATTTATTAGTTTTTTATTTATACCACAAAAATATTTCAGGCTAGAGAAAATGAGGAGGATGGTCGGACTATAGATTCAGCTGTGGGATCTGGTTCTGTAGCTGAGAGCACATCACTAAACTTAGATGTGCAGTCTGAAGTTTCAGATACAACGGTAAGCTACTTTTTAGTAATTAAGGTGCTACAAGTGAAGACAATTTTTTAGATAATTTAACATTAGAATTTATTTAAAACATCTATTCATTATTTACAATGCTAAGTATTATAAAACCTGTAATAAAACACATTATTACTGAATTTTATTACTTTAGAAGGAACTACCCCACTTTTTCCAAAAATTAATACTCTGATAGGTTTATAATTGACTTCGTGGGATCCTGAGAAATTACTTCGTATTTGATACCGTGTTTCCCCGAAAATAAGACATGTCCCGATAATAAGCCCAACAGGGCTTTTCGGGACATGCGTTGAAATAAGCCACCCCCCGAAAATAAGCCCCCCCATTACTTTCCGGGGGGAAAGGAGGGGGCATGCCAGGAGGCGCTCTTTTTGCTGCGGGCACTGTTTTGGCCGGGAGAGCGAGAGCAAGTGAGAGTCGAGGGCACGCATACCCCACGAGACTTCTCGGCTCCTCTGGGCTCTGCCTCTGCCACCCCCCGAAAATAAGCCCCCCCATTACTTTCCGGGGGGGAAAGGGGGGGGCATGCCGGGAGGCGCTCTTTTTGCTGCGGGCACTTTTTTGGCCGGGAGAGCGAGAGCAAGTGAGAGTCGAGGGCACGCATACCCCACGAGACTGCTCGGCTCCTCTGGGCTCTGCCTCTGCCAGCGTTTTCAAACGCGCTCCTGCCTCCGAGGAAGAAAAGGGGAGCCTTGATGGCTGCCTCGCCGCCCCATCTCAGGCAGGAGCGCGTCACAACGCTGGCAGAGGCAGAG
>QLTV01000601.1:2927840-3031453 GCA_003457575.1 Thermophis baileyi | reverse complement strand
TCCTGGCTCCCCTCCTCAGGCAGCCCGCGGGAGTTTCTTCTCCCTCCCGCTTCCCTCGAGTGCCGGAGGCGGGGGAGCGTCAGTGGACACAACGCCAAGGAACGCGACGGAGCTACAAGTCCCAGGTAGGACGTGCATCTCGCGGCCCAACATGTTCCACCTGCCAGAAATGAGTCTCTGTGAGACTCGTCCCGCCACCGCCGCTGCCTCGTGGAGCAGGACTCTGCAAGGCCTGTTGTGCCGTTGCATGCACCAACGGTAGAAGGACCCCAGCTGTGCCAGTATGATGAAGTTTGCGGCAGTCCTGCAGTTCGTGCATGCAACGGCACAACAAGCCTTACTGAGTCCTGCTCCACGAGGCGGTGGCGGCAGGGAGGGGAGGCGAGGCAGCGGCGATGGGACATGCAGACCCACGCTCGCCGCCTACTGCACCCCCAAAATAATAAGCCCCCCCCCCGATAATAAGGCCGAGGCCATATTTGGGGGGGTCAAAAAAATATAAGCCCCTGTCTTATTTTCGGGGAAACACGGTAGTTGATTGCAGCCAGCCCTCTATCAGAAAAATTCTGAGTTGAGCTGGGCTAACCATAACATTCATTTAGGACATGGATGAGTGTAACAAGTTTGCCTTTTTACTCAGAAGCAACAGTTCTTCCTTATAAATGATGAGAATGATAACTGGCTTGCGTTAGCATATTCCTTTGAAAAACTTGCCAAGAGATTCATTTTTTTAAAAAAATTGGGAGTAGTACTGTAGGAACAAAGCTAAGTTTGTAATAATCTTGAAAGTTTAAAAGTGACCAGTATTAATGTTAAAAAAATGTAGACACTTGAGCTTGATGAGTTTAACAAAACACTATCATACTTACTCTTCCATGAAGGATAATCCTCTGCAGCACATATGAGAACTTTACTTATGCATGTGAGATTATAGTGGTGTGTAATATATTTCAAGCTCAAAGCAAAACAAAGCCTCACTGGAAATATTTTAGGGCCATTCTGAACTTACCAAAATGTTTGAAATGTTTTTCAACCTCAAAAAACACTTGGTAATATCAAAACATGCCTGATGAATTCGGAGCAATCCCTTTTAATGCATAATAGCTGTTGTGTGCTTGATATGGGTTGTCTCAAATTGAATTCCGAATTTGAGAACCTTTGACCATTAATAATATATGTTGTAGGCTTAATATTACATTGTGGATTTCAAGGCTTGACCTATGTCCTATTGAAATAATTACTGAATTTATACTGGTCATAATACATACCGTAGAAATGTGTGTATGCCATCCATGAGGCAACAGTGTTTTCCTGATTAGAATAATTGCCTCCATACTGTTTTTTTGAACTGTTTTTTTCTTACCTTTTGAAATTTAAATGGTAATTAAAATATTTAATGGAAAAAACTACCTAAAGGAGAGTGAAATTCCTGTATGTCCTCTGGATCATAATGATTGATATGTTGAGAAAAATAAAATTGCAATGAATTAAGTACAGACATATTGTATTGACAAATTAATAGGCCATAACTTGAAAAATTATGCTTCACTGAAATATATGCTCACAGTCTGACTTACTAAATTATTTGATAAAGGAGGTATCTTTTAGTCTGAAAACTCGGCCCTGCATTGAGGACAAACTAGGGAATTCAGCTACTCAAGGACAGGTTTCAGACATGGATGTTACAGCAGCTCCAAAAGGGAAAAGAGACACAACTGCCCTGAATGGCAGGGAAATCTGGTCTAGTAGGATAAATAGCCAAGAACCTGGATTGCTCTCAAAGGTACTACTAAATATTGCCTTGGGAATCTTTCAGTAAAAGGTCTTAATCTTTTAAGCCTTCCCTTTTTCTTGAAAATTCAATTAGTATTTATTTTGTTTCAATGATTTTTTAATTCTTTTTGTTAATGTCTGTTAGAATTAATATTTTAATTAATAAATTTTATATTGTTTCCTCATTATTATTTATTCCAGGAAAATACTGTTTATTTGTAGAATGTATATTATTTAAAAGCCAAAGAAGTTGAGGGCTTCCATATGGAATCTTTTCTATGATGCAACTAATCTTCCAAGTTCATTGATTTGCATTGGCATAATTGACTACAGTATCTCTTGGACTTTTCTTATTTATCAGATAATTACTTTAAAAGTTATCTACTGTTTCCTAAAATGGCATTTTTTAATGGGATTTGGATTTGGATTCTAACCAGCTTTTTCAAAAATGAATAAATTCTAGCAGAGATACCCACTTTGTGAATTGGGTACTTCTGTAAGCAGAAATGGGAGAACTATTTTTATCAGTATGGTGTCTGTCTTCTATATGTCTATACAGGTAGTCCTCGACTTATGATCACAATTGAGCGCAAAACCTGTTCCTAAGTAAGACAATTGTTAAGTGAATTTTGCCCCATTTTACGATCTTTCTTGCCACAGTTGTTAAATGAATCACTGCAGTTAAGTTAGTAACACGGTTGCTAAGTGACTGGCTTCCTGATTGATTTTGCTTGTCAAAAGGTCACAAAAGATGATTAGATGACCTCAGGACACTGCAACCATTATAAATATGAATCAGTTGCTAAGTATCTGAATTTTGATCAGATGATCAAGGGGATACTACAATGGTCGTAAGTGTGAAAAATGGTCATGTTGGTTTTTGCAGTGCAATTGTAACTTCAAATGGTCTCTAAATGAACTGTCGTAAATTGAGAACTACCTGTACAGCTATTAAAAGTTTGAGAAGTTATTTGCTGCATGACTTGGACCTATTTCTATTTTGCTCAGATTAATCCCATACCTTTCTTTTTTTAAAAAAAAAAATATCTTCTCTTTCCCTCTTAAAAACTCCCCTCAAGCTTTAAATTAGACATTAGATATTAAAAACAAAGAGTTGTACTTTGCTGGATTGGATAATTTCCAATAAGGTATTTGAACTGAGTAGAAATTGTGTTTTGTTCTTTACTTCTGTTAGGGTTCTCTCCCCCCCCCCAGCTTTTACCCTTCCATTGAAATAATAAGGTTTCGGATGTTCTGTTGGTTTTCCCTCCATTATTGACTGGCTCTTAAATATTGTCCCTTAAATTATTCTCAACCCAAACCTCTAGAAAAAAAATGATCAGTGTGATAGTTATGCACATTTAGTGGAGAGTTACTTTGCTAAGCATAAATTTTTGCTATTTACTTGAAATAATAGACAGTGCCAACATTTTTCATTGTTATTAAAAAATTGACTCGTCCTTTTAGTACAATATTATGCTTAATCTATTTTTTAGATTAAGATTTAATTCCTTTCTCACAGAAATGTTTTGCAAATTGTAATTGCAAAAAGTAATGAAATTATTTCTGGTCCAATATAAAGGATGATTATTTTTCCAGGCTAGAGATCCTCAGCAAGAAGCTACAGAAGAACTTGCAAACCTAAAGAAGCAACATGACTTACTGAAAAGGATGCTACAACAGCAGGAACAATTAAAGGCTCTGAAGGGGAGGCAAGCTGCCTTACTTGCTCTTCATCATAAAGCAGAACAAGCTATTGCTGTCATGGATGATTCTGGTATATTGAACTTTAATATATTAAAAAAAAAACCCTAAACAGACAAAAAATTTATGGGCCATATTACTTAGGCACTTGAAAAATATGTTCATTGAGAATTTAAATTAGAATTTAGATGAATTTTTAGCAGCATTGAGAAATATATCTCAAGCTTTTTAAAAAAATGAAAAACACTTATCCTGCATTCAGCTTGGCTTTCAGTTCAATGCTGGAAGTATATGTATATTAAAATAACAAATGTCCAATTAAGTATGCATGAGATGAAAAGCAAGAAATATTTAGAAAGTAAAAGATAATGAATATATTATACTACATTATGTATTATGACTTAAGCTATTATTAATACCAGAAATATGTGTGTAATTAGCAGCTCAATGTTTTTCATATTTCCAATCAAAATAATATTTATAAATATTCTTGATGATGTGATTGAATTTCTATTTCTTAATTTTTAATTAGCTTGTACTTTGATATCTGAGTAGGACTGTTCTCTTTTTCCCCCTTTTAGTTGTAACAGAAACAACAGGTAGCGTTTCTGGAGTGAGTCTAACATCTGAGCTGAATGAAGAATTAAATGATTTAATTCAGCGTTTTCATAACCAGCTTCATGATTCTCAGGTAAACTTTTGAGTGAGTGTACAAATGATCTTAAGACTAGTTTGCTGATGAAAATCAGCAGTATATAACTTTACATGTTTAGCAGCACAATAAAATGTATTTAACTTTTGTTAAAGGTTTCATATGTTTTTAGCTTTCCTCCCTCATTCAGTCAGCATTCTGTGTCCATTGATAATGCTCAGGTTTCATTGTTGCATTTCCCCCCCTTCCTTGTAGGATAGACATGCTGTATTTAGTCTCAATTCAGTTAAGTATTTGTTTTCTCCATTGGTTTTTATAGGCAGCTTTCATTTCCAACACTCTCCACATACAATACAAACAATGACAGAAGGATATTTCCAAATTTTTCTGGCAAAGCAAGACATAGCTGTATTTTTAATAACATTGAAGCTCTAAATTTGGGGGCAAAATAAAAAGTTGGAGGATAGAAATATATAAAAGGTTGAAAGATAAAGATATATTTCAGTTTTACAAAATGAGATATACTTTTTCCTAGCTGTACCCCAACACAGAAAGAGATTTTTGCCTGATTTTAGCTAGAATTTTAAAAATCCAGCTGACTGCAATTGATTAAAAAAAAGTATTTGCAGTGAGAGGGAAATAATTGCAATTGTGATGGGAAAGATAATACCCAGCCTTCGCTTCTATCTTATAAAAATGATTTGTCAGTACTTCAGGTTTTTGGAATTTCTGACAATCCACACTTAAAGAGAATTAATGTAAACAGTTTTTGAAAATACTAAGATATTGCTATACAATCTTGTATATATTTGTTCAAAAGTAAATTACATCAAATTGAGGCTTATTCTCGGAAGTGTGCATATTAAATGTACTTTAAAATATTTCACTGCTAAACATTCCAGTACTTAAAATATATGTGCTTGATTTTAGATTCAACCTGTGCCTGATAACAGAAGGCAAGCAGAGAGTCTCTCTCTTGCCAGAGAAGTTTCCCAGAGCAGAAATTCTTCTATGTCTGAGCAACTTTCTGATAGAAAAGCACAACTATTTAGTAAGATGGTAGCATTACAGGATAAAAAGCAAAAGATGGATAAACTGCTAGGAGCACTGCATACACTTCATGACCAGCATCTTAACAACTCATCATCATGTAAGTAGATGGCACCCTGAAGTGTAAATTAGAGTTTTAGAGATTAACTTTTTGGGATACCGTGACTTGATTATTGAAAATGGGAATCATAAATAAAGATGAAACGGAGTTCTATTTAGTATGGGAAAAATGGTATAAATGGTTAGAAGATAGGAACAACAAATAAGAAAACATTTAACAGATGGAAACTAGTAATTAACAGTAAGATGGTATAAACATATAGGATGTTTGTAAAATGGTACATGAATATATTAGCATGTATAACATGTATAGGACAAGGGAACCATATGTATAGATATGTTAATAGGACGGGGAAGAAGAAAAACAATGTATATCGATAAGCAAATGATGTAAAAAGGAAATTCTTTTATTTTTTAAAAAATAATAAAAATATTAAAAAAAGAAAATGGGAATCATGTCAATTCTGTTGCATTTTGAGATAAGATTGCTAATATTTAGATGTCAAGTTTAGGTACCGATCTCTAAATACCGCTTTCTCAGGAATTCTTAGTTATTTTTCCTCTGGTATCATAAGCAAATAGTGAAGGGATAAATTACAATATAAATGTTGGATGAGATTCCTATCCTCAAGCATTATGAAAATAAGTATGTGGGCTTATTTATTTTACATATTTCTAAGTTCCAGCCTCTCCACAGTAAAGAGAATGACTCTTTAAAGAAAGCTATGAGAATATTTGTGAGAAAGGGATAAATAAATGCTGATTTTAAGATAAGTGATTTGTGATACAACGTAGTCCAGATTCCCAGGAGGGAGGGAGTGCTTTCCACCAATGATTGCAGGTTATTGTTTTAGAAAGACTATATATTTAACAGGAGTTAAAACACCTTTGTTAAATTATTTTAAGCAAATGCCTTAATTTTTGATCAGAAATTCATTGCTTCAGATATTCAACAGATGCATCTTTTTTTTTTTAACGTAAAACAGGATTAAACAGAATTGTCTTTAACTTTGCAGTTCTGCCAGCTGCAGGATCTCCTCAAAGGAGTATTGATCAAAGGAGCACAGCTTCAATTGCTTCTGCACCTGCAGGGCCTACAATAGCTGTCAATGAAGAACCAAACAGCTTAGCATCCTCAGCTGCATATCATCCGGATTCTGTGACCTCACAGAATGACAGTGAAGAAGACAACTTAAATCCAACAGAAAAGCTTCAGTAATCCATTATTACATTATGTTGGCTTATTAAGTACTGTAGTTTATTGGTTTTAAAAAAGCAGTTTAAAAAAGCAGACTTGCGTCATATAAATCCCTAGTCATAGCTATTTTTTGTGGTTGTAGTAATACCATGCTAAAAGGGATTTCAGTTTATATAAACAGTGATTGTGGGGAAAAGGTAGATTTTCATGCTTAATGCTAACATATAGCTTGATTATAAACATTAAATAGGCATATAATTCTATTTGGATTTTTGAAATACCGTGTTTCCCCGAAAATAAGACCCTGTCTTATATTTTTTTGAACCCTGAAATAAGCGTTTGGCCTTATTGCCATGCACTCAAAAGCCCGATTGGGCTTATTATCAGGGGATGTCTTATTTTGGGGGAAACAGGGTAGGTATATACGTATTTTTACTGGAAGTAATTAACAGCATACATAAATAGAATTCATGATGTTATTTAGCAGTGCAATATTATACCCATTTCAGAATCTTAATTCTACCATATGATTTGGACTATTAATGAAATCAATAAAATCAATAGAACACAAAGTTATAAAATGTTATTACAGGTATTATGATTAAAAGGGTTGAGTTATGACAATTAGTTCTTAGTTCCAAGATAATCTTTATAGGTCAGGGGTGTCAAACTATTTCATTGAGGGCATCAAGGTTGTGTTTGACTTCGGGGTGGTGGGGCAGGGTGTGTGTGGCCAGTTCAACGTCACTCATGTCGGGGATGCCTGTGGTGGCCTGAGCGCTCTACCAGCGAAACGAGGCTCCTGAGCTCCGTTTCCGGCTGTGACAGCCTCCTGCAACCCTCTGCCAGCGAAAACTGAGCTCGTTTCTGGTTGCGACGGCCTCCTGCAACCCTCTGCCAGTGAAAACGGAACTCGTGAGGGCTGCGTGTGGCCCTCCCGAGCTCCGTTTTCTCTGGCAGAGGCACCGTGGGCCGGTCCTTCGCTATTTCCAGGGTACCCCCGCGGGACAGATCTAAGCACCCCGCGGCCGGATCCTTGAGTTTGACACCCCTGTTATAGATGATCCTAGGAATATGAAGATTGAGAAAGAATAATATACTTATTAATTTAATTAAAGTTATTATACTTTTTATGTCCACCCACTGCAGAAGACTGGACAGTTTACAAAATCCAGGAAAACTAATAAAAATAATTACAGCAGTTCAGTGGTGAAATCCAATTTTTTTTACTACCGGTTCTGTGGGCGTGGCTTGGTGGGCGTGGCTTGGTAGGCGTGGCAGGGGAAGGATACTGCAAAATCTCCATTCCCTCCCCACTCCTGGGGGAAGGATATTGCAAAATCTCCATTCCCAGCCCACTCTGGGGCCAGCCAGAGGTGGTATTTGCCGGTTCTCTGAACTATTCAAAATTTCCGCTCCCGGTTCTCCGAACTACTCAAAATTTCCGCTACCAGTTCTCCAGAACCTGTCAGAACCTGCTGGATTTTACTCCTGCAGCAGTTTAAATCCACATAAACAGTCAGCTCTGGCTAAAACAACTAGAACAATAAACAATAGAAAAGCACAGCAGGGACCCCACAATACAAAACAACTGCATTAATCCCATACTTGGTTCTAAAGGCTTTCTGGAACCTCAGGAGAGTGGACACTGTCTCTGAAGGGAATGATGTTCCAGAAGTTGTGGATTGCAACAGAAAGCACACTTTCTGAGTTGCATGATATGGCAACATTTAACTGAAGGGACATGGACCCATTCTGCCTGCATTTACAGGGTGCACAAAAATAGAAATAAAGAAGTCCGTTGGATAACGCGATCTAATGCCATCGTGAACATAGAAATAACTTACCTTTTCTGTTATTTCACAATACAGCATGAAATAAATTGGACACTAATTGAATCTTAAGTATTCAAGAATTCAAAGGAATTACACAAATGTTTGGCACAAAGGCTTTTCTAATACTTTATCATAAAATTGACTAACACAAGAACAAGATATCAAGAAGTGGTCTTTGTCTAATAATCTGCTTTCTAAGATAATTTACAAAATTATTCACCTAATAATAGTGCATACATTAGCCAAAATCATTTATATAAAGAAAGCAAACGAAGTTATTAAAGAGCTCACCCCCATCGTTTCATATCTACAAGTAAACTATTGATTTTTTTTTTAAATTCTAGGAAGCTGAATGAAGTTCGCAAGAGATTGAATGAATTGCGTGAACTAGTCCACTATTATGAGCAAACTTCTGATATGATGACAGATGCTGTAAATGAAAATACTAAGGAGGAAGAAGAGACTGGAGAGTCAGACTGTGAATCTGAACATGAGAATCCACAACCTGTTACAAATATTAGGTTGGTTACTTGCACATAAGTTAATAAGTAATGTGAAATCAAAATATAATTGTGTTAACAGCATTTGTTCTTGTCCAGTCTTGAATGTGTAATATGTTTATAATAGTGAAATTAAAGTGAATGTATCTATTTTACCCTTTTTGTGTGTGCAGTAATGCACAGACAGTGTGATAATCAGCTCCACTGGGGCAATTGTAAGCTTTCCTGATTGTCTTGTAATTTTTTTTCAGAGTTTGAGGAAGACTGTTGCCCACAATATTTTTTATTTTACTTGTTATGCTAATAGTGTACATTGATACTAATTGTAACTTAGCATCATAATCTACTGCGTGACTAACTAAAACTGATCCACATCTTTCATTTGTATGTTTGTACACATTTCATGCGTAATTTAATTTTGTTTACTGTTACTACCCTACTTGTACATGGCTTTTTAGAGCTTTGGTGTCTGATCAACATAAGTAATTTAGGACCTTCCTTAGATGTGTTAAGTTTTACTTTCATGTCCTTGAGCAGGTCGTTTATGAATCAAGATGCACATTTATAATTGTATCTCTTGTATTATTATTTGATGTTATAATAAGGATTCCCTTCAAGGATTTATGTGAATTTCTCATTAAAGGGAAATATGTACTGTTCATTGTGGGCAGCTAACAAACAAGAAACAAGACAAAACTGGGTTTGGGTTTAGATATTTGAGGAAATATTTCCGTTTCTTGCATTTTCTGGTTTCATCATTGAGGCTAGACCTTCAGGCTTAGGCATACTTAAAGCTGATGAAGTTAAATCCTATTTAAATTATTTATTAAATTTTAAATCTTTTGATTTGAATGATTACCTAAGGTCACCTCTGTCTGAATTCAACCTAATGTCTCTCCTAAGGGAAAAATTATAGACTTTTGTTTACTTAAATTAAAAGCATGAAACAAACGTGAAAATTTGAAGGTTATTTTTGTATAACATGTCAATATGAAAATAAGTATTCTTTAAACTTGACATTGGCACACAACATAGAGTGCTTTGTGTAAGATTGGTTGTTGTTCTGATAAGGTCCATTCGGGTAGTTTATAGTAGGGGAAAAGGTTTTTTTTTTTTTTTTGAGTAAGTAAATATTTTAGTATATATTTGTATGAAATTGTTATTTTGTGGTAGTGTATAACTTGTGAAAAATTAAAGATACTGATCTACTGGATTTTTTTCAAAACAGGAATCCCCAAGGAATCGGTAACTGGGGTGAAATTAACTATAATAGCAATTTGCAGTGTGGAACTAATAACCGAAATGGAAGACATCTTAATACATCCTGTGAAATAAATAATCAATCTGTTAATGTAAGGATGCCAAATATGCCTTCTACTTTAGGTATGCTTCAATATCTTATTGGATATATATTCTGTAATATATTGGCGTGAACTCTTACTGCAACATTAATTAATCAGTAACATTTTACTCATTTTTTAGCAGTCATTCAAGTGTTGTATGGTAAGATGGTGCACATTAGTGTTAAAACTTGTAACTACTTGTTGAAACAAATAAGACCATGCTAGCAGTGAATGTTCTTGGGCTAAAGGTGGTGCACCAGCTCAATGCAGGTGTTGATGTAGTATGCATCTGCTGTAAAGGCCAATTGCATATTAGGGATAATAAGAAATTTTATTGAACATAGAGATGCTAATATAATAATGCCCTTATAAAAAAAATCAGTGGTTGGACCATACCTGGAATAGTGTGCGTAGTTCTGGTTGCTGCACCTTGCAGAAGATACTACAAAGCTAGGGAAATTTCAAAGGACAGGATCTAAGATGACCAAGGGACTACAACAGCTTCCCTAGGAGTATATACCTGCTCTAAGATGGAACTTGTTATCTGTCATTTTGTAAACATTTGTATTATAAATGGAATTTTAACAATGCAATAATGTTGGATTTTGCTAATTTTAAATAGCTTATTAAATACTCTAAGTCTTCATTCCTTTATTTAGTTTATTGTCCCTTTCAGATTGTCACTATAATAGGAAAGAAGATGGAGTAATTGTCCCACAAGATGATGATGAGGATATTGATGCTGAAGCCGATAGAATCAGCAAAACTTCATTATCCAGTCGAAGAAGTAGCATAGCTGATGAGGGTGCTATAGATGCTGAGTTTGAGCAAAAGATTAATAGACTTATAGCAGCAAAGCAAAAACTGAAACAGCTTCAAAATCTTGTGGCTATGGTCCAGGTACATTTTCCTAGTTTTTTAAAAAAATCTTTTTTCATGCCAGTAGTAATAGGATAATTTTAAAGAGTGTTATGTGGTCTGGTTTGTTCAGTAATGGCTTCAGTTTTAGAAGTTTTTCAATGGTGAAATACTGAAACGGGATCTTTATGTTGAAGGCCTGTTAAAAATTAAATTATAGTTATAGTTTCACTTTCATATAGCATTCTAATGTAATATACTAACTCATTAGTGACAGAAATACATGACATTTAATTGATAGTTCTACTAAATTGAATTCAATTTGTTTGTATTTGTTGTATGTTCATTGAGTCTACTGGCATTTAAATTGACAACTCAATATCCAAATGTATTATTGAGTATATGCAGATGTATAGGTGGTACGCATATTATCATCGCATGGCTGAAATTCTTGCCCTCTGTTCATCATTATAGTTTGTAATTTGGATATTTATTTATAACTACCTTCAATTCTTTTTCCTAAATTCCTCATGCTTTTTAAAGTAAATTTAATATGACACTAATTATGACTGGCGTCATCAAAACTAAACTCAGCTGCCCTGAATTGCTAGAAATATGTATATCTATTTTCCTCCATGAAAGTGAAATACTTTATTATGTACTAAATTCCACATATGTGGATAATTGGTGTGTTAAGAATTTTGTTTTCTGTTTGTGCATTGGAAAAAGTATGTTGCTAGAAGGGTTGCATTGTGTGATAGTTCTGCATATCTTAGCCGAGTCAAAAAGCCATTGTTTATTTTGTTATCAGAGGTAAAAGTTTTAACAGTCCTGAATTATAAGCACTCTTTTATGTGGTGGTTAATAAATTTCATTTCTAATTTTGTTGATGGTTATCATTTGTATTCAGCATACCTTATTCAAGTATTTTTTTATTCTAAAAGTCATTTTCCCTCTTTTCTTCAAACAGTAGCTTCCCACCCATTCTCAGAATGTTACATAACCCTAGTGTGTGAATGATTCTGGAGAATAGTAATAGTTTGCAATCAAAATTAACACTGGATTACATTAGGGGTTAGGCTGGAATTCATCATTTTCTATGGATCTTAAGTAATTGAAGCTCATGGTTTCCATTAAATAATTAGACTTTCTCCCATAAATATTTCTTACATGTCCTTTCTACGTTGGTGCATTGTACACTAGTAAACAATGGAAGACAACAAGACATACCCATTGAATTCAGATATTGCTGAAGACTGAGAACTCATTCAAATGACATAAAATGTTGAAAATGGGAATAGGTAGAACTTTAAGGTTGCTGAACATATTGTTATTGCTTTTAGGATGACGAGATGGAGCCAGAGGCAGCAGGACAGAGTAATATGGAACAAGTTTTTCTGGCTGAGGAAGAAAAAGAACAGCAACAACCAAACAACATTCGAAACAGTGCAAACAAATCACAGAAAAGTGTTGGACTGAATGAAAAAGCAAGGTATGGTCTTTTTCATTAAGGAATGTTATAAAATTAAGCTGCAGATTCATTAGTGCATTTGAGGAAGATACACATTTGAAGGGCCAGAATTGAAACTCACATAAAGATCAAAGACACATAAAGATCAAAGACTCATACTGGAAAAGTATGAGTCTTTGATCTTCATACTGGAAAGTATAAAGATCTTCATCTTTATCTTCATACTGGAAAGTGTAAAAGTTTAGGAGGACTTGGCCAGTCTCTTCATGGTCTTCTAGGAAGGTGCAGTCCAACTTAGAGGTTCACCAATTCTCAATGTTAAAATGAATATATTAGGCTTTCACATTGGACATCCAACTATATAGATCTGTTCCTATGAATTAATTTGAAATAAGAGAAAGGTGAGAAATGGTTTTAAGTTACAAGGCTACTATTTTGTTATATGTTTTTGTAATTTTTTCCACCCAGAAAATAATAACACAAAATTTGTTATTTTTAGGGAGAAATTTTATGAAGCTAAACTTCAGCAACAAAAGAGAGAACTTAAACATCTTCAAGAAGAAAGAAAGAAACTTATAAATATTCAAGAAAAAATTCAGGTCCTGCAGAAGGCTTGCCCAGATCTTCAAGTATGTACAATTCCTTTGGATTTCTAACATAAGGGAGGGAAGGACAGAGTCTCACAGGCAATATTATTTGTGACTCACTAGCAAGAAGATTAATTTTGGTATTTTTTAAAAGGGGGAGGAGGGTGTTTTGGTCCTGATTGCAAAAAACTGTTTAGAAATGCAGCTTTGAATAAATTGAAGAAAAATATATTAGATGTTTAAAAGAGATATCCTTAAAGAGTTAGGTGCAATATCCAGAAACTAATCAAATACTCTTCACTCTACTGGAATCAGTTTAGTTAATTAAAAAAAATAAATTACTGTATATCGTTCTTTTGGTTTTAAGTTTTTTAGAGTATTTAGATTGCAATTTTAATATTTATTTCTTTTTTAGCTGACATCTAGCTTGGATAATTGTGCAGGGAATACTTCCACAGCAGCTGCTAATGAAATCAGCACAGTGAGCAAGTCTCCGATTCAACCAGAAGAATTGGCGGTAGATAGTGAGGTATTGTGTGTACTTCTTTAATAATGCTAGTATACTTTTCTCTTGGAGAAACTGATATAGCAACATTGTAACTGAAAAGGGAACTTGTTTTCTTTGTCTTGTCCTCTTAGTGGACTTTCAAAAAAAAAACAGCAAAATGGAATATACAAACTGTCCTAAAGACTCTGATAATGTTTGATAATAAACATTATGAAAGCTGCAAGTAACTAAAGGAGAAATGACAAAGAACTTTTTTTATTTTCTAACTTGTTTCCTCTTTGATTACATCATTGATTGACTGAATATTTACTCCATCTTTTTGTCAATGCGAGCATACATTATGGCTTGGAAAAAAGAATGTTTCTTTCTTGTGTTCTTTTTCAATTGCTTGAAAAAAGTTTTTTTTTTTTCTTGTGTTCTTTTTCTTAATGTCATTACTGTTTGAGTTGTCTGATATGGAAACTTTTCT
Source organism: Thermophis baileyi (assembly GCA_003457575.1). NCBI lineage: Eukaryota > Metazoa > Chordata > Lepidosauria > Squamata > Dipsadidae > Thermophis > Thermophis baileyi. The sequence goes on along the minus strand of QLTV01000601.1, from coordinate 3,017,445 downwards.
CTATACTACTTTAACTCAAGGCATTCCAAAACATACATGGTTTTAGTGTGTCTAACAAAAAAAAAAGTATCCTTGTATATAATTTTGTATTAACGTACTTTGACTTAAATCTCATGAGTGTTCTATAAATATTAATTTTTAAACAGACCTGGTCTCAAGTGCGTAAACATGAGATTTTAAGAGAAGAATTGCGACAAAGAAGAAAACAACTAGAAGCCTTAATGGCTGAGCATCAGAGGAGACAAAATTTAGCAGATGTTTCACCTGCTGCGCCTGGATCTGTTAAAAGTAATGGATCAGAGACTCAGTGTACTCCCCAGCAAAGCAGAACAGAAAAGTAAGATTAAATTCTATTCATCTGGTGTGAAAAATTTGCTGTAAAGAGTATTTTTCTCCAAAAGGGTTAGGATCCATTTAAATAGCTATAATTAGAGCATTAACTGAGGAGAAGGGGATCCTTTTCTCTACAATTTATCCTAATCGCTGACGAGGCTGGGATATTGTTGCTTCCTCTTTGTGCTCTATTTCATGAGCCCTGTAGTTAAAATGGTTACCTAGTAGGTAGCTACAATAGCAGTTATATAAAAATGTTTATTTGTATTTACTTATTAAATTTTTATGCTGCCCATATTCCCTATAAGGTGACTCTGTCTTTGTCTTTTCATGAAAGTTTCTAGGATTCAAATGTCTCCAAACTTTCATCCTCTCAATCATGTTTTAATTACTATTATGATTGGCCAGAATGCTGGTTAGGTAGTCAGGTTTATAGCTCGGTATAAACATATGAGCAGCAACTGTTATGTTATAATTTGCTTTTTTAAAAAAATCACGTGTTCTTTTATAGATAATATTAGCCCTTTAAAGTAATCCAGGTCATGAAACATATTCCACAAGAATATATAACAGAATTTTGAAAGTGAGAGAGCATTTTCCCACCCTTCATACTCAGCACAGTTAAGGCAGAGCTAAATTGAGTTTATTTCTAAAGGAATCCTCCTGTCATAGACTTAGATCATGCTTTTCTAAATGCTGTTGTGCAATTTTTCCAAGATCAATTTTGTAGTTCTCTGCATTAACAGAAAATAAAGCCACCAAAAGGGAGTATATCAATAAAATGCATATCCTTTAGAAATCATTTGGGATTCACAGAATTCTTAAAAAATAAAAAATGAAGTTAAAACAGTGTATACCCTGAATATGATATTCATTTGGGAAATATTTTATATTGATTTTGATATGATGTCATGTTTTAGCTCTGTATGACTTAATCTTACTTTTATTATACTTTAGCATAACTTTTAAAATTCCTAATGCTAGGACAATGGCAACATGGGGAGGATCTACACAGTGTGCACTTGATGAAGATGAAGGTGATGAAGAAGTATACCTTTCTGATGGACTGGCTCAAGCAGAAGAGGAAGAGGAAGAACAACAATGTAGTTCCAATGAAATGCCCATGTGTCCCAATAATGTAGATCAGATCTCATATTGTGCAAAAGAAGATAAAGAGAGGTTAGTTGAATGTCTGTTCCTCAGCCCAATCCACTTCACAGGTTGTTATGCTCAAATAGGAGGCAGGAGCATTAGGTATGTATGCTGCCTGGGGGTCTACAACAACTTGCCATGGCCAATTTGCTGTGGGACAACTCACTGCGGGACAAGAGTTACACTTATATCGAAGTCCCACCAAAGGAGCGACAAAATGAAATGTGAATGAAAAAAATTAAAATGTTTTTAAAATTATTTTAAATAATTAAATTGAATTGTTGAATTGTCCCTCAATGAGTTCTCCCGTGGTGAGTTGGCCATGGTGAGTTGTCCCGCAGCAAGTTGGCCATGGCGAGTTGGCTGCGGCAAGTTGTCCCATTCCAGCTGCCTGGAACTGACTAAAAATAGAGGTAGGATGTAGTAATAAGCAGTAGTAATAAGTGAGGCACTACCTTGATGTGGTTGTGGGACTTGCATGTATTATTCAAGATGAGAGCTATGCCAGAGTTCATAGTTAATGGGTCTCATCAAAGGAGCCAGATGAAGAGTGTCTCTCCCATAAATAATATGGTGACAGATAATTTACAGAAACCTATACCAGATTAATGTAATGGAATAGGAATAGGAATATTCTTTATTCGCCAAATGTGATTGGACACAAGGAATAATGTAATGTAATGTACAGTGTAGAGTATACAGTGTAGAGTAAAGTATAGATAATAGTAACAAAGATTTTGGATGTATAATCAACAAAATCAAGAAAAAAACTCAGTTCATCAAAATGAAAGATCAGGTTGAAAAATAAGATTAGCATTCTATGGTTGGATGCAATCAAGCTAGAGCAGTTGAAAGAAAAGCAGAACTAGAAGACCAAATAATACCTGCTGAATAAATATCACTAGAGACAAGGGAGATCAGAGAAGCACTGGAAATAATCAAGCAGCAAATAACATATATCCAAGAAGATCAGCAGATATGAAGCTTGAATTGCATCGGTAGCATCTCCAATTTCAGTAGAATCCTAGTAATCCATCAACAGAGTTCGCAATGAAATAGGCAATCCCTGAGAAAGAAGAAATCAACATCTAGATGACCAGAGATTACCACCAAGATTAACATTAGACCAATAATCAAGAAGCAAACAATATCCCAATCAAGGAACTGCCAAATAAGCTAACAGTAAATAGTCCAACCAAAGACCCACCAAAGTCACTCCCATGAACATTGACAGGACCAGCTTCTAGAACAGGGGTGTCAAACTCAAGGCCCAGGGGACGGATGTGGCCAGCGGGGTGCGTAGATCTGGCCCACGGGCATGCCTTGGAAACAGCGAAGGACTGGCCTGCCAGCGAAAATGGAGCTCGCGAGGGCCATGGGCAGCCCGCCCGAGCTCCGTTTTCATTGGCAGAGGGTTGCAGGAGGCCGTCTCAGCATAAAATGGAGCTCGGGAGCCTGTTTTCCCTGGCAGAGCGCCCGTTTTCCCTGGCAGGTGCCCCGACACGAGTGACATTGAGCTGGCCACACCCACCCTGGCCCCCTGAGGTCAAACAACCCTGTACTAGAATATAAACTGAAAGCAAACCCCACACCCTACTAGCACTGGTGGTGTTACCTAGTTTGGTAATGAAACATTTGCAGAAAAACAACCAAACTCAGCACACCAAGGACATCTCAGTATTTCCTTTATCAGTTTATCATTCAGCTATTCAGCTATTCAGTTTTTCAGCTACTAAAACTCAGTAACTTCTAAGAATAAATTAAATGTACTTTGGGATGTTTCAGTTCAGTTTGCATGGAAAACAAGATATTTACCAATATATATCCAGAGATAAGCAATTCCTTCCCTAAGAAAGAAAGGGAGGACTGGTTATACACGTGATGAAGATACCATATTTGTAAAACAGTATGAAAGAGGAAATATGTTATTCTCCAAAAGGATTTTTAAATCTCTTGCATTTTTGTTTGATGAAGTGATTGTACCAGGAGATGGTTTTTTAGAATAATAATGCCTTTTTATAACATTACTCTTAGGTGGAAGAATCCTTGTCCTCTTTCAGCAGATGGAAACTACCGTCCTCTAGATAAAGCAAGGCAGCAACAGAACATCAGCATGCGACGGCAAGAAAATCATCGCTGGATGTCTGAACTTTCTTATGTGGAGGAGAAAGAACAATGGCAAGAGCAAATTAACCAATTAAAGAAGCATCTTGAATTCAGTGTCAGTGTTTGTCAGACTTTAATGCAGGACCAACAGGTATATTGTAAAAATACTTTTAAAAGAGCTTTCTTAGGTATGGGTGATTTTTTTTTCAGATTGTGAATTTGGCTTATTTTGGTTGAGAATCCTAAAACGTTTCAGTGCAGATCCAATCTATTTCTGCTCATCTATATGGAGGTTTTTTTTAATCCAGTTGTGTTTCTTCTTGCCTTCCTCCACAAGATCTTAAACTAGGAATCTGTAAATAAGTATTGTAGCAAATAGCACTTGTCTCCCTTTGGAGAGCTATTATGTGGTATTTTATTTTATCCATTTAAAAACCTTTCTGAAAATTATGCAAAAAGATTTTTAGGATGGTTAGGGTTTCAATATTTTATGAACTGTTTGGATTTTTTTAGCTCAGTTTTAACCAGGAGCTGGAATCGATTAAGATTTAATAAACTGAAAACAAATCCAGACTTTGGGGAGCTCCGAGCAGTAGGATAAGCTGAGAGATTTTCTGTCAGACTTCATGTAGTCTTGGAGAACTTTTGGATTAAGATGCTGCTCCTGGAAAAATAATTATGATAGTGGCCAATACAGATCTGACCTACTGCATTCTTTTTAAAAGTCTTTAAAAATACTTAACATTATTTTTCTTTGCAGATGCTCTCTTGTTTACTGCAGACCTTGCTTACTGGCCCATATAGTGTGATGCCTGGTAATGTTGCTTCACCACAAGTACACCTTATAATGCATCAATTAAATCAGTGCTATGCACAGCTGACCTGGCAACAAAATAATGTTCAAAGGTATCCACTTTAACTTTACACCTTTTTCAGAAATAGCAACTAACACAACATAATTATGTGCATTTAGTTATTTTTGAGGAACCTAAGAGAATTCTTGTCACATTAAATTTCTGTATGTGAAAGCTACATAAAAAGAAAGTACAATATTTTGGGAACAGTGCAAAAATATACTTTACTGAGGTGCATTCTAGCAATAGTAATAGTAGTAACTAATTTTGAAATGTGTTAGAATAGAAAACTCAATTGGGCCAAGCTGGATACTAAGGAAATATCCACCTTTCTGAATTCAGAACAACTTAGACTTTGAGAAACTCAGTTTCCTCCTGTATCCAAGGTCCAGATAAAATCCAATCCTATACGCCAATCTGTGTCTTGGAAATTTTTAACAGATGAACTTCCTACTAGAAAGTAACAGGAAATAAGTTCAAATTGGTTTGATTCTATTTATGTTACCAGTAAGTTACTGAAGACAGCAATGCGCCAGACCCAGGGATGCCCTGCCATAAAAGACTATGTTAAAATGTTAAAAATTAGGCATGATTAAAAGAAACTGATAACCTCTAAAAAAAGTTTCTTGAACTACTAAAATATAGTCAGATCTGGAGTTTTTAGCAAAAGGGAGAAATTCAGTTTTCTTCTGGAATATTGTATCAGTTTATTGAAGAAACGTAAAGTTCAATTCTATATTCCCGTTACAGCTTCAGTTTAGGAGAGTTTTTATGTTTACTAATTCTAACCAGGGCCTTCCAACTAAGCAAATTACTGATACTCTAGCCTTTGTAACCTTCCTCCCTGGCCTCCAGTGTCAGTATCAGAAATCAAATTCATTATTCAATCTCTGAAATCTAATAAGGTGCCTGGAGAAGATTTTCTACTTACAGAAGTCTTCAAGACACATATTAATCGGTGGGCCCATTTTTAGCAGGGCTGTTCTTCCATATAAAGTCATCCCAGTCAGTGGGAATTATAGTTCCCTTGTATAAAAAGAGACACAAGGGTGACCCCAAAATTATAGACTGATAAGCCTTATTGAAATTGTGACTAAAATGCATGCAAAATATCTTTTGAGCAAAATAGAAGATTGGGTAATATTTCTTAGTGGAAGAACAAACTGGATTCAGATCAGAGTGCCCACAATAGACAATTGTTTCATTTTGCACCATCTCATAACAAAACAACTAATGGCAAGAAACTGTTTACTGCCTTTATAGATCTCTCTATGCTTTTTGATTTTATAAAGAGAAACATTTTGTGGAAGAAGTTGGCCAACTTAAATATGGAATCCAGATTTATTAATGGTTAAGACCCTCTACTCAAACACCCATTTGAAAGTCTGTACCGAGGGAGGGGGGAATGGTTCTCTAAGCATATTTACCCGTAATGATGTTAGACAGGTTTATATTCTAGCCCCAATGCTTTTTCACTCTATCTCTGTGATATTCTAGAATTCCTGTAGTTTTCAGGCACTTGTATGCCGAAGATCCATGATAAATTTATTAATATCCTTTTATATCATGACATTGTTTCTAATGACACAGTATTAAATAGGCCTTTGAAGACTGCTGTGAAAGCTAAATAACTTCTGTGTTCTTAATTTTTTAAACATCAATAAAACCAAATTTAAAGTAATGGTATTTAGCAAAAAGCATGAAATATAACTGGCAAATAAATGGAGAACCTTGTGAACAAGTGACTTTTTACTGTTTGGGAATAGTAAATAGGGAATTGCTGACATAGGTTTGTGGATAAATCATTTTAAAAGAAGCTTGGTAAGGGTGCTAAAATATTATAAATGATTTAATTATAATTATTTTATTATAATTACCCAGGTACTTTGATCCCAATTTTGAAAATATTCAGGGCAAAAATAGTCCTAAATGTGAGGCCTTACAAAAGCTACCTGACTTGAAGAAGTCAACGATATAGGCTTAGATATTTAACATCCCTACTTGAAAGACAGCCCGCTGGGATCTGAGTTGTAGATTGTCCTATTTCCTTTTGAGCTCTAATGTATATATTATCAGAACTGTTAGGTTTATAGTTAAGGAGGTTGAGATAAGAACCCTTTATATTAAACAGATGGGGTATCCTGTAAAGAAGATATATTTATCTAAATGCTGATTTCTTATATTTACTACATATGCATTTTATTACTGTATTTTTTAAATCTATAATTAGATCCAGTATTTTATTTTTTTATTTTTGATAAGATTGTAAGGTTGATAAGGTGGTACTCAATCAATAAACTACTATTACAGTACTGAGGTACATTCTAAAAGATTAAGCATTTTTGGGACTATAGCAAAAATGAAATAATTAAAATAGCCTTATTTAGTTTTTAAAAGATATACATATAGAGGTTAAGTCACATGTTAAATATGTAGAACATCTTGGTTTTATTCTTATAGCTGTTTTATGGCAAACTGGTATTTGTTACTTGCTTTTCTTTTGCTTACTAGTCTTTGCCAACAGGTATGCACAATTCTGGCTATGTTCAATAATTAAATGTAATTTAATTACTTTCCTTAAAACTAATATTTTGCCCCAACCTTATATTACTCTCTGTTCATAAATAATTACTTATAATTAATTACAGGTTGAAGCAAATGTTAAATAATCTCATGCGTCAGCAAGAGAAGCAGCAGGCTAGAACACCTAAAGAGGAGAAAGACAACAGGGCACCACCACATCCATCACCAACTGTGTTTTGTCCCTTTAGTTTCCCTTCCCAAGCAATGAACTTATTCAATATGCCTGGATTCACAAATTTCTCTTCTTTCCCACCAGGTAGGCATTTTCAGAATTTAGGAGTAGCAATGATACTGATTTTCTTGTTGCAAACAAACAGCCAGAAAACACTGCCTAGTTTCACATCGTTCGTTCTTCAAAGCAAATTGTTCTTGGTTTTCTTAAGTATCTTCTAACTAATTAAATGTGTTAATGTTATGTAGAACATGCTTGAATTGCCTCTTTAATAGCAAAAGAAAAAATATGACATTTTAGTTTGTGGTTTTAATTTATTGCTTCCATCTAAATATTTTCCTTCAGTACTATTAAGATTAAAAAATAATTACTGTTATTCAAAAGCATTAATATTTACAAAGATTAAGAACAAGAGAGTACCGGTACATGTTTGCATGCCTTACAGTAATCGAGAATGAAGAGAAATTGTTAAAAACTAAAAGGAATTTAATTGATGATATTTGTTTAATAATGTTTATTTGAACCATTCAGTTTTCTAAACAAAAATGAAGCTGTTATTCTTTTGATTCAGATGTTAGTAAATTTTATATAACAGAATAAAGGATTAAGACTGAACTTTCCTACAGCACCCTAGAATCAACTAAAAGTGAAATATGTTCCCTGCAGCATTTGTTTATCTGTAAGAGAACATTCTCAACTGAACATAAAGCTTATTTACAGCCAGAGGAAATAGCACAATGTGCAGATTGATTTTGCTATTTGCTCCTCAAATGCATTAGTTAGGAAATAGTTTAAGTAAAAAATATATATATAAAATTTGAAAACCCAATAATATGTTAGCGTTTATTTACTTTTCTTGTATTCTGGTGATAAAGTTATGTATATAATCTATTTCTGATCTCATTTATTTTTATAGGCATCAATCTTGGCCAGATGTTCCCATCTGGGGACTTTTCACATAATTGTAATGCTCAAAACAGTGAATATCAGCCAACCTTAAACCATAACAGTACTGGAAAAGCTGACTATATGGCATTTCCAAAGCCATTTGAAAGTAATTCTACCTCTGGAGCAGAGAACCAAAGGTATCTGAAACCTAATATGAGGTATCTGCTTCTAGTGCTTGGCGAGCGGCATTGCATTATAATTCACACTTGATATTCTGCTTGTGAAAAGGAAGTTTTGTTTGTATTTTGGTATTCTTTTCTCTTAAATACAGTAAGATTCATAATGAAAGAGGTACTTATAAATGATATATTTAAGTTGCAGCATTTGTTGAAATGAGTAATTTCCTTTACTCAAAGGTACTGAGTATCAGTCTGATTCCATTTGGGTTCAGCAGCAATTGATCATCTAATAGGATGATTCATATTTTTAAAAATAAATAAATAAGGAAAGAGAACAATGCTTTGTATCCAAAAAACCTTCCTTAATAGAAAACACTGAGCACTGAATAGCTTGGTTTCCATTATGATAGAGGTTGATAATAAAGTTGGAATTTTATTTATTTGTTTACCCACTCATTACTTTTACAAATAACTTAAGGTGGTGAACATATCCAACACACCTTCCTCCTATTTTCCCCACAACAAATGTGATATGAGTTGGGCTGGGAGAGAGTGACTGTGGCTCAGTCACCCAGCTGGTTAATGCATAAAGACAAAAGTTAGAGCAGTGTTGGTTTTAATTCCAGACTGTATTTGAAAAGATAAATTATAGAATAATTTTAGTTTTGGTTTCTCTTGCTACAAGTACCATATTACTCTGAATATCAATTTAATTGCTAGGCAATAGGGAGTTTTTGAAAATATCAGTGATTCAAATAGAACGATGTGGGGGCAGGAACCTGTAATCTTTTACCATACCTTAGTATTATTTGAAGACACATTCAACCTCTTTTTTGGAACCCAATATTTGTATTTGCAAGGTTATGTGCTGAAGGCTGTTAACACCGGTTATATTGAATGATGAACCATTGTAAAGAAGGCTGCTGAACTGATGTGCTAGAGATTTGTGCAAAGTAGCAATGGAACTGTGCTAAATTATATTTTTACTTTTCTTATTAACTTTTCTTGGAAAACATTTGGCTTTACTACTATGACTGAAATATATTCTGAATGTTTCTGTCTTTGTTAAGAAGTCAGAGGCAGCCTGAAGAAGAGATGGAAAATAGATCAGCTTGGTTAAATGAATATCAGGAAGGAGGAAAAGAGAAACAGCCATTTCTCAGGACTGGATTTGCAGTCCCAGTGCAAAATGCAGCATGTAGCAATCACAAAAATCAACCTGACATGAGCAGACGAAGGGAATTTGATGAAGAATCTCTGGAAAGCTTTAGTAGCATGCCTGATCCGGTGGATCCAACTACTGTGACAAAAACATTTAAACCTAGGAAAGCATCTGCACAGGCCAGTCTGGCTTCAAAAGACAAAACACCAAAGTCCAAGAATAAGAGGAGGAGTAGTTCCCAGTTTAAAAAACGACCTAGAGCTAATGGTATGACAACTGTATATATAAACTTGGGCTTGTTTTGTGCTTGGGTTGCTCTCTATATTTGCATTTTTTTTCTTGAGGTGAGAAAACCTCAAGAAAATTGAGTCCACAAAACTCTTAAAATAGGCTGCATCAGTGTAAAACTTTATAATTATTTCCCCTATATGCAGGTCCTGTGGCAATTCCCAGTGTAACTGAACCAGTACTTTCATATTCTTTTCTTAGATGGAAGCTCCTCCTGTAATCTCTCTTGCCCCAATGGCACATGAAGCAAATCTGCTTGCCCCCTTAACTCTATTAAATCTAGAATATATATTTTACATCCATTTGCAAAATATGCTTGCCCAAAATAAAGTTTTCTTTCGTTTCGGAAATGTCAGTGAAGAGAGGTAATTGGCTATTTGCCAAAACTATTTCTGTGACAAGGTATTTGCTTCTTTGTGAAATTTGATGTCATTAAGTTTAAATATGGTATATGTTTTACATGGTCATTGCCCAAGGTTTATAGAGATTTTGATGATTACCCACAAGTCATTACTTTTTGCTTTATGACATTGTTCCAGCTTTCTTTTTTAGTGCCTAACTTTCAGAAATAACATGTTGATTTAATTAGTTTGTATGGTTTCTGATATTTGACTCAAATCAACATTTATTAATTTAATCCAAACCAAACCATTTTTGTTTAAATTGGTTGATTCAATTTATGTAGACTCTATTAAGCTATTTTGCTTAATAGATTGACATTGTGATTGACATTTTAAAATGTTACAGCTTTGGAGAATTAGAATAAGTTGTAAAACTAAAATCTATTTATTTAAAGGTTTTGAAAGTGCCAGTGTTTCTAGTACATGTGAGCCTTACAAGAGCAACAGTGGTCGACCTTCCACTCGGAAAGAAGAACTTGTTCAAGCAAAAGTGTTCAGTAAAAAGAATCGGGAACAATTGGAGAAAATAATTAAATATAGTAGGTCATCAGAAATGTCTTCAGGTACTTATTTCAAAATATTTAAATGAGATACTTCTGAAATAAATAGAACCATATGTTCTTCATGTCTGCATAAAAGGAATTGGGTTTTAAACCTTTTGTTACATAACACACGTAACTGCTGTTTAGCAGAATATTCACAGAACAGAGTATATAAGATAAAAAGTACTGTTATGAAAATATGGATGGAATTCTTTATTTCAGTCCTAAATTCATTTCTATTCTATTAAGATCCTTTTAAATATAATAACAAATGGATTCAAGTAAGCATATTTAAAATTAAAACTTTCAGCTTAAATAATTTGCAAATGGGTTATATTGTTATTATGTTAATAATCTATGTTTAATTGCTACATTTACCAATTTGTTTTAATAAATGTTTAAAGCAAGTAAATGGTTAGCAACAAGTTTCCAAAATCCAAATTATACTTTTTCACTATACACATACATACACAAACACATAGTGAAAAAGTACACTGTTCAAATATGTATGTATGTATACATACACAGACACATATTTGAAAAAGTGCATTGTATATATCCAATATGCATGCATGTGCGTGTGTGTTTCTGTGTTACATCTGCAGTTAAGAATGTGTAATGGGACTGACAGACCTAATTTCTCCTCTTGTAAAAATGCTTCACTAAGAATTGGGGGATTTTGATGAATAGACTACCCTGTCCTGAAGGGGACATCTCAAAATCAGGCAGAAGGACCTGGATAATGATTTTGCTCATTTTTCAGAGATTGTGGCCTTCTTTTATTGGGTTTGAGTCCCAGTTAAGAACAAAACACTAAAGAACCTTATTTTGACTGTGTCCATCTAATCCTTGAAAATACTTCATAAGAGATTAGAAGATGCTGCTAAATGTTCACTGAGAGGAGTGTTTTCTCTCTATATAGCTTCATTTTGAAGAGCAAAACTTCTATTTCTTAGTTGTAGTTCTAAGCATATTTGGTATACATGCATAATGTGTGAGTGGACATATTCAGACTTAACAATAAACTGGGAGTGTTCAAAATAGTGCCTGCATTTTTGGAGTCACACACTCTCAAAAGGTATCTGAGGCTTGGACAAAATATAGATGTGTTTGATTTGGCTTTAGTTCAAATTTCATTCAAGTTAGATTAAATTTAGTTAATATGCTTTCTACTGTTTATTTAAAAAAATAAGATTTATTGGCAACTTTGGAGGGGCTCTAAGGGATTTGAGGAACTGCATGCACCTCTGGGCTTTGAAGTTGTATAACCCTACAATAAAACCATAGTTTAACATTATAATAGCGAGCCCAGACTTCTTTCTTTGGTCACATATCTCAGAGCACATTGCTTTTGTTTTTGATTTACTTCAGTTGCTGCATTGTTTGCATCCAAAGAAAATGTGGCTGATTTTGCCATGGAGCTTGAACAGGTCACAGAAATTGGCTTAGTGCCTAATTTGATGCTTTAGGAAAATATACTAAACATACTAAAATCTGTTTGTAATAGAATGGAATGAAATTTACAGATACATTACAGAATTATGATAGAATCAAGATTTCCACTGCATTATCTCTTTCTCAGTTCCAGAGAAATAACTCAAACCTACCCAGGAAAATGGTTGTTTATAACATTTGCTTGAAAACTCCAGTGATGGAACACTCAGAACTCCAGAGGGCAGTGTTCCACTGCTTAATAATTCCCACCATCAGGAAATTCTTCCTTACTTCAAGCTTGGATCTTTCTTTATAAAGTTTCCACCCATTCGTTCTTGTCTTACCTCGGGAATAATGGATCTGTATCCTCTTTCCTGAGACAGCTCTTCAAGTGGCTATCAGTTCTCTTCTTCAAGCAATACAGTGATACCTCGGTACTCATTGTTAATTGGTTCCAAGAGGTGCGATGAATACCAAACAAAATTTTCCCATAAGGAATAATATAGTGAGTCACAGGCAGCCGACACTAATAAGTTCTGGCTTGTGTGTTGAATACCAAACAAACGAGTATCAGGACAAAATTTTCATGTCAAAATGTATTGAGTACCAAATTCAATGAGTTTCAAAGCAGTTCAGTAGCAAGGTACCACTGTATAGGTTTTTGAATGTATTGTCCCATTAATTGCAAAGTAGATAGTCACTACTCCTTTCCTTATTGCCTTTTGTCACCTAATTTATGAAGTAATAGAAACAGTAGAATCTTGCAGCTCTGGAAAACCTTAGATCATTTTGTAGCTTTACAGTTGGTTTTTTAATCAAATGCTTTCTTTTTTATTCAGCCACATATTTAGATTAGATTAACTTCCTATGTTATTCAGGATTTGTCTGAAACAGAGACATGCCTTAGTTCTAGTGACAGTAAAGTATCATTTATGAAGGCTCTCCCCCCTTCCAAATGATTTTTATCTGTACTGTAGTTTATAGCTTGCATAATTCATTAAAAATTTGTAAATCCAAAGCAAAAGCATGTAATTTTATAGCTACCATGGAAGAGGAGAGAGAACAAGTGTGTGACCCAGGAGGCTAGAGATTGGCTCATGCCCATAATACAAACTATGGTTTAGGACCAGTTTTTCTTTTTACCAATAAGGAAGAAATGTTTATCTGTTTCTTCTTCTTTTTGGCTCTTTGAAATTATGGGAGATAATTTTAATGTTGGAATTAAATTTAAATACATTGTATTTATTTTTACTTTATTTGACAACAAATTGGTTTCAACTAGAATTGTGTATGGGCACCATTGCAAAGTCATGTATTTTTAAAATATGCTTTTTGAATCTGTTACTTTTTTCCCTTTCCTGGAATGAAAAAGTTACCAAGGGAAGTTTTAAAAAATCATTTTTATTACTAAGTAGACATTCTCCCATTATTTCACTAGGCCTTGCCTTTATTTCTGATACACATTTTGTGTTTATCACTGTCTGTCCTTCCCACCCGCACCTTTCCTGCAGCACATGCTAGGAGAATACTGCAGCAGTCTAACAGAAATGCATGCATACAAGCACCAGGTAATGCACTAGCTGCTTAGCTTCTAAACTTACTTGCCTTCATTTTTTAAACTTTTCTATTTTTTATTTGCTTATTTAATTGTTGAATATGCCTTTCATTACTTCAGATGGCTTCTACATACCACTGAAAGTTTTTTATCTACTTACTCACTTGAATAGGTATTATTACTAAAAGATCACAAGGCAGATGCTGCAGATATGAAAGGTTTTTATGGCAGGGTATAAGTACCGGTAGTATCATTTATATTAGAAATACCAGTAAATCTGGCATATGTAGCTGTTTCTTGAGACAGCCAGTATGTAACTATTTTTCCTATTTTTCTTGAACTGTGATTGAATTATCAACCTCTCTCTCTCTCTCTCTCTCTCTCTCTCTCTCTCTCTCTCTCTCTCTCTCTCTCTCTCTCTCACTCTCACTCTCACTCTCACTCTCACTCTCATACACACACACCGGCCTACTCGGTGCTGCAGGTGCTGTGCCCTGGCCCTGGTGGGCGCTGCAGGGTTAGTGCCTGCTGTGCGAGCTAGGCGTATGGCTGCCCCTGGTCGCCTGCAGCGACTCTGCAGCTGCGTCGCCTTCCACCAGCAGGCAGGGCGGGTGGAGGCTGGGGCGTGCCGAGAGCTTGGCCCGTTGTGGCTGCTGTCAAGCAGACAGTGGGATAGAAAGGGCAGGGCCAACAGTAGCTGCCCTCCCACTCGGCCCCCCACGCTCGCAGCCACCTGCACGTCAAAAAAATAAGACCTTCCCAAAAATAAGCTTATTTTGACAGCCCCTCCCCCCGCCAAAATAAGACTGGGTCTTATTTTCAGGGAAACACAGTAAGTCTTAGCTGCAAGAAAATACAGCTTGTGCATCAAGTGGAATAGAGTTAAGACTTTTATCATTTAAAAAATGAAGGACTTGAATGAATTAATGTTTAAAAGAATTATAGTTGTCAAAATTCATCATTGGATGTCTGTAAAATTGAACTTATCAGAATTCAAGGGCAGATAAAATCAACAATTTGAGATCTTGACAGTGTTCTGACCCGGCTTCCTGATAAACGCACACAGCACAAGTAGCGTCTCACAAACCTCTTTTTATTGTTTACAACTGCTAATTGTTTGCATTAGCAGTCTTTCAGAGTTCAAATAAAGTAAAATAAGTATTTTCTTTTCAACGGCTGCTAATTAGTGTCATTAGCAGTCTGCGTAAGTCCGAGCCGAAATCAAACAAGTCTGGCTAAAAGTCTTTCATGTAATAGCAGATAACACACACACCTTGCTCTTCGTAGGCAAGCTGCCAAGGAACAGTTTGCAGGAGGCTTGCCAAGTTCAAACAGGAACAGAAAACGGAGGCTTGAATTTGCAAGACAAGATCTGGGATTGAATGGAGTTGTTTCCTGCAAATTCCGCAGTCGTTTTCATCCCTTAAATAGGCTATGGGAGTGGCCAATTATCCCCAAACCTTACTCCCGAGTAGTCCTTCTCCTCAGGAGCCATTCCTGTCTTTTGGCAGCTCTGCGCACGCGCGCATTGAGAACAGGCTCCTCCTCTTCTTCTTCATCACTTATGGCAGCCTCTGGAGGTTCTGAAGGCCCTGGCTGAATCCCTGCCTCTGGCACTGAGCCTTCTCCAGCCTCCTCGCTGTCCGACTCTGGTAACAGCTGCACAGGCTGCTGGCGAATCACCACACCAGCCTCCTCGCCGTCTGAATCAGCTACCAGCTGCACAGGCCGCTGGCGGGCCACAACAGACAATTTGAGATCTTGAATAAAAAATTATAGCTGCCTACTTCTTCAGAGCCATGACACAGACATGAAGTAAAGAAACTGATTAGGTCCATAAATGTCAGGAATGATTTGGCTCTCTGATGTAGTTTACAGGTGATAGGTGATGTATATAATAATTTATGACTATGCTATCATTTTAGAAATTCACACATTTATACATAATAAATATAAGTGACTTGATAGTAGGATATGGGGAAAAATGTAGACATTTGGAAATAAATTTAAAGTATTAATATTTGGAGTTCAGAACATTGACCCTGAACTCGAATATCATTCCTTATCACAAATCCACTCAGTGGTAATATGGTATGTTAAGCATAAATATCTGCATGAAGTTGGGATTTCAGTATTAAATTGGGGAATTCTTATTGAACTTAATTCTGTGTTTAAAATAAGATGCACAAGTGAATGGGAGAATGTATCTAATTGTGGTTAATCATTAGTATCTATGTGTCGGGGTCTGTGGTGTGACTTTTTCTGGAAATTTTAGTTCTGCAAAGAGAGATGTGAGGAAATTGATTTGTTTTAGAAATGTAAATTAAGTACAAAATAACTTGGATTATATTTGGCATACTCTATATTCCCGTCACACATAAAGACTTTTCATATTTTTAGCAACTGCCTCACCAAGATCAGAGAACTCTAGGGTAGTATCCTGCAGAGAATTAACCACTGAACAGGAATATCTCATTTCCTTTCAAACATGAGCTGAAGAATTTGCCTTCAGCTGGTCAGCTGAAGGTGTGACCATACCACAACTGTGCTATATGTTCTCCTCAAAACTTTTGTTCTAATAAAAAGTTAATATTAAGATAACATAATGAGGGTATTTATGTCTTTATCTTTCTGCAGAAACAGGCAGTGACCTTTCTATGTTTGAAGCTTTACGAGACACCATTTATTCTGAAGTAGCTACTTTGATATCTCAAAATGAATCTCGCCCTCATTTTCTAATTGAACTTTTCCATGAACTCCAGATGCTAAATACAGATTATTTGAGGCAAAGAGCACTGTATGCTTTACAGGTACTTGGAAAATTGTGTTTTGAGGTTGCCTTTTTTTAAATTTCTGAAAAATAAATTTCTACCAAAAACTATTGCTTTATACAGGACATAGTGACCAGACATGCATCTGAAGATAATATGAGAGGAGAATGTCAAAAGCAACTGAACTCAAATGCCTGGATAGGATCAAATTCAGAGCTTACTCCCAGTGAAAGCCTTGCGACTACTGATGATGTAAGTTATCTAAATCTTGGGATATTTTAAGATCAAGTTTGATCTTTTACTTAAATAAAGGTGTATTTTTTGTTTTAGTTTTTAGCATAAAACTCATTGAACAATTAAATTTAGATTGTCCACTTTACTGAGTTACATATTGTATAAGTGCAAAGGGCGAGTTATACTCTTAAACTTTTGTGTAAAAATATAGATAAAATCCCCTATAAAACTTGAACTGTGAAGACCAGTTTGAATGATTATGTTAAGCTTGAATTACTATGCCGTCTAATCTTTCCTTAACTCTCATAACATCTTTTGTCCTACTGTAACATTTGATCTTCATTCTTCTAAGAGATCTGTTTTTAAAAAAATCACAGGATGATGTAGACTGCCATAGCTTCTTTCTTATTACATACTGATAGCTTTCTAAATGAATTTAGTATTTTGCTTTGACATTATTACTTACTTGAATTTATTTGTCCAATACTTAAGAATTCTTTTTAAAGTGAGAATTGTTACTTCATAGAAACAAAATTGTGTTTGGTAGAGAAATAGCAAGATGTTTGTCAGGTGTCCTAGGAATATGCAGAAGTCATTGATTTGGGAAATGAAAGCTCTGGACAACTTGGGAATGTTCTGTCCTGCCTCAGGAGAGTTTGGTGCTTTCCAGAAGTAAATATTTAAACCAGAAGCAGTTCAACATATTGCAGATGTGGCATGGCATTCCAAATAAGCAGATTTGTTTGGGAACAAAGAAATTTCCAGTTCAGAGGATTTATGATGTTGAATCATCCCTGGAAGAACATAGTCTGGAACAGTTAAAGTCTCATTCTTTATTAGCAGTTTTTTGGTATGAGGGGGTATACTGCTTTTCTCTTTCTAGCCATTCCCACCCCCTTCTCTCTCACACACACAAACGCACAAACACACACATACATATGTTCAGTTTATGCAAGCAGTTGGAGGCTTGATCTTATTGAACACATTTACTATCTTCCCCAATCACACTATATGCATGTCACTTCAATTTCTATAATTCCTAGCTAACAAGTCAGTATACCTGCAGGGAATCAAATTTGAGTAGTCGGTTTTAAAATAATCTTACTTAAAATTCTGGAATGGTGATGTATAAAATTGCAAAAAAACGATGGATTATGGGAAAGCATTGCCAAATTTTTGTGTTATGTCTTTTTTAAGGAGACATTTGCAAAGAATTTTGACCAAGGTGCTTGCAGAGAATCTGAACAACATGATAGAGACAATGGCAGTACTAGATCTACATCTTCAAATTTTGAACCATTTGCTACTGATGATCTTGGTAAGCACCAACCTGAGAATTGCAATTTGCAATTCATTAACATTGGAGTACAGATAGTCCTCAATTAATTGTAACTGGGATCAGAATTTCCATCGCTAGGTGATGCGGCACAAAGTGCAATGTCAGATGATGGTGGTTTCAGCAATTTCTGTTGCTGGTACTGTTGATAGGTAAGGACTGTGCAGATCATTAAGCAATGACCTCACATGATTTCGACTTTTGACTTCCTGCCATTTTCCCATTGACTTTACTTATAGGAAGCTGGCAGGGAAAGTCACAAATTGTGCTAATGTGACAGTATAATGCTGGAATAATTAGAAAACTGGGACAGTTGCCAAGTACCCGACTGTGATCACTTGACCACAAGGGCACAGCACCAGCCAGAACTTGAGTGATATTGCAAGTTTGAACAGCTGCAGAATAAGTGGTTGTTAAAGGAGGACCACCTGTTCTTGTTAGTTTCATGACCAGAACAATCGACTAGATAATGATCAGTCACATTAATGTCCATTTTGGTGCAGGTTATCCCTTTTTCAAACTTGCATTTCTCTTTGAGTCTTAGCATTCAAAAAAGAAAAGAACTGATTGCCATCACATTCTATTTCTCAAATAATTAAGCAAGAATTATCCAGAGCAGTTTGGCTTTGGATATAGAGCAGTGCCACAGCTTTATGAAAAAACATTTTATACCTAATGGAATGACTTGGAGTTTGTACCCATTGTTACAGATTAAAGAACATAATACTGTTAATATATAGAGCAAAATATTTTTCCTTCCATTAGGCATTAGCTTCAAAGTATTATACATCTCCAAAGTAGTTAGCTCCTTCAAGCATTCAGTCATAAAGTCCCAATTACTCTAATTGTGGTTTATCAATGGCAGGTATACTTAAGAATAATCTTGGTCCCTCTTTTTCCAGTTTTATGTTTAATTTGCACCTGGTAATATTTGATTTTCAGCGCCAAAAGATCTGTTTTACATGATTTTCTTGCCAACATATAGGCAACACTGTGATTCATTTAGACCAAGCATTGGCTAGAATGAGAGAATATGAACGGATGAAAATAGCTGCAGAGGGTAACCTTGAGTCCGAGGATGGTTGCTGTAATAATCTCCAGACTGCTGCTGCTTCTAAATTGGAAGGTATTAATTTGTTGCATATTTCAGGGTATTATCTGCTATATTAGCATTGATTTTTGAATGTAAATGTTTTGGTATTTACTGTACATACCGTATTTTTCGGAGTATAAGACACACCGGAGTATAAGAGGCACCTTAATTTTGGGGGAGCAAAACAAGAAAAAAACAATTCTGCCTCTGCCTCCCAGCAAACAGCAAACAGTACAGATGATATACACTGTTTGCTGTGTATTTCTGTGCATGTGTGCCTGACCCATAGAAATAGCAAAGAATTGGAGAAATGTACATTATGGCAGTATATTAATGCCAGAAAGTTTTCTTAAATGTAGTCACACTAACTCCTCCCAATTATTTAAATAGATCTACTCCAAACATGACTAAGTCAGGGTTTAACTCAGCTGCTTAAACGAAGCTACAATAGCACTGGGCCTCTTCAGATCAAGCATTTATTTTAAAAAGCTGCTTCATTTTGTTAAGTTGGCTAGAACAATAATAAAGCAGTCTTTAAAAAATAAGTCTAATAAATTGAACATTCTATAGACATTTATAGTTATTGACTTACCTCCTTGCATCCAGTATCAGCAGTCTGATTTGCACAAGAAAATAAAATGCTGCCTCTGCCTCCCAGCAATTTGCCTCCTTGCAGTTCTAGTTTCACTTTCATTTTAGCAGGTGGGCCTGCCTGCATGGTCGGGAGGCCGATAATCAGTTGCTTGTGCTAATCAGGCTCTGCACTGTTTGCTGCAAGGAGGTAAATTGCTGGGAGGCAGAGGCCAAAGGGTTGGGGTGGCTGGGTGGGGCTACATTCGGTGCACCCAAGTTTTCACCCTCTTTTGGGGGGTAAAAAGGTGCATCTTATACTCCGAAATAGGTAATTGTGTAAAAAAGGCAGTGACTATACACTTGTTATATTGAACTTTTTATTCTTCAGTATGCTTACTTATAATTTATGTAATCAAAGATCCAGAAAATTTTATTTATATTGAAATTATTTTTTGTGAGGGGAAAAAGCATTAATATTAACATACTTTTTTAAAGGTTCAGATGCAGTTGAAAGCCATTCTGCACCACAGACTACTGAAGTATCTTCTATTCCTTGCCCCCGAATAGATACTCAGCAGCTGGATCGACAAATTAAAGCAATTATGAAAGAAGTTATCCCCTTTCTGAAGGTATTATAATGCTGATTTCAGTAAGTGCCAGTTAGAAAATAAGAATTTGCTCTTAAAGAATCTTGTAGCTAGATTTTTCTTAAGAAGCAGCTGATTCCTTCTGTAGAGAAGGTGGTGCTTCACTTATCCCATATTCAAAGTAAAAGTGTTTCTTACCAAAATTAGGATATTTCCTCCTATTCTGTATTTTCTAAAGAAGCACCTGATTGACTGAGCTCTAATCTTTTTCTTATCTCTATTTATATGCAAATTATAATCAAGTTATGTAAACAAAATGACTTTTTCATACTTACATCCTTAGCTTAAATAAAATTTAATCTCAACGCTTTCTAGGAACACATGGATGAAATATGTACTTCCCAACTCTTGAGTGCTGTAAACCGTATGGTCTTAACCCTTACTCAACAAAATGATGAAAGCAAAGAATTTGTCAAGATATTTCATAAGCAACTTGGTAGCATTTTGCAGGCAAGTATACCATTTGTGATCTCCGTAAAAATAGAGATTATTTTCAGAATCACTATGGTGCTGGCAAAGCTTTGGAAAGATTATTTTACCTTGATTCTGAAGTGAATGTTTCTGCCAATGATGGTAGTTGTTTTTACCATTTCAGTAAATCTGTTTATATAGCACCTAAGCTACTGAATCAAAGCTAAGCACTTTATAATTTCTTGAAAAATTAATATGAAAGAGATCTTAAATAATCTGGCAACTCAAGTATAAGTATGGAAAGTGCAATCCATAACATTTGTCTGATTTGTAAATGCTGACACTTAAAATCTACTCATCTTTACAGCATGAGAAAATGAATATTTTAATGAAACTTTTGATAAATCATTTGAAATGTTACTTCAGTGGTTAAAAATTAGAATTATCCAAATCCTTTTTATATTTTTTAATGTTAGTTTAAGGAGAAAAGTCTGTCAGAAGGATTGTGACGTAACTCTCATTTCTTTTGACAGAGCTTCTTTGGGAACACTTGTCATTCATGCCTTCTATTTTTGCTTTAGAAATTGGCGCATTGATTAATTAATTAATCAAACGAAGAATATACAATCAGAAAATATCTGGAAAAAGTAGTATCTATCACAGTAGAAACATGGGGGAGAACTTAATCCAAATTCTTGCCTGTTTTGCTTTAGAATAAAATGCTATATTCTTTAGAACCTTGCTTACCCATAAACTCATTCAATGATCTTAGCTAAGCCTTCGAGTTAATATGTTAATTTATGAGGTAAAGTTGAATAATGCTGTGTCAGCCACCTTGAATGTAATCAGGAGGTGGGAAAGAATGAAAGTTAAACATAATAGATATATTAAACCTTATATCTTTTCTTTTCTTTTCTGGACAGGATTCACTGGCAAAATTTGCTGGTAAAATGTTAAAGGATTGTGGGGAGGACCTTCTTGTGGAGATTTCTGAAGTCTTATTCAATGAATTAGCCTTTTTTAAACTCATGCAAGACTTGGATAATAACAGTCTGACAGCAAAGCAAAAATGTAAACCAAAAATAGAAGTAAGTGGAATGGCACAATCTTGTATTAAAGAGGTCAATATAAAATTTTGTTTCATGTAATGTAAATATATTAATTTTGTTAATATATTTCAAATTCAATTTTGATATTTTACTATGCATTCTCTTACTGTCAATATTCTTCCTAAGGTCAAATGATATTCAGTTATGAACTATTCAATTTTTCCCAATTGTTGGTCTCAGATATTTTCATTTGTAGCTCCCATTGTTTCCAAACACCAGACATAATGACTGGGGCTGATGGGGGCTGATCTGATAATAAATAAGAATTTATTAAGGGCCTCTATTTGAGAATTTCTGTTCAGCTTAGAAAGTAATTCAGCTTCAAAATTAAACCATGTTTTACATTCTTAATAAATGACATTTTTCATTCTTTTATGCAATAATGAAAACAGGCATATTTTGGAAATTAGTGTTCATGAATTTGAGGAAGGTTGTATATTTTGCTTTATTTTGTCACTAGTAAGACTGCAGATGTCAAAGGATGCAGAAATTTTTCTGTTCTAATATCAAACAGACCATCAGAGTCTTACCATGAAGGTTTACTTTAGCTTGCTATAATAGGACCACATCCTGTTATTTACTGAGTTCTTTGTACTTAACATTCTTCAGTTTAGTATATTATTTGTAGAACAGTAGAAGAATAGAAACGTTCTTTGTTTCTTAGTTTTTTAATTTATTATTGTTAATTAAGGTTTCACTCTGCCTTTGTCTTGGACATAAGACAAAAATAAGAAAAGGAGTTTGAAAATACTAGCATTACAATAGGATTTGAATCATCTGACATTTATATTTTTAAGTTTTGAGGAAACTTAACCACTCAACTATATCTCTGTCATACCAATCCAGAGCCTTCAGAGAAAGTGTTCAGCCAATCTAATAGCCAGTTCTCATAGGGCAAGCTGCAAAAAACTAAAATATCTAGTTAAACAATATTGTAATACTTTAATTGTTACCAACTGAAAAGAAAATCGCAACAAAATGAATATATGGCTCATTTATATATCTTACAATTTCCATATTATCTGGTTGTTGGTATTTAGTTTGAACAGAAGCCAATATTCTTTCAAATTTCTATTTATTAGGTAAAAAAATCACTTGAAGAAGGAGTATGTTCATCTACTGAAGATATTGATGAAGACAAAGTAAGGGATTTTTTAAGCAATGCGGAATATGTCCTCTATTTCTTTATTTTTGCAGATTTTGTAATTGAAGGTGTTTTATCATTTCTGATGAATACTATATTAATTTTTAAAGATAAATGAACTTTTTAATATTTATCTTAAATGATCAGAGAAACTATTAATCCTACACACACAAACACCATTACTCATATACTCATGTAGAAATGTGCTTAGGATGTTATTCTAACTTGGGGTGATGCTGGGGCTTTTATTGATTAATTTTTTAATAGTTAAGAGTGGTCAGCAAAATTAAACTAAATTCTTTTTGAACAGCAGTCAAACTAGATATTTCTTGGAGGTTCATAAGCAAGGGTAATAGTTGCTGAATAGGTTCTTCAACACTAAATAATTTTTATATTCCTTACTCCAAGATTCTCCCCCCCCCCCGGAACTGTTTTTAAGTAGTATCTGAAGACATGATAAAATTTGAGCAGAATTGTAAAATCTTATAGAATAGACATTCTAGGATTCATCCTTATATTTTTTCACTAAAAATAAATCTTAATTAAAACTCTTTTATTCTGTATAACAATAATTTTGTTTATTTCTAGGACAAAGATGAAACTGAAACTATTAAGCAAGTTCATGAACCTGCAATATTCAGCAGAGAAATTCCAATCAGTACAAGATCAGATCCTTCTGATCAGGAAGAAGAGAGTGAAAATTGTCCAGTCTCCATAAGTAAGCAACTTCAATGACTTTGATTATAATTTCATGTAATCAAGCATCTACATTAGTGGAATGAAAGATCACTAATTCTGTCTTCTTCTGTTACTAGCTTGTTATAGATAAATTGCTGTATGCTAAATAAATAAATAAATAAATATAGATAAACGTATTCACATGTTTGTCAATCCAATTGTTAAATGTATCAGGTAGATTATTACACCTATTGAACCTGAATTATGTTTAAGATGAAATGCGATAGATGCTAGTCTAAACTAAAGTCATGATGACTAGATTGGCCCTTGAGCCTGGTTTGACAGAGTTATACTTACATTCTAAAGTTGATTACATGCATGAAAAGAACTGTTCCCACAGCATTCTTTCACTCCTGTGTCTCCAGTAGGAAATGAAATACACTTATATTCATTTTTAATATTGTACTGCACATACCACTATTGCTGAACATTTGTAGCTTCTTTGTATAATAGGCTTAGACTTCCATCCAGTCTGTACTTACTTGGGAGTATGCCAGATTGTACAATCTGGATAATTAAAATAAACATAAAATTATGTCGTTAGATATCCATCTATGATGCACAGCTTTAGCCTTACTCACTATTCAGTGTGTAAAATATTTTGCATAATTACTTTTGTAGAATCAAGGCTAGAATCTAAAGACTCAAATAGCTAGTTCTATGCTTCAAAGTAGTCTTTGATTTGTATTTCTTGAGCCCAAGTAATTCCCTTCTCCACTGTTTAATGTCTCTTGATAGTTTATTTTGAAACAGAAGATTTAGGATTTTCAGAATTTAAACTGGAAACAGACCATTTCAGAGGACTTTTGAATGTTCTATGTCCCTTTAGACCAGGGGTGTTAAACTGGCGGCTCGCGGGCCAGATGCGTCACGCGCAGGCCACACCCACCCCAGTTCCACGAATGGGAAAAATGTCGCAAAACGTCATATGACAACTTGACGCAGCGAGTTTGACACCTGTGCTTTAGACTATGCTAAACTCACACTGGGGTAAAGAACAACCCAAGGCTTTTAACATTTGTGTTTCTATGTATGTATTTAGCCATTGTGGTCTGTTTTATGTTTGGAGTATATTTCACACATTCTAGGCTTATCTAAAGCAGAAACTCAGGCTCTCACTAATTATGGAAGTGGAGAAGATGAAAATGAAGATGAAGAAATAGATGAATTTGAAGAAGGACCTGTAGATGTTCAGACCTCCCTCCAGGCAAATAATGAAACTACAGCTGAAAATGAAGAAGAACAGGTATTGAGAGAATGAGTGTGTGTTGATGCTAGACAGGTTTTCATTCTTTGGAAAGATTTATTAACATAATTATTTAGAAAATCTAGAACTATGCACTGGTGGTAAAACTATAAAATTTAAATTTGCTAAGTAAGAATACAATAGCTTTTCAAACTAGAAGACTGGAAGTTTGATGGGGATTTTTAATCGGTAATAATATAATGTATTAGAAACAATGGATTTAAATGAATGAATATTCTCCTGCTTGCTAAACTAGTTGAAGCAGAACATTACTATTAACACTGAATTTAAGATTCTTTATATGTTTCATGATAACATTGGAGCTTTAATTAATACTAAGTAATTAATGTTTAAATGAGTCAAAATAGTAAATAAATTTATTTTGTCACAGATTTCACAGTCCATATCAGAAAATCCAAATGTGCGTCAAACTTTATCTTCTGAACAAGACTCTGTAAATACTAAAGGTAAAATGAATATAGAAAAACTTATTTACAAGGCATTTTTTGTTCTTAGAAAAAAAGAGAAATCATCTGAAACTTTTGTGCAATTGGATGATGCTTGGTTTGGGCCGGGTAGAATTAATTCACAAGTGTTTTGATGATTAGAAAGATATATTCTATTGAAATACAGAAATGTACTCATAAAAATAATTGCTTTTTCTTATGTTAATTATGCGGAAGTTAAATAAAAGCTAGGTATTACTCATCAGTGTTTATTTTATAAATACTTTACACTTATTAAACAAAACACAAAGGATTCTATGGTGTGGCAGAGCTCTTCAGAGCTTATTAAGTGTATCCTGCTTTTCCAGAGTTAAGATTTCACACTTTTAGACTTGAAAATATAAGTAACATTAACAAGATCTACATTTATTTTGGCTTTGTTAAAACTAGTAAAATAGGTAAAATAAAATTAATTAAATAGCAGAAGGAGAACAAGAGAAAGATGGACAAAACAAGTTGATTTTATATTATGTTTTTGCTTAGAGCACTTCATATTAATAATTTCTGGGCCACAAGTAGACATCTGCTGTTTCTGTATAAATTGTTCAAGTATTATTTTTTGCTTATTATTCAAAGTCTATTATTTTGTAATATATTTGTAGCGTGAACTCTTGGTGCAGTCTGGATTCAGAGTATAAACTAATTGACAAAATGACACAATGTGTTGTTCTTTCAGCCTCTAAGACTGCAATCTTGGACCATCTTAACAATTAATATGTCTAACTGAAGTCAGCATATTGAAGTTTTGAGTTACTTATTGCTGTTCAGTTTTAAATTATTCAACATGATCGTTTCTATAAAATATATGTATCTTTTAATGTAACCTTTTGAAATGTTTTCCATATTCACGAACTGTTGTTTTTTTGTGTAAACTGTTATAAAATCCCAGTCCTTGCAAGCAACATAATCAAATATTGTTTGTTTTTCAGATGATCAAAATATACCGGCTATTGTACCTCAGTATCTTAATCTTACAGAAGAAAAGCAGTCCTTAGTTGTTAGAGTTGCTGAAGATTTTAATGCCAGCATTATATTAGCTACAGAAAAATCAAACTCTCCATTAGCAGAAAATGAAAACCAAGCTGTAGACGCAGTATGTGGAGACTCAAAATCATCATCGGGAACACCTGAAAGCTCTGTAGTTGGCAGTCCTGATACAGAATCTCCTGTATTGGTTAATGAATATGTATGTAGTGCTTTTGTCTTTTAAATATAATATAAATGTATGATATGAGCCTCAAGAATGCATGGTTGGAGAATTGTCTACCTAGAATGCTTCTTTTGGACTTCGGTTTTATTGTTTAGTTTTAGTTTTAGTTCAGTTACATTGGTTCTACTGAAAGATAATATCTGTTCATAACAAGAAGTGGTTAATAAGTAATTATTTTAATGAAATAATTATAAAACTGAAGAATGTTTGGGGACCTCTTTGAGCTCTTGGAAGAAAGTCAAGTTATACATTTTACAGATAAATAATTAAATTAAAAATATTCTCTTTATAGGAAACTGGTTCTGGAAATGTGAGTCAGAAATCTGATGAAGATGACTTTGTAAAACTTGAAGACATACCGCTTAAACTTGCAGTCTACTCAGAGGTAAATGTTATGCTAAGAAATGTACAAAGCAAAAAGGTTATTTTTAAGAGTATGGTGTAGAACAAGTGGACAAGACTAGTAAATTGTGAGAATTACTCTTTTGATCCATTTTCAGGAAGAACTAATGAAAAAAATGATGGCAGAGTCTCAGACAAATAGTATCACTGAAGAAATTCTAGCTGAAGCAGAAAGGCAGGGTGAGGAATTAGTAGGAGATCCTCAAATGTTGAAGGAACCTGGTGAGAATCTTTGATTACTTTAGTTATGCTTATTCTACTCATGCTGATACAATTAGTTTGCTTGATGCAGATTGTAGACTTTAGAACTAGGAAAAGTTGGATAAACATTTTTAGTTTTATTCTGCATTCATACTTAAAGCATTTTTGCTTATTCACTGAAATAATATGCGTATCTCTATAATAGTTTGGTGACTTTAGTTATCCTAAAAAAGTAAGAGGGGGTTGTTATACTTGAGTGGCAAATCATCAAGAAACCCCAGAGCTGAAGGCAAGACTGGGAAGTGAAAGAAACTTCCCAGTATAAGGCAATAAGAAACCATTCCTGAATCATTGCCTAACAGAACTATATAGTGAAATGACCAGGAATCAAGCTCAAGTCAGAGAACACTTACATTTTATATTTTGTCTTGCTATGGTTGTGAACCAGTCAACAAAGTGAAATTTAGTTGAACAGGTTCTATCCTTTCTTAGAAATGTACGAAATTCACTGGCCTAGAGAACTCTGGAATGTTCCATTTCCATTCTGGGCCTTCATATTTTTCTGTTTTTTAATTATTTGTATCCTGCCTTTATTATTTTTACAAATAATTCAAAGTGATGAACATACGCAATGCACCTTCTTCCTCCTATTTTCCCCATAACAGCAATTTTGTGAGGTGAGTTGGGTTGAGAGAGAGTGACTGGCCCAAAGTCACCTATTCCCACCTTTTATGGCTAAGGTGGGAATAGAACTCATGGTCTCCTGCTTTCTAGCTTGGTATTTTAACCACTAAATTAAACTATTCCCAGAGATATTTAATAATTTCCAAACTAGAAACAATTCAACACTGCAAAATGCTGTCTGTTTAAAGAAGTTACTTCTGGAAATTTTTGAACTATCCCCAAAAAACCTGCTTAGGAGGAGGGTCAAGGATGTTCAGGAGAGAGACTGGAACTTTCCAGAATTTCCAGAACATTCTGTTCTAGATGGACAAATTTTGTACGGTGATAATCTATTTTGTTTTCTACTATTATTGAATTATTAAACTGTTTCTGACGTACCCAAAATTATTACCTATTTACATTGATGGAAATACATTTTGATATGTATTAATTGTAGGAACAATAAACTCCCATCTTCACAATGAGAATAACAAAGTCATGTGGTCTGATCATATATATTTGTTGACTGTAGTTTACAAAACACCTTTGTTAAAGCTGGTTTCAGTACAAAGGTGTATTTTGTATTGTTGATGAATAGTTGCTTCTTTATTTTCTTTTTTCAGAGATTGTTGGAGCTCAAAGCGCATGAAAATGACCTCTGGAATGTTTCTGTGGCCTAATTCATTGATAAATGCAAATAGAAAATCACTACTATGTTTCATGTGTTCTAATCTGTATAAAATGTAAAGTAGTTTTTCACACACTGCCTTTTAGAATAGGCTTGCTAATTTTTTCTCATAAAAGTTCAAACAGCTAAACTTTCAACCTGGCTGCAGTTCTTATGTTTTTATTATTGTGATTTTAGCAATTTTACCATGTAGTTTTAAATAAAGTTTGACTTGTATGTAGGTGTGTTTTGAACAATGCTATATGAAGCTAAGATGAGCCATGAGTAATAATAGTGTCAAGGAAAAAGTGTTGATTTTTAAAAACAGTTTATTGCTAGCTTGTTTATAAAAGTGTTACTGATTTCTCATCATACGATAATGGGCTTGATCCAAAGGTGCTCTTCAATGTTTTGCTCTTCTTGCAATACCAGCAGCATATTGGGGTACCTTAAAAACTGACAAATTTACTACAGTGTAAGCTTTCCTGAGCTATAATTATTTTATCAGAAAGAGATTTACAGGACAAAGAGAGAATGAGGAGTAATAAAAACTATAATAAAAAGATCAGATTGAAATGAAAATAATTTTCTAAATAGTGGTCATAATAATAATCTCTTAGCACATATAACACAATAATAAATCTTTGTCTTTATAACAGATAATGTTCGATCTCTAATGATTGCTGTCTCAACCATTTCATTGGTCATCATAAATCTTTAGCTCAAAAGTGGCTACATGGCTGTGGACATAGTTTTGGGACAGTATCCCAAACCAATGTCAGCTTTGTATTTGTGTGTAAGAACTGACCAACTTACTTACTCCCTTACACCATCTCCACCAAACAGTTATATATACAGTACCTTCTTCTTTTTGATTAAATGGACTAGCCCAGAAAATGTAAGGAAAGTTAAATATATTAAATATATTGTTATTTCAACCACTTCAGAATTCTTCACCGATTGTTTTTTGTACCCTTTAGAAACTCTTTCTTCTGAATACAACTTTTCATCTTGTGATAAAATATTGTGTGAAAACACATCTAAATCCAGAGTCCTCTGTTTCCAAAATTGGAATGATGAGAATGTTATTTTTGTTACAACAGTATGAAATTCCTTCTTGCCATGAATGTGCAGGACAGCACTAATGCCTAATTTTGTTCTATGAAAATACCAGCGATGCCTTACCAACCTGGATAGAATGTATTTGAAATAATGTATTCCTTTTGATGTGCCTCATAAGTAAATTTTCCCCTTGTAAACACAGTTTGATCCCACTCTGTAAAATCAGATGTTGCCTTAAAAGTCTATTGCTATTCAAGTGAATGATGCACAAGAGTGGATCAAAGTATTGTAAGGCAAAAAGGGCAGTGCCTACAAACATCCCTGGGGTTGGGAAGTGAATATTTTTAAAGATTAGGTATTTAATTGTACCTTGTTTAGTCTTAGCTCAACTCAGAAGTGCAAATGCACAAATTCTTCTTCTTTGAGAAGACTGTGTGTATTTGTTTATGCTTAAACTTGAGTAGCAACAAGAACATTCCACTCAATAGAAACCAAAATCAGGTACTTGGTAAAAATGCCGTGGTCTTCCATTAATACCTACAGGCTTTGTAGGGATTGTTGGAAAATAAACACAGAACCAAAGATGCAGAACATTGCAAAATGCAGTCATCTAGAAGTCTCACCAAGAAATGAATACTTATGTTTTGAAGTCTCACTTAAGAAATTAATACCTATGTATATATCAAGGGAAATGAATGGAAAATGTGTGACAAATTCCCAGAGAATTAGCAATGAGATCGAGCCATTAGCATTGCATGGAAACCGCATCAATGCATATATTCTCTTGGAAAGATTCTTTGATCCTTTTTATGGCTTAGCATAACTGCATGGCTAGCCACCAGGTCAGCATTCCTCAGTGGAGTACCTCCTATCATTTTGCTACAAATCAACATGACACATACCTTACACTACATTGTGCACTGACTTACCAGTATCATGAACTTGGTTGCAATAGGAAAAGTGGTAGTATGGTAGTAATAAACATTTGGTGGGCTCCAGGCTGGGAATTTGCTGTAATGGTAAAAGTTTAGATAACTAGATCTTAAAGGAATTTTACCTTGTTCAAGTTTTTAAAGGGTCTAATTATGATGCTTGACTTAATAGGTTGAATACCAGTCTCTGCGCAGAAGGATATGTGGCTACTCCCAAAAAAGCTCTTAAGAATTTATAGCCTGCAGCATTGTGAATGTATCAGTGGTGAAATGTGAAAATTTTCCCTACCGGTTCTGTGGGCATGGCTTATTTTGTGGGCGTGGCTTGAGGTCAGGTGGGTGTGGCTTGGTGGTCAGGTGACGGGCGTGCTTGGTGGTCAGGTGACTGGGTGGGCGTGCTTGGTGGTCAGGTGACCGGGTGGGCGTGGCCAACTTGTAAAATGTGGTGAAACTCACTTAACGCTCTTGCTTAGCAACCAAAATTTTGGGCTCAATTGTCATAAGCCTGCCTTCCTTCCCTCCCTCCCCCCCCCCCCCCCCCCCTCCCCCCCCCCTCCCCTCCCTTCCCCCCCCCCTCCTCCCCTCTTCGTCGTTCTAGAAGAGCAAATGGAGGTGGGGAAGAGAAACCTTGCTGAATTCCCCCCCCCCCCCCAAGGCAAATATCTTGTGACAGCAGCTGAGATGCTCCTAAAATTCCAAATTACTCACTCTTCTTGGCAGGAGAAGGAAGAAAGTGCTCTGGCCGGCACTCAGCTTACTTTCCTGCCGAGGGTCAGAGACCGCCCGGCATGCCAATCCGCCGGCTCTCCAGGCAGCGCCACTTTCTCCCTGCCCCACCAAGGCCCCCGCCAGCCTGGAGGCTGGCAGACCCTGAGGCTGGCGGAGCTCCATAGGTGTGCGCCCCGACGCTTCCTGGCCCATGAAGGTCCCAGAGCCAAAGGCGAGAGGGGCGACGATAGCGGCAACCGTGCTCCGGCCCGGCAGCAGCGCGTCCCCTGTCATGTGCTGTCCTGGAGCGCGGTTGCCCCCGCCGTCGCCCCTCTTGCCTTCCTGGCTTTGCTGGCCTCAGGCTCTGGGGCTGGCGGGGGCCTTGGCGGGGCAGGGAGACAGTGGCGCTGCCTGGAGAGTGCCGGGCGCATGGGCATGCCGGGCGGTCTCCAAGCCTCGCCAGGAAGGTAAGCCGCCCAGAGTCCTTCGGGAGTTGGGCGGCATATAAATTTTAGAAATAAATAAATAAGCCGAGTGCCAGCCGGGCCCATGTGCTCCCGCCCGCCCCTCGCTCCGCCCGTCTCTTGGGAAGTTCGCGGGAAGTGGCGGGCGGAACTGGGCAGGGCGGAGCCGCCGGTGCAGCAGCGCCCAGCGAGGAAGGCTGGGCGGGGAGGCGTGGCCAATTGTCTTGTTCACGGCGCCGTGGGGCGGATGGGCTGGAAGAAGTGCGGTTGAGCGGGGCTGGGGCAGCGCAGCCTATTGTGCCTTCTCTTGCCCCGCTCTCCATCCCGGAGGGCCGCGCATCCCCCCCCCGAGCCAATCCTCTGTACAAACCAGAGCCCTGCAGGGCGATCCAAAGAGGGGAGGGGGATGCTGTAGAAAAGGCTGCCTTCATCCTGTGCCGGGTCCGTGGGACTTGGGGCTCCGAAGCAGCCCACTGGCTTCCCACCCGGCGCCACGGGCCGAGTTCCCAGAGTGGCACTGGCAGTCAGCCGGGCCGATCCGCAAAGAGAGCAGGTGGCCGGGTGAGAAGCCAGTGGACTGCTTCGGAGCCCCAAGCACCGCGGAAGGCAGCCTTTTCTGCAGCATCCCCCTCCCCTCTTTGGATTGCCCTGCGGGGGGGGGGCTCTGCCTTTGCAGAAACGGGGCAGGCGCATGTGCAGCAGTCCCGGGATATCCGCTTGCCCTTCCACCGCCCCTCTCAACGTCTGCATTTCCACCAAGGGCCGCCCGCCCACCCACTGGCCGAGCCAGGCTGGACGCCGACCTCGGAAGGCAAGCGGGTGTGGGGGACCGCTGGGAAGGCCACGTGGAAGGCCACCAAGCATGGCAGGGCTGCGGGGAAAAGAGTAGGCTGCTACCTCCCTTCCCCGCCACCCTGACATGCTTGCCTGCCTTCCACGTGGCCTTCCGCTTGCCTGCCTTCGCAAGCTGGCCATGGGGACACCGGGAAGGCCCCATGGAAGGCAGGAAAGCATGTTGGGGCCGCGGGGAGTAGGGAAGGCAGGCTAGGATGGGGGGGGGGGCAGGGGCAGCTAGGTAGGCCGCAACTTTGCAGGCTTACCTGGCAGGCAGATCGGGTACAGCGCTTCAGGCAGGCAAGCTGCAGAGCGGAGACTGGCAGGGCGAGCGGAGACTGGCGGACCGGTTCGGGGGCGTGGTCAGCCAGCCATCGCTACCGGCTCGGTGAACCACCGGCGGCCATCGCTACCGGTACGGCCAATCCAATCCGAACTGGGATTTCACCCCTGGAATGTATAGCAAGCAGGGGCGTATGTGCATGCACACATCCACACACACCTAGCATACCCCATTTGGAAAGACCAAATGGTCCAGCAGAAGTGACTAAATTTTGAAAACCACTTTCAGTAGGTTTTTGTAAAGGAATAAAATAAAAGCTCAGTTCAGTCTCAAATTTAAATAAGTATTGGTGGAGGTTGTTTCCTTGAGCTTGCATTGCTCAGTTGTCTTTGATCAATACTGTAATGACTTCTTCCTTAAGAGCTCAAGGAGACAAGTGGGTGTTGTTACCTAAATGGATTCCCCTCACTTCAGAAGAAATAGGCACTCTAGCACAGGCCTGTCAAACTGGCAGCCCGTGGGCCAGATGCATCACGTGCATGCCACCCCCACCCCGGCTCCGCAAAGGCAAATGTCGTGATACGTCACAATATGTCACATGATGTGATTGAGTTTGACACCCGTGCTCTAGCAGAAAAAATTCCCCACTTTTGAAGCACGATCCCTCATTACCATAGTGTATTTCTATATTACAGTACCTGTTTACCTACAAAATGCAAAAAGGGCCCTGACATTACAATATAGAATACATTTCTTTTTCATAGTCTTTCTTCAACGTATATTTTTTTTCTATGTTTACTATTTTTTAATTCTTCCATAGCATCAGTGTTTCCAAAGCCATAAAGGTTTGCTGATAAATTAAGCATGCTGTGTTATCCCAGGAATTATCTTTTCTTAACTATAGCCAGTGATATTTGCAAACCCAACCAATTTTGGCTTATTAATATACTACAGTATGATGAAACACCCATGTTTCAGTATGGTTGTACCTAAAAATTGACTACTTCCTTCACTATTTCAGACTAGTGCTTTGTGTAACTGGAGACCCTTTTCAGTGTGTAACTTGAGGGCCAAAGTTTGTGGTTG
This sequence comes from Thermophis baileyi, assembly GCA_003457575.1. Classification (NCBI taxonomy): domain Eukaryota; kingdom Metazoa; phylum Chordata; class Lepidosauria; order Squamata; family Dipsadidae; genus Thermophis; species Thermophis baileyi. Next base: position 2,983,476 of record QLTV01000601.1, on the reverse strand, counting down.
ACTTATACTCTGCTGTGATGCTCCATTAGCAGTGAACGCTTCCTAGAGCCTTGAACTACACTGGCCATCATCAAGAGCCGAGGTGGCGCAGTGGTTAGAGTGCAGCACTGCAGGCTACTTCAGCTGACTGCTAGCTGCAGTTCAGCGGTTCAAATCTCACCGGCTCAAGGTTGATTCAGCCTTCCATCCTTCTGAGGTGGGTAAAATGAGGACCCAGATTGTTGGGGGCAATATGCTAACTCTGTAAACCACTTAGAGAGGGCTGTAAAGCACTATGAAGCGGTATATAAGTCTAACTGCTATTGCTATCTTCTGCCAAATAGGCTATAGCTCCAATGCATCTACTGTGTACTTGAAAGACCAACACAATGTAATCTATTAAGCAGACCATAATTTGGAAAGGGTCACGTCATTGTTTTATGCAGTCAAGTGGAAACTGATTTAGCTGGAGCTAGTGTGGAAGATAAGGAGTGGTGATGATGATATCTCTTTACCTTCTAATGGCATCTGCCCATTAATAAGGTAATCTTCACTTGTGTATCTGGCCTAGAACAGTTAGCCTTTTTAATTTTGTGGGATAATTCTGATTTCCATTCTTTAAAATGGAGCAGGACCTGGATGAAGAGGGAGGCAAGAAATAAGCCAACAAGTATATAAATTGTCCTGCCACGTTGTAACAATATCTTTGGAAGTATTAAATTATCTAGGCATATGGGCCCTAGACAGAAGGAAAGCAGAGATCACTGATTGCATTAAGCCAGAAAGGTGTGGGTGTTTGGAACCATGCTTAATTGTAAACCATGGATAGCAGAATGTGCAAGCCAAGACAGCAAATTATGGATAAGCTAATAATAATTAGGCATTGTGTTGAATTCTGTAAATCCTTTAGCCAGTTTAAGTTTGCAGAGTAAAGATACCCTGGGAATTAAGCTGAAACAGAACTGGTCCTAGCAGAGCGAGAAATTTTGAAATCAGCAGATTTAGGCATGCTTAATTCAAAGACAGATGAAATTTAACAATTTTTTGTGAATTCACTGGGTAGAGTATGTACAGAATGAGACATCTCATTTAGGAAACACAACTTTTAGTAACATAATTCAGTGAATTTTTTTTTAATCCGGGGGTGGGGGGGTGGGAAGCTAATGGGAGTAGCCAGTCTTTGCCTCCTTCTGAATGAACATTGATTTTTTTTCTCTGATGTATACACAATGCACAAACAGCATGAGTGTGGTACACATCAGAGTCCACTCCCAAGGTTTTAAGAGTGCAAATAGATGCAGATATAAAACCTATCCACTCTGGGAAGAATTGCTTTGCAGAGATGCTAAATTCAAGCTCCTTGAATTATATCAATCACTGACCAGAGCTAAGCACAGCTCTTAAATATAAAGGCTTAAGTGGAATTTCTTACCCACTCAGCTAGGAATGCAACATCATTTGCCTGATAAAATATGATTTTAAAAGATTTACCTGATTAATAGATAACAATTTACCACAACTGGAAAGACTTGATCTAACAACTTTAATGAGATGTAATGAATCTTTAAAAAGATCAAAGAACAAGTATTCATTTTACATCCTACACTCATGGTATGTGTAGGATATAAAATGCAATAGAGTGGGATGTGTTAAACCAGCAAGTGGAGCAAGTTAAACATGCTATGGAAATCCATCTCACACATTTAGAAAAGCTTTGTTGGGCGAAAGCACATTCTTACTCATTAAGGCAGTAAATAAAAATTGCAGATGAGATAGCGTCAAGTTAGTTCACATCATTTGGATTATTTGGCATTAAGTCCTCAAACATTAAGCTCTCTTCTGTACAAACATTTACTTACCTCACTCAGGTAGTCTCCCATGCCTGGGAGTAAAGCACCAGTGTGTCAAATACATAAAAAAAAAAAAATTCAGGAGAGCAAGAAGTCTCCAAACTTTCAACATTTACAGATGTCTGGAAGGCTACTCTGCCTTACCCATCCTTCAACTTCATACAAACTATAATAGAATAATTTGCTGATACCAAACAAATCAATGAAATATGGGTATGGGTGGCTTTAAAAGGGCCATTTCTTAAATTATCAAAAGCTATCAAGCTTAATTTATTAAGCAGTCAAGTAATAAAACTGATTCATGTATTAGCTGGATCCTAGGCTTAATTTATGAGAAATGTTACACAAGTAAACACTGAAAGAAAAGTTATTTAGAAGTTGCAGCAACACAGTTTATCACTGCAATATCACTTCCTTTCAATAAGACAAGACACAACACAATGTAATTTATTTTTTTAATTGCAAAATTATCAAGTACATCGTTACACTTTTAATTCCAATTAACAGAACTGAAACATTCAGTTTGTTGTGATCCTGGGATAGTGGCTCTATATTTTAGCAAGTAGTAGTTTAGTTTATTTATATTTCTATGCCGCCCAACTCCCGGGGGACTCTTTAGTACCACTAAAAATATACCAAGTCTGAGACAGTGCACTGGAATCCACCACGCTGTACTTACTGATATGCCTCAACGTGACACTCTTTCTACTCTATTTATCCAACTGGAGGTCACACTGCAGTGAGAGCAAGCAGGGGGCATGGTTGGCCTCACCAGACTGCCCCAAAACTGCTATTCATCTGCTATCTTAGCCAATTAGGTTTTATGGAAAACAGCAACATGGCTTCACTCATAATTACTACTTAAAGATATGCATCTAGTTTAAAACTTGTGGCTGAAGATGGAAAACAGTCAGGTGCAGGACTAATTGGGAACCTCTGAAGAATGTCAGAGGCAACACCTTGGAAAGCTCCAGGCATGTTTGCTAACTGCAGAGGAGTGCCATGCTATTCCTCTGAGGCAGGGCTGGGTTTTCTCATGGCTCTCTCCTGGAAGTAGGCGGAAGTCTGCAGGTGCACAGGGAGGTAAGAACTCCAGAACATTATTTCACGCTGGGAATACACATTGATGTACCAAAGTAGGTGGCAGCCAAAGAAGGCAAACACTGAGTTCTTTCAAAGGATTGGACAATACCAGTTCAAACTCTCATCATTTCCAAAAACTGTATCCCACACACACCTGCCTAAAACACACCTTGCATACCAAATACAATGGGACTTACTCCTGAATGAAGATACATAGGACAAACTGCAATAAGATACTTGTCTTAAGAAATTCTCTAGTAACACTGTGCCTAACCAAGGATCAACTGATGTTAAGGAGGAAGAAGCAGAAGCCCCAAACCCTGTTTAAGGTTCATACAATGAAAAGTATACATTTGGAAAGCAGACTGAGTTAATTTTGCTGGTTGAATTGCAAGCACTTAAATCCAGGTTTCTCTGGAGACACGGAAGACGAAGAGGTTCTTGTCAATGGAAAACATCTGCCATTGTTCACCCAGAAAGGGATCCTCTTCCATGAGTTGTATTCTGTAGGCTGCGTGGCCCTCACCAGGGACTGCAGGGGTCTGGACAATCCCTCAGATAAGTCTCTATTTGGCCTTCAGAAACTTCTAGCAGTGTGGTTGAGACTGTCAACTAAATAAGGGGGAAAGTTTCATATAAAAATGTCAGTTTGCCAATATGATAAAAGCAAATGCTTTTCAAAATAATAACACTTTCCTTTCAATGCTTTTGCTACATTAGAGCTGTTGTGCTTTATCATATGTCTGTTAGTAAGATAAGCAAAACATTAAATATATATATACCTGATTTGTCACAATACAACAAAGCCCCGATTTAACTATGCTTTCATGCCACAATTGTTTACAGTCACAGTCAAGTTTAATGCCTAGTTTTTACTTTATAAAAAAAAATTGTATCCCTGGTCTAGAACCATTTTGAGTTAAAATCTTCAGAAAACCTATGAAGATTTGCTTGCCGTTACATAAGCTTACACAAATTCAAAAACAGATAATGTGCTAAACCAAGGGTGTCAAACTTGCCAGATGCATCATGCGCTGGCCATGCCCACCCCCGTTTTAGCGAAGGGGGGAAAAGTCGCGATACGTCACGTGACGACGTGAGTTTGACACCCCTGTGCTAGACGGACCATTCTAAGCAAATAACATCCATTATGTCACAAAAAAATCAAAAGCAATTAATCAACTAAACAATAAACCCAACTAGATTTGTGGCATTTGTATCTTTGCAAAAAGTAGAACTTATCGCAATGGTGAAAAAAATGTGATCTTGCATCATTTCAAAGAGATTGTCTATAGATTCAGCAGGATTCAGAGTAAATGTTATCTAAGTCATCCAAAGACAACTTCTGAGGCCTAGCTTTTCCTCCTGGAGAAGAAAAGCTGCTCACGGGGGGCTTTCGGTGTCACCTGCATCCCAAGAAAAAAAGTATGACAGGAAAATAGTGGAATATAGTGATCTTTGGCTGCAAGCATGCATGAACATAAGTTACACAGCTGTCAAGGCAAACAACACATAAACTGCAGCTGGAGAAAGTTTTAAAACTTACAGGTCTCTTTTATTGACTTATCCTTGTGACATTCAGTGACAATCACTGACCTAAATCAATGTGATTCTTCACTCTCTCTCTCTTTCTGTCTCTCTCAAGAGGTCAGCAAAAGAAGTGCACAAAACTACATCCTGCCTATCCAATAGCATATCCCTGAACTCTGTTGATTACCAAACAACAACAACAAAATGGAAAAAATGTGTCTCCAGTTGCAAACAATTTACTGCCCCAGTTTAAAAGACAAGTTCTGCTGTCTCCCGTTCTACCACCACATAATGGGTTAAGCAGAACCACAATGCTCAAAACAATATTTAGTTTAAAACAAAGGGAACAATTCAAAGGCAGACGGACAAGAATGAATGGAATTCTTTTAGGATGCATCAAACAAGGAGTTATAAGTTTAGACAGCCAGTTTTGTTAAGGCACCAGGCTAGCAACTGGGAGACAGTGAGTTCTAGTCCCCCCTTAGCCAGGGTATGGGTGACTTTGGGTCAATCACTCTCCCTCAGCCCAACCCACCTCACAGAGTTGTTGTTGTGGGGAAAATAGGAGGAGGAGGACTATTAGATATGTTCCTCACCTGGACTTGTTTATAAAAAAATAAAGGTGAGGTATAAATAAACAAAAGTTACCTTGTTGAGGATAGGCTTTGTGGAGAGAACGTTGTATAAACCTGATAATGCGATATTCTGGTAGAGAAGGGAGAGTAAAAGTTCTGTTTTAATCTTTAGAGCAGCTATAGTACAGAATACCATCAACTAATCTCTGATCTCAGCAACAAGTGTCCCATCCTAAATGACTTGCATTATAGGCAGAGTCAAGGATTTGCTCTGAGATGTTGCTACCCTGCCAGCTGTAGAATAAACAAATAGCTCTAGGCTTGTGACTATTTTAGTTTATTGTGTCAGTCAAACTCAAAGTATTTTAGCTGAATCTTAGAAAGAAAATTATTTCCATTAACCATATTGTTTGCATTCATAGAGGCGGCTAATTATTTGTTAAACAAGACAAGAACTAGCCATGCCTAACACAACTCAGTCTTGTGATAGACATGGCTAGTTAAATTTGTGGTTTATTAAAACTTCCTTTCCTTTCTAACCCATCCTTTTGTCCATTGCGTGTTTCAGAAGTTCAGCCATTCCACAAAAACATGTCAGAAACTCATAAATCATGCATTGCCATTAAATTATAATTCCAGTCAATAAGGTAACAAGCTATAGTTTAAAACTAGTTTACTGCCCTAAAACAAACTAAAAGAAAATATATGTATCTTGGGATTGAACTGTGGACTATAAACTATGATCTAGAAGTAAAATAAAAGCCATATTTTGATTTAATGCAAATATGAAATCTCAACCATGGTTATGTTGGGCTACATTTGTTGACTATATGGAATAACTGTTACAAATTTCAGCTGTTCTTTTAATGGTACTTCTAAGCTCCATCTTGACACCCGCTTTCTTAGAGAATAAAATTAATGGCTTTAGTTCTCTGCATAGTTATCTTTCATATTACACGGCATTACCTCTTGACCCGTTTTATTCAAGCAATTCATTGCAGGGTGTCTCCGGTCATCTATAATAAGTGGAGGCTTCCAGGGGTCATAATTGGTTTCTACAACAAACCAGTTGCCGTTCTTTGCATCCAAACTTGAAATAAAAGATAAATATTAGCATTTTCTACCAAAGTTATGACCCAATATTTCTAAAACATTAGCAGCTAAATTCAAGCTATTTTTAAAAGGTGCATCCCAAACAGATCTCTCATAAAGTTAGAAACATTTCTTCTTTAAAAAGAAAACTGTTAAAACTATGAAAGCACAGCTGATGTAATGAGATTGAAAACAAATGCAAAAACTGGCTAAAACCACCTGTATTGCATTGTAAGTATCAACATGGCTGTTTTAACACATGCTATTATAGGCAACAGTGATATTTTCCTTAGTGACCATACTTACTTCTTAATGTTTAAAGCAGCAGTTCGAGAACGTGTAATAATACAACCCTCGTCCGATTTGTTTCCTCCTAGTATGAAGTAAGCAGGAGCCAGCAGCTTTGTGTTGGCCAGTTGATCCTTTGCATCTTCATAACTATATGCAACAAGAGAAACAATGCAATGATTACAGGGAGCAGGCGTGACATGCACATTATATAAACAAAAGGTGGCCTTTCAAAATGCTTTGTATATAGCAAGAATAGGAAATATGTTTGTGGAGGCTGTGTGTGCTACCCATCCTCCCACCCTATTATTTTCAGCAGTCATAAGACTATGAAAGTGGGTATTTAATGGGCCTTCTCTTGGTTTTCTCAGCAAAAATTAATGGGAAAAAGTTATCTCAGTGATTACCAAGTCATTAGTATTTGTAAGTTTCAGAGGCATGATTTGGGGCAGTGGGGAGAGAAGAGATGGCTATACCCAAGGATCTAATAACCTCTGACCAGTTTGGGAATGTACCATAGAGTAGTATATAAGAATAAATAAATGGATGGATGGAGACATATTGTTCTACTGCAAAAGACAAAGAACGAGGAAAGACAAGTTGCATTTTATTATTCCTAAGTTAACAGGCAAGAAGCAAAGAGATACTGAAAAACTTTCAAATAGCTTTACCAAACTTGGTATCTCCCAGAAATATTAGCCATTCTCAGTGTCAGTTCTAAGAATGGCAGTTTTATGTATCTGGAGGATATAGTTACAGCATGGCTAATTTAAGAAGGATTAGAACCATGGCAACTGATGCTAGGAAAGCCACAAGGGATACAAATAGTAGATTCTCTTTATAACACTTCCTCTAGTCCATCTACTACTAGAGCTCCTATGACCTAATGTGCCTCTAATGTGGCTCTTTGGCTGCCAATTAAATAATGGGAAAGATGATTTCTCCTATTCTTCCCTTCCTCTATGATAAACAATTATATTGCTATTCAGAGGCAGCAATGAAGATCAGTCAGAATAAAAAGGAAAAGTAGAGTTTGACCACAAGATCAACATGTGATTGTGTACAAGTCAGAAAATATGACTCAAGCCAACTATGATGTGTCGGCTGTATTCACTATTGTCCTAAAAATAAATCAATGCATAAAATAGCTACATTCACATGTTAACAAAATAATGCTTAGGATCATCCGATTATAGTCCTTCATTGAAAAAGAGGTGTTAGATGTCCGAACTGGCTTTAGAACAGGCTAAAGAACACAAGGTATCATTGCTGATGTATGTGAGATAACCGAGAGAAAAAGCCAAAGAATATGAAAAAGAAGATGCTATGTGCTTCATTGATTATAAAAAGGCCTTTTACTGTGTTATTCACATCAAGTTGTGGAATGTGCTCAGAAAAATGGGAATCCCAGAACGTTTTATTGTTCTCACAAGAAACTTACAGTATATACAGGTCAGAAAACCACAGTTCAGACAGAGCACAATGAAACAGACTGGCTCCAAGTTGGCAAAGGAATTTAACTTTCCCCTTATTTATCCAACCTATATACAGTGGCACCTTGGTACTCAACTGCTTTGAAACTTATCGAATTTGGTACTCAATACATTTTGCCGAAAATGTTTTGTCCTGATACTCATCGTTGTTTGGTACTCAACGCAAAAGCCAGAACTTGTTAGTGTCGGCTGCCTTGTGACTCACTTCATTATTCCTTATGGGAAAAATTTGTTTGGTACTTATCGTTTTCGGTATTCATTGCGCCTCCTGGAACCAATTAATGATGAGTACCGAGGTATCACTGTACTGAATATCTATTAAGGGAAGCTGGATTGGAAGAAGAAGAATGTGGTTTTAAAATTGGAGGAGCAAACTTTAATAACCTGTGCTATGTTGATGACACAACCTTGATAGCCAAACATGCAAAAGATCTGTAAGCTCTAGCAATAAAAGTCAAGGAGCACAATAAAAAACGGAACTAAAATTATATGTAAAGATAGAATTTTATATGGCAACAGGTAGAACAACCAGTCTTCGAATTGAAAATAAAGTTATCAAAGTGACTGAACTATCAAATTATTCTACTTTGGACACATTATGTGAAGACTCTTTTGTGACAATGCTAATGCTTGAAAAGATGGGAAGGAAGAGAACTCTAGGAAGACTAGCAGCAAGCTTGATGGATTTCGTTACAGTGCTGATGAATGCAACCTGAAAGATTAAGTTAGGCATATACTGTCATGGAGAAAATCTATTTATATGGTTGCTAGGAGTTAACCAAAATTTGTTAATAATCAATCATTATCTACATAAGCAAAATGATTCACAACTTATCTTGTGTGCCTGTCCCAATTTTTCGATAAAAGGTGATTGTAAAAACCCACATGATTAACAAGAACTTACAGAAATGTAAAAAAAACCCCTATTAGTTGCAACACTAATGTATAGTCACATCTGCTGCTTAACTGCTTAAGCAACTTTTGAATAATTTTTATAAAAGATTTTCACGTAAATAAAAAATAAGCATGAAATTATACAGAATGAAAGTTAAAAAGAAAGATAAAAGAAGTGGAAAAGAGTGCAGGCAGGAAAATAAAAGAAAAGGTTTCTGTCTACTTCACAGCAGTTACAAAACGATTAATAATCTTGAACTGCTTAAGCGTCTGACATGTTACCTTGTGCTGTTTTCCAACACAGCTCTGGTGAGAAAACTCATCCACCAACCATCCCTCTTGCCAATAAGCCACTCAAAGACTCCTGTAAAAGATTCAGTGTTAATTCTATTCAATTACACCTCATCTTTTGAATCTTAACTTAATGCTATTTCTCTTCAATCCCGACATCAGACATAATTGATAATCTGAGGGATTTAGGATTTAGCTTTTAATAAAATGATTCTCTCTTGATATTTTCTTTTTAGACAAGAACAGTTCATTAGGGATACTTACCAATGTAACCTCCATCAAGACTGAATCTCTCATTCATGGTTAATGTAAACATCCCCTAAAACAGAAGCCAATTAATGCAACTGTTACTTGAATAAAGTAAATTCATTTCCAATATTATCATATCTAATAAAGATTCTTCCATAAAAGAATACAATATGACTAGCAGACTTCCTATTACAGAGCTTTGGGCTCCACTATTTACATACACTATGATTCCTTTAATAAATCACTTTAAATCAGGGGTGTCCAACCTCAGTAACGTTAAGACTTGAGGACTTCAACTCCCAGAATTCCCGTCAGCCAATTCTGAGAGTTAAAGTCCACAAATCTTAAAATTGCCAAGGTTGGGCACCCCTGTTTTAAATGATTGTATGATCCTTTTATATGGCATAAAATGTTGAATCCATCCTTGTGACCATAAGCAATGAGTTCTGACTTGCAATGATATGCAAACCCAATCAATTATAAATTATGCAATAAGGCACAATTAAACAAACCTCAGTTCCCCATGCTTGTGTACCTAGCTTTTCACACAATGGATTAAATCATACTGTAGATGATGGTTTATAATGACACCAGCCTCCATGAATTGTAAACCAGTTTGACTTAGCAAGCTGCATGAACTCAGACAATGAGGGTTGCTTAAATAAGCAAATTATGCCTTAAGATATTTATTATATGTTTGTGTGCAAGAGCGTCACTGGATTCACATGATTAACGTGTTAATCCAATCATGTCTTGTTTAATACTGGATCACTAGTAAGCTAAAACTGGCTCATCTGCACAAAACCCAAAGCCATTGTTTACAAGTTCACAGTTCAAAGAATGTGCCAATCCATAACCATCAATAAACTTGAAGCAATAAACTGTCTGAACCCAGTTAGAAATTCTCATGACAGAGGGCAGTCAGATGCTTGAGCCTCATAGTGCCTTCACAGGGGCTGCAAAATGATTGTGCCATTAACTCACTGTCAACTATCCTGAGATTTGTTACACCAGCTGAACAAGACAAGATTACCAGAGCAGAGAAAAGAGATAAATTGAAAATTTCATGTTTCATTCAAAATTACTCATGTAAATAATCCCTCAGAACAGGGAACGGGGTTTCTGATTCAATAAGAAAAATGAATTTGGAGGAAGCCTGACAGTTAGAGGAATATTCAACAATTGAACCATTTTTCCATCTCACTGCCCAAACTATAGAATATCAAGCTGAAGGAAACATATTTGTAGAACATTAAGTTAAGTGTGCCTATTTTGTTTTCTCCTCAGACTTGTGCATGAAGCACTTCCAGTGGCAGCCAGGATTGTAGAAACTTGCAGGATACAAATTTCATTTCCTAGTCAATCTATCTGTCAAATAAATACACTTCATGAATGTAACAAAAAATGCAACCAAAGAAAGTTTTAGGCCAAAATTAATCTCTTCATCTCTCCAGTCATGTAATATTTGGTCTGATTTGCTGTGTTACATTTGCAGAACTCAAGCACGAAAGGTAAAATGGTTGATTTTTATATATGTTGCAATAAATAAACCGGCAAAATAAGAGCAGACCCTTTTTTCTGATAGTGAAAATTTGCACACTTTATGCTTTGCAAGTTCTGTGGCAAGCTTTGGCTGTTAGTCACAAAAAAGAGAAACTGGACATCTGCCCACCCGAGTTTAAATATGTTCAGGTTGAGAGTAATAAATTATGATCTTTCTGTACTATTAAGATCAGAATGCCATTTACACTATATAGATCGATAGATCGATAAATGGATACTTACTTGTTTAACTCCAGATACCATTCCCACATAGCCAGCAAAATTTGCAGATTTAAATACTGTTTTATTGCTTTTCTGAAAATCCAATGATACCATTAATGGCTTCAGCTTCTGCGTTGTATACCAGGAACTATTTTGTACATCCCACCTACATGGGAGAAATAAAATTAAATATAAGAAATAAATATATATTCAAAACTAAATGGAGTCCTTTCTGGCAGCTTCATTCAATAGAAAAACCTAATTATTTAGTAATCTATGTGCTGCTCACTTAAAAAGAACTACATAACACCTGAGTTTCACCTTTTGGTGAAAGCTATGAAAATTGGAGTTTTCTTCTTTCTGGTCAAAGGCTAAATCTCAAGATCTAGATCAGTCAATATTTGCTGGCTTCACTGCGTGTTTTTTTATGAGAACCAGGGATATACCCTGTTTCCCCCAAAATAAGACATCCCCTGATAATAAGCCCAATCGGGCTTTTGAGTGCATGGCAATAAGGCCAAGCGCTTATTTCAGGGTTCAAAAAAATATAAGACAGGGTCTTATTTTCGGGGAAACACGGTAGTATCAACCCTAGTCAATCTTCACAACAGGCTGATCTATAAATCTTAATTTGGAAATATCACAGAAGAATCTTTCTTCTAAAGTTCCTTGATTCATAAATAGTGCATTCAAAGTTATTGGTAGAGGATCCAAGGTCTCTACAATTTTCTCCTATCTGAAGTTTAACTCGGAGATTCTGATTGGTCTATATAACCAATGATCTTCATGCCTGAATTAGGATTTGAACCTACATCTCCTTAGTCTTAATATGTCACTCTAACCATCATCTTTGAGCTAACCATCTAACCATCATATTTTGAATGGGTTTATATCAATATAATATATTCAGCAACTTGTCCAATTTGTCAAAAATTACTATGTCGAACAGCATGTGTAGACAGTGTGTGTCACTTTCTTTTCTCCACTAGTCAGGTGTTACATCTCTCTTAATAGTTAATGGAAAAGTTTGCATACATTGTCAGCTTCCTCATCCCATTCAGTCTTGTTTTTCATTAACACCCACTGAATTTTACTCCAAGCACTAAATCTTAAAATTCTATGCTGTGTAGAACATAAAGCTTTGGCTAACTCTGTTAAGAAAGATCAGGACTCCCTAGTACCTTGTCAATTATTAAGATCAAAACAAAACAGGATGACAATGCATTACAGATTAAAAAACAAAACATACATATGCAGGCAGGAAATACTGTAAAAACTATGGTGGCCTTCCAGTTTTATACCCAGCATTAAGTAGATGTATAAATTGATTACCCTTGCTCCTAGCATCCTTGAAATTGCAAATACTTGCACTGATATTTTTGCTATTAGATATCAAATTCTAGGTAATATGTAGGGCCTAAAATACACACTAACCCTCAATTTCAGTTCATATGTAAATGGAAGATTTAATATGCATTGTCAACTAATTTCAATAAGACATGGCCTTAAAGAAAAATGGAAAACATCACTATGCTGAAGACACAAATAATACTAACATTCAGAAAGAAGTATAATAATCTTGCAGCTATTACATACCCAAGAAACAGTCCAAAATCAAGATTTCTAGCATGGTATAGCTTTCCTGATTGAAAAGAAAAACAAAGCAAAACAAATTTGAAGAGAAAAGATGTTTAATAATTATTTATTTATTCAATTTTGTTGGCCAACAATTTCAACAAATAATTCTGGAGGCAGCAAACAATATTATAAAATAAATTAAAAACAAATTCTCCTCATAAATACAAAAATTAAAATACATAGCTGCTGAGGGAAATATCACTATTGATGGTTGTTAACACAACCAGGAGATGATACTCTTCACACCCTTTGGGCCCTAGGCCTGGGCACAGTACCAGGCCTTATTGCCTTAGTACAGATAATCCTCAAATTACAACCATCAATTTCGTGAATGTTTAAAGTTACAATGGCACTGAAAAAAGTATGGTGCCTTTTGCAAATGACTGGTCATGATTTTGTCAATGCCAATGGTGTTTCAAGTGGTGCTCCATATGTTTTGGGATTGCATCAGGGGTGAAATGTGAAATTTTTCCCTACCGGTTCTGTGGGCGTGGCTTATTTTGTGGGCGTGGCTTGGAGGTCAGGTGGGTGTGCTTCAGGTGGCGTGGCCATGTGGTCATGTGACTGGGTGGGCGTGGCCATGTGACTGGGTGGGTGCAGCCAATTTAGCAGTCCATTTTGCCAGGGAGCAGGGGGTTGGACTAGATGACCTCTGAGGTCCCTTCCAGCCTTTGCTGTGCTGTTTACTCATAAGAAAAGGCTCACAGAAAAACAAGGAAAAATCAAGCTGCTAACAAAGAACCTGCCTGAAGCTCATTCCACATTCCTGCCCGATAGAGATAATGAGATAATGACCGTATAGAAAGTGGAAGCCTGACGTTTGGCTTCATTCACACAAGCAGGCAAACAGATCCCTAGAAAACCCATTCAAGACGGGATATTTTGAAATTTCCCCATGGCAAGATTTGGCAGCTAACAAAACACAGTAGTAGAATCAGAATAAGCAACCCCACACTCAAGACCCGACACAGGACGAACGTCATTTAGCCACAATGGGAATCACCCAAACCCTTTTAGAAACACTTCCCTTCCCTTCCCTTCCCTTCCCCCCTCCCTCCCCCCCTCTCTTTCTTTCAGGGGAACCGGCAGGGAAAAAAGGCTTTAAAAAGTTCTTTAAAAAAACCAGGAAGTGATTATGTCGGGGCGGGTGGGCGGAGCCTCGCACTGCCATCGCTACCGGTTCTCTGAACCAGCCGCCGCAACGGCTACCTACTCGCCCGAACCGGGTCGAACTGGGAGGATTTCACCCCTGGATTGCATTCCCAAATGAATCACAATAGCTATGCATTGCCTACCTGTTTTGTCTTCAGCTATTATGGATGTGCACACCGTGAAGATCTCATAGAAGATGTTGAACACAACAACATCACCTACAGAAGCAGAGGTTATTGAATTGTCAATAAAATATATAGACGATGTGTACAAACCAAAGCAAGAAATATAATCTGGCAACACTAATCCCAGGTGACTCTAGATTACAGGTAGCAAAATAATAACAAAAAATAACTTATATACTGTCAAAAATGTTGAAAAGGCATATGAGAAATCTGTGTTACTCCTTTCTCTTATTTTGAGAATCATTAGAAGCTATATAAGATGCTTTCTCACACGGTATTTAGCTGCATATAAAAAGAATTTATAAGCTTTCTTATCTGATGTTGCCTAATTTGCATTTGTTCATAAATTGTCTAGCATGCCTTTCTAGAGCTAGCATGCCTTTCTGAATTATATAATACCCAATTTCGCAATTTCTGAAAAACAAGGAAAAAGGTTATAGGGTAAAGGAGATCAGATATACCAATACATCTTGTTTAAATCTTGCTTTAAACATTATGCTTCTTGCATGAAAATTAGAGAAAATATAATGCACGCTTGAGATTCCACTCAGTGTTTGTTGACTGATATTTAATGGAAGTAATTAATGGATTTAGCATTTCTTCATTTGAATTAATTAGCTGGTTTTATGCCTATTTTCTAGTACATGCAGATTGTACATCTGGGCACTGAAGTTCCATGCCCTTACTGGAACCTCAGCACAGAACCTTAGCTACTGGAGTAGCTAAAATAAGGCAACAAAGGAACCTATATATTTGAAAGTCAAATATTACAGGAATATGGAAATTACCTAAAGGAACATCAATAGCAGAAGCAATGCCTTTTATTTCTTCATTGAAAGGATAGGGAAGGGTAGAGCATAACCAACCCTAAAAGGAAACCATGAATTAGTTAGTTAGATTTGGCAAATTATAACGATGTATGCTAAAAAAAAAATCAACTTTATTTTTTAAGCACTAATTATTTCACTCAGGGTAATATGCAGTAGACAACTTATGGCTCCTGAACATCTTTTTCTGCAGCTGCTATTTTACTGATAAAATTACACATGTCTTTTCTCACAGGTTCAGGCAAGAAATATAAACATTGTACTGTAAGCTAAAATACATTTAACACAAACCAGTGATTCCCTCCTCAATCCACTCACCAAATATTACAAAAAATACTATCCTTTGCCATATCTGTAATCTTCTTCCACTCTAATGTACTTCTGCCTGCCTACTGCAGTCCTTGGATCATTTTGAAAGTTAAGCACAACTGCCACTCATGGAAAGATAGCCTATTCCAGTATAAGAAAGTCTAAGGAACCATTCATATAATTTAATTTCATTCATTGGTAGAAGTACTGCAATTATTCTCTCCTCTCTCTCTCCCTCCTTCCCTCCCTCCCCTTCTCTCTCTTCTTTGAAAGAAAAAGACTAACACTGTTGTATTTCAGAATAGCTGAAATTGCTGAAAAATTAAAAACTCCAATACAATCCTTCTTTTATTGTTATTTCATTGACTGCAATGTCTGAATCTCTGAAAAATGTTCACATAAGGATGATAAAGAACAGGAAAAATAAAACTCCTATTGAAGACAATGAAGACAGTAATTTGGCTATGGACTTTCAAAGACAAGTCAACCAAAGAAATATGAGAATACTTTATTTCTAAGAAAACCAAAACTGCTGAAAGTTGTAAATTCTACATGGTTCTGTCTTTTTCTTTGAATCCAGCAAGTCAGTTGAAGACCATCTCAAACCAACAACAAAATATTATTTTAAAGTATTATTTTATAAAGTAACATATTGCACTTTATATTACATATTGCAAGTAAGAGCCTTCACTTCTGTTTCAAGAGAAAATGCCACAGTAGGAAAATGGAAGAGAATGATTTATGATGGCTAAAATATATGGAACAAAATGACTTTAAGCATGCGGTTTAAAATTCATACTGGGCTTGTCAAGTTTGTTTCCCTTTTCTGTTCTCCTTCATTATTGTGGCACAGTGGTTAGAATGCAATATTGCAGACTAACTCTGCTCACATTGCCAGGGGTTCGATTCCTTTGATCCTGACCGGCTCAAGGTTGACTCAGCCTTCCATCTTTCCAAGATCGGTAAAATGAGGACCCATATGCTGATTTTCTGTAAACCACTTAGAGAGTGCCGTAAAGCACTGTGAAGCGGTATATAAGTCTAAGTGCTATTGCTATTTTAATCACCCGTTATTATGTTAACTCCCATAACACTGCACATGCTGGGAGTACAGTAGTGATAATGCATGAGATCATTAAATAATTAAATCTCATGTTTTAAAATGAAACTAGACAATTCCTTCTAATTCCAGAGTAAGTTGTACTGAAACCAATAGAAGCAGGAGAATCCAATAAGACAGCGGTTCTCAACCTGTGGGTCGCGACCCCTTTGGGGGTCGAACAACTATTTCACAGGGGTCGCCGCACGCGTTAGCCCGCCATCTTGGTGCCACCGTCACTGCAGGGGTAAAATGCTCCCGGTTCGGCCGTGCCTGCGGGTGCCAGATAGCCGGTAGCGAGAGAAGCAGGAGACTTCGCCCACCCGCCGCCATTTGGGTTCTTTTACCCTCTGCGCATGTGCAGAACGCTTTGCGCATGCGCAGAGGGTAAAAGAACCCAAATGGCGGCGTCCAGGCGAAGTCTCCCGCTTCCGTTGCTATCAGCTGTCCGGCGACCCGCAGGCAAGCCGAACTGGGAGCATTTCGCCCCTGGTGCCACACCCCCTTTGTCACCTCATCCCGCGCGGGGAGGGGGTGGGGAGGGGGTCACGGCGGCATCAGGGGGGGTCACGGGGAGTCGCGGCATTAGAAAGGTTGAGAACCACTGCAATAAGAGAACCCATATTAAAATATTGGAACATTGAATGACATTAACATTTTCAGGTATATAGCAATAGCAATAGCACTTAGACTTATATACCGCTTTATAGTGCTTTACAGCCCTCTCTAAGCGGTTCACAGAGTCAGCATATTGCCCCCAACAATCTGGGTCCTCATTTTACCCACCTCGGAAGGATGGAAGGCTGAGTCAACCATATAATGTTTATGGAATATGAAAAAAATGTTTTCAGTTATTTTATTTTTTCTCTCTACATTTTTCTACATCTATCTTCCTGTTCCCTCTGCAAAACCCCCTCTTTTTGGAGTGCATCATAATGTACAGTTCATCAATGGAATTGTCCATACATAAGTTTCAGTTTTGTGCCTCAGTTAGAAAAAGATCCACTTTGCTGCATAGAACATGCCCAGACTACTCTGTCTGGCTACTCTAGGTTGGGCCAATGAACAATGAAACCTGGTACCACTATTGTTAGTTGGTATAATGCGCCAATAGATAATCAGACTGGATTATTCCTTTATGTTCCAAGCAAGAGTTAGCAAATTTGGGGTGCTAATGAGACTTGTACTCTGATACAGTATGGAAAATCTACTGTGCTGATTAAAAATCATTAGATTGCTTGGAAAAGTAGTCTTATTTTGGGAGGAAGAGGCACTATACTTACTGGTTGAGATTATATTCTTAAACAGCAGGTCACATATATAATTATTAATAAGTCTCCATCTACTGGTATGGTCTTTCGTTCATAAGTAGTAGCTAAAATGTTACGCTTGATTTAATTTCTTCCCCAAACTGAACATAGAAAATATACTCACTATTTTTGACTCCATAGATGCTACAAATTTCTCATTATGGATGAATGTCAATACAATATCTTTAATAGTCTTCATTACAATCTTTAACTACAAGAGTGTAAGAAAAGACAAGAGATTAACCAATGTTAGCGGAATGGAATGCAAGATCCAATTAAATGGAAATATATCAAACGTTATAAATAAGTGCAATAAATAATGTGCAACAATTTACAAAACTGCTGATCTATTCTTACATAGGCACTTTGAACCTTCATTTTGTGTAAGTAAAAAAAGCTTTGAAGTGGGAATCTATTCACTCCTTCTCTGCCTCATTTCAACCTGGAAAGTGATAGTGAGGGTGCAAGGGTTGATGTAGGAAGGCACCCATATTGCTGCTACCTGGTCATATTTACTCATAATGCCTCTTTTGTCACATTGTGATGAGGCCAACTTTAGAAACTTATTCCCACTTGCAGACTCTCATTCTGCAAAACCAACTACTCAGGAAATTCATTTGGATTCCAATTACATATAGTAGAACCTCTGGTCATGACCATAATTCGTTCCATAAGTCTGGTCGCAACCCGATTTGGTCGTGACCCGAACCTAATTTTGGAAATTTGGCGCTTACAAAAAAAATGGCACGGAAGGGGAAATTGGCTGCGGAAAAAAAATTGTGAATTTTTTGGTTGGAACCCGATTTGGTTCCAAATTCAGAAGCGTTCGTGACCAGAGGTTCTACTGTATGTTACAATGTTACTCTGGATAACTGAGGAAGACAGACTTCCTTATAATTGTTCCCACTGGATGACCTGCAGATATAGTGAATATCCAGAATCTCTAGCTTACAGGCTCTTGACTGGACCAGAGGTGGGTTCCTCCCGGTTTGGACCGGTTCGCCCGAACCGGTAGCAACCCGCTGGTGACATCACGGAGCCGGTTCGGTCGGTGCCTGTCCGTGGACGCTGCCATCTCTTTTTTTGGATTTTTTTTAAAAAAATTTTCTTCTGCGCATGCGCAGATGCCGAGTTGCTGGCACTGCGCATGTGCCGCCATCTTGGTTTTTTGGGGGGGGGGGTTGGAATTTTTTTTAATTTTCGGCACTGCGCATGCGGCCACGCGGCGCGGGAGGAAGCGAACCGGCAGCGAGGTAAGTTAGAACCCACCCCTAGACTGGACCAAAATGGAGAAGGATATTGTAGATGACTGATCCTAATTGCCAATTTATCAAATGGCTTGACTTCAATGTGCAAAAATATTGTACAGCTTTTCCCCTAATTTTGGGGGGCATTTTTAATATTATGGATATTAACGATGGTAATCCAAATTAATTAAATCATAACTCTCTCAGAGAAGACAAAGATACTTAATTCTTTCTGCTATGTTCCTTACCTCATTTTTTTTGTCACGTACCACCTGGACCCATCTCTCACTTGGTGGTAGGTCAAGGTTTATGACATATTCAGGAACTGTTCCTTTATACCTGAAAAACAGTGAATTTCCATAAATCTCTGAATGAAACTGTTACATATAATCTGCTAATTTCCAATCTATTATTTCTTACATTATTGTCCTAATTATTTTAGCTGTCTAGTTTTAATTTACAAATATTTAAGACAGGTGCATCTTATATGAAACTTGGAATTATTTCCCTAATATTTATTGAAACAGGCAAGTATTGTTTTCTGTCTTACTTGAGGAACTTTTTATTATTTCTAAAGAGAATGAACAAGAACTACTCTCTAACCCCATCATCATATGTTTTCCAGATATACAGTGTTAAGTGGGTCACCATGTGATCATGTCCGATTTTGTACCCTTTTTTAGAGCATCTAAGTGAATCACCACAGTCAGTAAGTGAATCCATTGTCCACAATAGGCATTTTTTTGCCAGAAACCGAAAATAAACACCAGTTTCTGGCCAAAAACATTGTAAGTTGTGGACACATTACCACAGGACTCTGCAAACAGCCACAAACACGTGCCGGTTCCCAAGAATCCAAAACATGACATGATTTGCAGGGGGGGGGAGGGGCTGTTGGAACATCAAACAGTTGCTAAGCAACTGGTCGTAAGTCAAGGACTACCTTTATCAGGTATGTTTATTATGCAATACAAGATGATCCTAATTTTCTTTGTAGTATAATTTGTAGTATATTTTCTTTGTAGTATAATTCTGATACAGTACAAACAATTCAAAATTCCTATCTAATTAAACCAGGTTCTCTTTACATCTGCAAATATCAGAAGAGTTGTTAGTAAGTTACATACGTTGGTCCATGTGGAGGATATTCATGTATTCTGCACTCTTCACCAAACTGGAAATAAAATAAAAGCCTTTTTAAGAAGCTGCTTTTTTATATAAGTGAAATACAAAACATTTACAGAGTCCTTGCACTTTCTCCTGTTGTAATAGGAAAAAAAGGAAGTGAAGGTTCAATCCTACACACAGTGCAAGAATTAAGTCATGTAGGCATCAGCGTATTTTACTTTGTGTTGCAAAACTGCTCCTGGTTGGTGCATAAGCCTTTAAATACAGTAATGCATACTGTATTGGAAGTTTGAAAGTTGGGAAGCTTTTTACTGTATGATATGGTGGACTAATTCAGACCCGCCATTGAAACAACTACTAATGTAGACACTGGAGACATCTGAAGTTTTGAAAGTTTTCCTTTCTGACCTTTAGTGGTTGAAGAGAGGATTAGAAACAAGCTATTTTGGTTATAAATTAGGAAGAGCTCTCAGTTTATCTGGTTTGGAGACTAATAATTGGTTTAAACAGGGATAAACAATTATAGCTTCCCAAATATTATGCAATACAACTACCACAATCATTTGCTAGCTAGTAAAATAAATGTAGAAGTACAAATCTTCTGGAGCCAGCAAGCTCTTCTTGTTTAAACAATAGGTTTTGGTATTTCTAAAACTAGGATCATTAACTTGTCCTAGAATTCTCTGAAAAATTAACTAGTGTTCCCTAACACTAGGCATAACTAAAATTAATATAAATTACAAAATATAAAATCAAAAGATAACCTTTCTTTTTGGAATGTGTTAGAATTATTTTATGTCAACATTATGATTTGTTAGAATAATTACTGCAACAGTGCTACTCACTTTAAAGATTATCCTTATAAATTAGCTTGTACCCACTAAATCAGTGTTTATGTTTTTGAATATTTGTGTTAAAAATATACATTCATGGAATTTTAAATCATGTGAAATCTGGAATTTCTATGACCCAACCTCAGTAAGAAGTAAGAGTATCAGATTTGTCAGAGTAATTGCCAAAAGTTCCTCTCTGAGGAAGATGGGCAGTTAAAAAAAATATGAAGTATAAATAAAATATGCCTTTAATCTTTCCATTTATGAAGAAGCACACTTACCTAACAAGAGTTGACTTGATGGATTAGCTCCATACAGGTTTATATTAGTGTATATGTGAGAACACAAAGTTGCATTGATGAGAATACAAGTTCAGTTTATAGGTGAGAAAATGAGTTCACCTTAATATCATAGCAGATTGTAGTGAAGCTTTTTTTGAGTGGACTGCAGTTATTCAAAAAGATATTTAGATCTTGTAATTATTTAGAAATTTCTATAAACATATCTAGTCTAGATATCTAGATTATCCAGTAATCTAGTCCTTTCCAGGCTTCAAGTTATTAAGGATTTCTTTCATTTCCATGATATAAAATCTCTAGCAATAAGGTATTTAAGGCATCATGTTAATTAGGATACTATGTTAAACAGAATAAGGTTAATTTATGCATGGTTTGGCAAGATATCTAAATTATTGCCAGTTAAACAGAAACAGGTTCTACTTTGAGGGCCTCCAGCACAGCACAAAAGCTTGGAAGAATAAATCTTTGGTCCCAGTGACAGACTCAGATTGGATCCTGCAAAATTATCCTGGGATGCATATATTTATCCTTTTATCCTGGGATTCTACTTTGTATAATTTCTTTCCTACCAATAGCTCCTAGAATTTTTTCTTGGCTTGCCAAGTGTTAGTACAACCTGATGTCACATAGAGGGCAGGACAAGATAATAACTTTCCATGAATGAAGCTGTGCAAAGACCCATATTAAATAAATTCCTCTTTGACTGCATTTAGTCAGAATATTTGTCCTCCTCAAATTCATTCAATGTATTCATTAACTTCATTAACAAAAATATAGAAATGTGGCAGTGGAAATTAGAACGAACCAGTATAAAAGGTTTTTTAAAATGCAATATTATGTAGATCACATTCACAAACATATTCTGTTGCTGATAACATGTGCACCTCTAAATCCATGGAGAAGCCAAAATCATAGGTCTTGAGAAGTATCACTCAACTAGATTATGCAGCTAAAATAAACACAATGATGACAACAGTTCAGGCTTGGATTTTTTTCAGGCAACCCAGTAAACATTTAAAAATAAAATCAAATACCCATGAAAGAATCTTGTTTTAACTTTTGTGAGAAAAGAAAATCAGCTCTGAGCATCTTGTCTCTGTAGGCTAAACAAACCTGATTAAGCAGTGAAGTACAACTTTCTATGCAACTCAGTGTTAAATAATAGTGTAGTAATCTTCCCATTCCATAACCCACTTCAATGATATTCATTAGCAGAAATGCAAAAATAGTTTCCGGTGCTGCACCCAAGAATATATTAGGATGGGAATTTTACAATGTTGAGAAACTCTGTACGAAGAGGGCATCTCATATGGCAAGGGTAACTTACATGTTTATTAAAAAAGAGTACAAAGCAGTTGTTGCTTCAAAATTGCAGGAGTAACAACATAAAAAGGGGGGGAAAAACAGAACTGGAGATAGTGGTACAGTAAATTCTTCCTTAAAACGTTGTGCATCTGTAGCATTTATTTTGGGTCAAGAAATGTCCCAGTTGTTTTCCTCCCCTGTCATTTCCAGCAGGTATGGCTTACAAGGGTCAGAAAATCGTCATGCACAGTTCTTGTCATTTGTGGGGACCATATGTCTTCCACCATCAGGGAACGTGATGACGGCCAAGATAGAGCTATGTTTGCAGGCATACCAGCTTTAACTTTTGCAAACATAATTTTGCAGCAAATAATAGGAAAGAGAAGGGGCCTTGGACAGAAAGGGGAGGTACTTTACGTGAGACTACAATGGGCTGCCAGAAACTAGATTACATCTATGGAATGGAGTTTGGCGTCTATTTTCTAAAAGACAAGCAATTTGTAGCAGGGACATCTCTAACTGTATATCATTTTATATATGGCTCATGTATCTTTTATATATCATTTCTTACAGGTAAGCAAAACTCTGTATTATATTATTAGTATTATTCAAGAAATTAAGTATTTATGAATATAAAACAGAAAGAAAGGCCAGGTAAGCAAGCAATAGGCAGATAAAGTAATATTCTAAGTATGTTGGAAGGTATTTGTTGCCAAAATGAGAGAAAGGCATCTCAAATAAGAACATGAAAGGAAATGAATTATTAATCAAGGTAGTTTCATATTTCTAAAATATACAGAGTGAGAAATGCAGCAAGATCAAAGATGCATCCAGAAAAGTACAAACTCATTAAATCTGAAGTTACTCAGATTCTTCCTGTTCCTAATTATATACTCCGGTTTTGTGAAATATTAAAGCGGCATATCTTTGCTATGTGTAGGGAAGACTGTATGTTTGCTTCCTGAACTGAGATATGATCCTTTGCTCCTCTGTTCTTAAGTACAAGCAAACAAGCCACAAAACTCTTAATTAAACTACTCTTTATTAAAACTTCACTACACTGCTGTCCCAATTCACCTGATCTGTGGACGTATGACAGGAAATAAAATAAGAAAAATTGCAGTTGCATATCCCTGAAAATGGGCACATGGAGTACCATCATATATCCCCACATGGGCCATTAATATGTTGGTATTTCAAGCCAAAATGTTACTACCAGAACCATTCTGACAATATTACCAGAAAGATAAAACAAACAGGAATTTTATGAATCATAAAACCACTGAAAGTTTAATTGTTGTTCTCTCTGAACATGTTAGAACTTTCACATAATTAGAAATAATTTGTATGCATGTAAAAAATAAAATATCTTTGTTCTTGTATGGGCTACAAGTAAAATAGCTCATGAAAACTTTAGAAACAAAATTAGGCTAAAAATAAATGCTTAAATGCAATTAGGAATCTGAACAAGCACTGGTCATCTGCATAATTTAAGATGCAATAGCAAAGTCAGAGGAAAAAAGCTACAAAAAGCTAAAAGAAGATGAAAATCCCAACTGAATTTTGCCAGCATGGATTGGAAAAAGCCATAAACATTTTTAAAAGATATGAGAGCTAATCTGTTCCAATTTGGCTGATGGCATATAATCCCAGTAAATACTGTATTTATGAACAAGATACATGCAAAGGGAGTTCTCTCTTGCAACCATGCAATGAAGCAGAGAAGTAATGTTTCAGTTTCTCTGCAGTACTGAGTAAAACAGGAAGTTTAAAGTGAAGTCTACTGTTAGAATATGAGGATAGTCACTGAACTAAATGGGCAAATTGTTCAGGTTGGTGGGTAGAACTTTACTACTAAGTGCTGTTTAATTTGGTGTTTGAGAAGACTATCTTGCACTAGAGTGTTTTACATTTATATAAATTCATACTTCAATATTTCTGAAGGCTGACAAGCAACCCGCAAACTGTCTACCTAAGCTTGTGGTTACTATAAGCTTGTTTCTCCTTCAGCCCAATCCTTTTTTGCCAGTCAACTGAAAATTAGGAAGAAGTCAATCTGACTAACAAGGTCCATCTTTTGAATAAAACTTTAAAGACTTCTTAGTACAACCTTTCTCAACATCTCTGACATTCTTCAGATTTGTTGACCTACAACTCCTTCACCAGGAAAAACAAGAAATGGCCATCTTCACTGGAGGCAAATGTTACCACACCCTATTTAAGGATCATCACGCTGCTCTATTCTGTCTCTAATGTATGGAATAAGCTCGTTTTCTCCAACTCTCTTATAAAATGGGATCTTATTTTTCCACATGAACCCATTACTTGGTGAACTATAACCTGCTTTCCTATCTAGAAAAAGCATCAGTTGAGCTTTCAGTTCCTCACAATTTATGACTAGGGCAGGTCACTGTTATTTTCCTGGTCACAACATTGTAATAGTTTCCCCAGTGTCCTTTTCAAGAACTCCCCCCACCCCAACTTTTCAATGTAATCCAAAGCCGTGGGATCTCCTGGTGTTAATGAACTCACACTAAATACTTTTTTTATCAGGCCAAAGTTGGCTCTGACAAGTTGGCTATGTCAGAGCAGACCCCCCTGAAAGTAATGACTGCAATCAACTGCATCTCCCCGATTTCACTGGGTCTTTCTTAAGTTTGAGTAAATCTGGAACAAATCTAGTATCTCTGGACTTCTTTTTTTTTTATGTATCGGTGTTTTCCTTCTTAGAACAACTCTAGTTCTTCCAAGGTTTGCTTCAACTCCTAAAATGTCCTAATTTCTGTTGCACGATGCACAGCAATCAGCAACAACAGAAAAGCTCTTACAGCGCAGAAACTTTCGCCTACTTTCAAGGGAGCCGGACGGCCGAGCCGAGCCAATACCAGCCCCTTTCCCCTTTCTCTCTTGCCCCATCCGAATTCACACGGCAACGCTTTCGAGAGTTTCCCCTTCGCCCTCCGCTTTCCACTCCAGCACCGCAACAGACTAAGCTCCCTTCTCACTATTTAGGAAGGAAGAGCCGTCCAGGGCTTGAGAAGCAAAGAGGGAAGAGGGGCGCTCCCCTCGGAACTCACCGGATCCCGGGTTCGCACGGCCAGCAAAGTCGCGGCCACCACCGCTACGAACACCCAACCGCGCATCGTCCTTCCAGCTGATCAAATCCAATTGCTCCCGCCGCAGCTGAGGAGGTTAAAAAAGGCTGCTCCGACACGTGATTTCCACCCGGGGCAGGCGCTCCTTCATATGACTCGCTGCTCGGAATTTACCAAACAGTTCGGGAGGGAAGCGACTTTGACTCGGAACGTACCATTCAGCCGAGAAGTGGGGATGGAATTGCTTCCTTCTCCCTGCTAGGTGATTTAGTGCGAAAGTGGTATTCATATGAGGATTCCCGGCTCTATTTTAAAACCAGCGTTCCATCCAAAGGATCCATGAATAGCTTACAACGATTATGGAATACCATTTTTCCATTGCAAAAAAAGCTTAAAATTTCATTTTAAGCCACCCAAGGGATTCAAATATTCCAAATTCACAAAAGAACCAGGAATACAAATTACTGGAGGATGTGCTTTCAAGCAAGAGTCTTGCTTGGGGATGAACCCTGTAGAAATCAGACGGATATATAAAATAATAAAAATTATGATGCAAGCATAAAAGTTATAGTTGATTTGGGATGAGAAAAGGGGAGATGTTGGAAAGAGTATTTTAGAGAGGAGAGGAAGATCAAGAGTGATTGCCCAAGGGGGATTGATTTGTTAAGCAGAGAGTGGGTGCATGGGGGGGGTGAGCACCCAAATTATTTTCAGCAAATGACAGACTGTATGATAGAACAAAGAGTATGAATTTCAAACTTAATGCTTTAAAAACCAAGGTAGTGTAGTGAATAATTGATTGATTATATGCTATCGAATTGTTTTCAACTCCTAGCGACCATATATTTTATCCATTAAATTAAGTAATAAAAATTAAGGCAAATAAATAATTTATAAAAGTTAGGTGTTTAGCAAAGATGGAAAATGGAAGGGTGGGCATCTTAATAGAAAAGTGGTAAGTAATACATTGTATCTGTTGTAAGGAATAACAGTTTGCAAAATCGCTCTATAAGAGCATAGACCACTTTGTCTTAGCGAAGTGAGAGCTACAGTATGTCAGAAGCATCAAATTGAAAGTTATGCAAATGGAATACAGTGAAATGGAATATTTCAGAAGCAAAAGTAGTAAACCAAGAAAAATAAATAAAATCAAGAATGAATGGGGATGAATGAATGAGGATTGAATACAAATTGAGCTATCATAGAAGTAAGTACAGTATATTGAGGTGGCTTGGTGTTATAGAGAGAATCTAAGGCAAATAAAATATGAAAGTAGAGTGAATGGATACAGAGGAAGGGGAAGAAGACTAAGGAAGTCATAGCTATATTGATTTCTTGAGATCTTAAAAAAAATGACAAGTTTAAAAATAAAAGAGCAATGTATAATCAGTGTATGCATATGTGTACTATAATTCAAAGTGTGTTCTCTAACAAAATGTCTCCAGCATCCATTTAGTTCAGTAGAACCTACTACTCTGGAATTAAAAGGCACTGAATTTGCTTTATTTTAAAACATGAGATTTATTTTCCTAATATACCCAGAATCTATCTAGTATTCGTCCCTTGTTTCTAACATCTGAAATCTTATGAGAGAAACTGAAAGATGCAGGGCAGTGGAAGTGGAATGGAAAAAGAAACAGAAACTTAGGCCAGTTGACCTGTAAACTGCATATCTGAAGAGCAGATCATTTGATTCTAGGTGACCTCCATCTATTTAGCAGTCCAAAAGCACTGTATCCCATTTACCTGTTGTAGCACTTTTTAAAAAATGAGTAATGGCTCATTTAATGCACTAGGGAAATGTAATTAAATTTGGAAATTTGTTCACATGCTATTAATTTGGAGTGGTCTTTAGTTGACCTATGGGCTTTATAGAAGAGGACAAATTTCCACTGAATTAGGAATAGACTTTTTTTTTTAAATTGGTGGATAGCCTAGTCTGTGTTCTCATGTGATCCCATGAAAGTGTTGCCATTTTAAAATATTGCCTATTTCATTGTATGAAAGCTCACAATAATGCCCAATCCCCAAGTGACACTACAAAACTACGTTGTTTCTGGAAGTGAGGAGAAATATAAAAATAAGCTAGCATATATACAGTACTTAAGAATTGTGAGCTAAAACAAGAAAAAATAGGGTCAAGAAAGAATGATGGTGAATTGGCAGAAGCAAATGTAAAAAGAAGTGGTTTGGCCATATAACTATCCAGACTCAGAACCATAGAGATCTTTATAGGAATGACCAGCACATTGAATAAACCAACTAGGATATTCAGCTTGCACAGTAAGATGGCAATTCTATGGGTAACCACTGTAGGAAGAATTGGCTTGAGTCCCCATGGGGGAGAAACGTTGAATGAAGAGAGAAGCCAGCTGCTTGAAAAGAAGGTTCTTTTTATTGGTGTTCAGAAGCAGTTCTGGGACAGCTGAGAAAACAGTCTGGTGAGTGGATGGGTTTTTATGTGGTTCTAGGGCTTTGCCCAGCTTTGTTGTGAAATGTACTTTAATCTGTGCTTGAGGGTGCCCTTTTAGTATTCTAATTATTGTTGCCTGACTCCCATTGTGGCTGAGAGGTCATGCCCTGTCCTTGAGGTTGGGTGTAAACTTAAGTGTCATTGTTTTTGTATCTTTAACCTGCTCAATTTTGGCCCCTTATGAAAGTTGCAGCCAGTAGCACTTTGCTTATGAATAGAGTTGTCCGGATACTGAATATCCATTCACAAGGAGCGCTCTGCCTTTGTGAATGGATACAAAAATATCTCATTCACAGGCGCGTGGCTTGTTGCAAAAAGCTTCTTCGGGCGATTTCCCTGTTTGTGAGAGAATGCGAGTTGGCTTAAATTTCAGGGGAGCCTTCTTCCTATTTTGGGGAGACCGCTCCCCAGCTGATTTTCCTTTTGGGAAGTGAGTGGGCTCACTACACCACTAAGCATGCATGTCACTGCGTTCTCAACCAGCTAAAGATTCCAGATGATCTTCAAGGGCAGCTGCATATAGAACAAATTGCAGTAATTTAATCAAAAGATGACAAATGCATGAGGGATCAACTTCAGTGCTATTGTTTCCAGGGAGCACAATCTCATCAAGAGTCATAAATAGTACAGTTTTGAAATCAGCGAACCTCTGAATCTAGTTACTCCATCTTATCTGATTGAGCCTGTTTTTCCCCATGCAAACCCTGATAGCTTCCCGACACCAGTTATGATTTCCAGCATGTCTCCCAAGGAGCCAAGTGGAGATGTATCACTGGCATATTGATGATCCCTCATCCTCTACTGGCAGATGACCTCCTCCAGAAGATGCAGGTAGATGTTGAACAGGAAAGGGCAGACTGAACCCTGGAGCAACCTGAAGTGCCTGTGGTCTGACCTCCGTTCCCCTACCCAACAAACACACTTTAATAGTGATATTGAGTGGGAGGACAAAGAAAACAGGAAAATCCACTGATCACTGCCCTGAAACTGCCCCACATAAATCTATAAAGATAGCACTAATAGTCCAGACACCACATTGGGGCTCTGTAAATTATGTCATCATTATCTTTTGCCAAGTAAAGAAATGAAGAATGGAAGAAAAGCATTTTAGTGCGGTCATTAAAAAGCTACAATTATGATTGTGTGTGTTCTATATTGCTGAATCAGTTTTAATGCAATGCCCTACAGTATATTATGAGATGGAATTGGGAATTTAATAGAATGACTAAACAAGGTCATCCTCTGGACTACACACTTCATTATTTATATTTACTGCAGGATCTGTATATGACTAGAAAGTCTGATCTTTTTTTTCAATGTACTGTAGCACAATTGTGTTTGCTGCCCAAATCCCTAGATTTTTTTATTTGTTCATAATGATCAAAACACTTGCAATTGGTAAACCAACTAGAACGATCGCTTAAATTGCTACAGCTAATGTTTTTCCATAGGGTGGGAGAATAACAGAACAGAATAACAGAGTTGGAAGGGACCTTGGAGGTCTTCTAGTCCAACTCCCTGCTCAGGCAGGAAACCCTATATTATTTCAGACAAATGGTTGTCCGATCTCTTTTTATAAACCTCCAGTGTTGGAGCATTCACGACTTCTGGAGGTAAGTCGTTCCACTGATTTAAGTGTTCTGTCAGGAAATTTCCTTTGGAGAAATTTGGGGAACAGCAGCTGGATAGATATTGAATTAATTCTAAGAGGTTGCAGAATATTCTTTATCAAAATCTTTCTGGGTCTATATTAACTATATATACCCAGCAAGGGGTCTATATTAACTCTCTAGTAATTCCTCTTAGAAGAATCAAATGTAACTTTCATGAAAACAGATATAGGTTCCAGGCTAGACCTAATAATGATGCACACCTGATCGTTGTCATTTAGCTTTTATTAATCTCAAAGCAAAATTACTAAAGGCATTCCTGGATTCACCAATGTTGAAGGATGTCATGCTGAGGAAGGCTGATTTTGATGAAATTGCTATGGTAAAGTATACCAAAATGGAATAGGTTCTAAATGCTGCTACATAGGCATTACTGAAATAGGCATCACTCTGCAGATGCATACTGAATCTGTTGAATTCAAAGGATTTATTTTAGTTTTAAAAATAAAAATGCTACTTGAATTATTTGAATTAGTGCACTTTTGCTCCTGTTTCATTCTAAAGGATGCACTGAATTTTTTCTGCAGTTGGTGTGGAGTGGGTAGATGTTACATTGTCCTGACCTCAAATCCCATCGAAGTGAAGAAGAGACAAAAATCTCCATTGTTAGATTCTTAACAAATGTTAAACAATCTGCCCATTTTAAAGATAAACTATTGGGGAGAGGAGACTAGCTTTTTTTTTTTTTTAGATAAATACAGCGCAGCTTGATGATAGCCATTCACTGTCCTCATTTCACCATCTATTCAAGATGTAACTTGAGTGAATCTGTTAAATATTTCCTACCTTCTAAACTATATATCAGAGGTGGGTTCGTCCCGGTTCGGACCGGTTCGCCCGAACCGGTAGCGACCCGCTGGTGACATCACAATGATGTCACGGATCTGGTTCGGTCGGTGCCGGTCCGTGGGCATCACCATCTTTTTATTTTTTTTTTTGAACTTTTTTTTTTAACTTTTTTTTATTTTTTTCCCTTCTGCGCATGCGCAGAAGCTGAGTTTCCGGCACTGCACATGCGTCGCATTCTTGTTTTTGGCTTTTTTTTTGAATTTTTTTGATTTTTTTTTAATTTTTTGCACTGCACATGTGTGCGCGTGCAAAGCGCGCACGCACCCACGAGGCGCAGGCACACAGCGCAGGAGGAAGTGAACCAGCAGCGAGGTAAGTTAGAACCCACCCCTGATTGATATATATATGCTTTTTCTGTCAAGTCACCTGGTATACCCAAATATGGGAGGGAGCATACTGCTTCCTTTCGCCTTTCGGCCCCAATCCAGGGGCCATGCTGGCAGTTGCTTTCACGACAAACCATTTTTCTATATATAAAATTTTACTGATAAAGAAATAAAGGGAGACTAGTATAGATCTATTTCAAGCTATTTAGCTCTCATCAGCTAGCCATACCCTTTATCTTTATCAGTAAAATTTTATATATAGAAAAATGGTTTGTCGTGAAAGTGACTGCCAGCATGGCCCCTGGATTGGGGCCGAAAGGCGAAAGGAAGCAGTATGCTCCCTCCCATATTTTTACTATCACTTTTAACAGTCTTATGTTTGGATGGATCCTTTTTAAGTTTCTTTGTCCATTAAGCAGTTGTAGGTTCCTCTCCCTTTTGTCTGATTGTTCCCTATGCAACATCTCTTCCCTTTGTCCCTCAAGGTCATTCCCATATACCATTACAGCTGATGATTTGGAAGATCCCAAGGTGGATGACCCTGGAAGGCAAACCGAATCTCATATTAGGAGACCATTTAGGATGGCCCATAGCCTCAAGGGGGATATAGCTAAGAATCTTCCAAGACATGGCCTTCAAAGTTTATTGGGGAAGATTTCTCAGCTCACTGGTGACAATTTGAGGGACCTTTCAGTATTAGAGACTATACTGTAGGTAGCAGTGAATTCAGGCATCACCTGTTTGCATTTCATAGAATCATGCACGATGAAATAAGACTGTTAAACAATCTACTATCGTTTAAGGATACATTAGAATCAGGGGTGAGTTCCTCCCGGTTCGGACCGATTCTCCCAAACCGGTAGCGGCCCGCTGGTGATGTCACGATGACGTCACCGAACCGGATCGGTCGGTGCAGGTCAGTGGGGGCCGCCATCTTTTTTTTTAATTTAAAAAAAAATTGAATTTTTTTTTCATTCCCCCCCCCCCATTTTTTCCCCCTTCTGAGCATGCACAGAAGCCGACTTCCGGCACTGTGCATGCGGTCACCATCTTTTTTTCGGCTTTGCTTTTCCCCCCGGATTTTTTGTTACTGCGCATGCGCGCGTGGCGCGGGAGGGAGCGAACCAGCAGCGCGGTAAGTTGGAACCCACCCCTGATTAGAATCACACATAGAGATGGAGAATATGTTGTGACAATGCTGACTCCCAAATTTTCAAGAGGCCTGATGGAAGATGTTGCCACCATGTTTTCTCTGAGTGACTTGGCCTCTTCCTCTGGGCCTAGTCAAAATCTTGCACACCTTCTACTTGAACCTCTTTGTTCAGAGAGGACAGTTCATGAGGTATTTTGTAGCACAAGAGGAACTGCAGACCTGATGGCATGTGGTTCAAGAATTTTAGGGCATCTTTGAAGTCTTTACTTATACTTTACTTCCATGGTGTGTGTTCTAATGTTGGTTAACCTATTTTCCAAAGCACCCGAGGGTAGGACATATTTTCCAAAGCATTCATAGATGAACTGTGTGTTTTGATCAAAGCAATATAAAGTGCAAAAACTTCCTATGAATTGAAAGCTATAATTCTACTGATGCAGCCTAAATATGCAGTTTTTTTTCTTTTAAGCCCATAATTGCTGATTCATATTCATATTGTAATCAACTTCTGTTCCATTAACCTTTCCACCAGTTGTATTAGTAAGGCAATGATTCCCCTTCCTGTACTGCATTTTGATTACTCTTTCCTAAGTGAAATACTTTGCAGGGATGAAATGATGGTAACACTGCTGCTAGTTGCAATTTGGAAGAAAAAGAAGCATGGGGAGGCATGGGTCAGATGCCAGATAGCATTGCTATTATTTCTGTGGGTAACATTCTCCCCCATTAAATTATTTTACATCACAATAACTCTATAAATCCAGGTGCATAATACAGCTGTCCAGTTTGATTTGATTAGGGTATCCAGAAACAAAGTTTTCCCAACAATGAGCTAGAATGAAAATCAATTTTGAATATAAAAATTGTTTAAACACAATCACTCCTTTTTTATATAAGACTTCCAAAATAAAGGATATTAAAGATTGCTGTGAATCAGTTGGAATTTAAATTTATTATTATTAATATATATACAAAAATATGAAATCATATTGCTTTGCTGGCTGAGGAATTCTGAGAGTTGAAGTCTTAAAGTTGCCAAGATTGGAGACCCCTAATATAGAAGCCATTTCATGTTATCCCAGAGTTGGTGCCATTTTAGAACTGGCCACAATTCTCTTCATCCAAGAATTGCAGCCAGTACCCACATGGCTCTTGTTTCCGGATGGCATGAAGTGACCTCTTGTAAAAAGCTGCATGGGTGCATCGGCTGCTTCTCTTTCTGAAAATAAATTTCTAAAGATTGTCTTTTGGAAGGAGAATCAGCTGCCTTTTACAGAGACCACTTCCCACCATTCGGGAAGCAGCTGCCATTCTCACAATCTCTCTCTCTCCTGAGGGATGGCTCAAATGTCGCCCATGTCCAGGAGGTGGCCTCTGCTGGAAGACAATGTGTGACACATCAGCTGGGTACTCTTTTGGAAAGGTAATCTTTGGAAGAGGTGAGTGGAGTGAGGTGTAATGAGGGAAGAGCCCAAGGCTGTGGGACCCAGAGGGACAGGAAACAATGCAAGACATGCCTCAGTGGATGGAAGAAGGCCTGATGCAGGTCAGTTATGAGCCGGAAAAATGCTACAGTGCGGTCCTGCACCAGGCCACCCAAGGCCGCCTACACTCCCTGATGTATCCTCCTCCATTTAAGGACTACAATGGGTAAGGCTGGTATTGTGGCCATTAAGCAAGGTGATCAAGTGGGGAACTTTCTAAACCATTGCAATGACCATAATCTCAGGCTCAAATATGGTAATAAGTTGAAGGCTACCTGTATATGATGTACTGTTTCCTCTGTTTCTTTCCAGTTTGCACTTTGAATCATTTGATGATTTTTCCTCATTGAAAATGAATATTTATATGGATTGATTATTAATATTAATAATCGTTGGGGATTGTTATTTCTCATTGTCTGCCAGCTTGTCCAATTTCTTAAGTGGGCCATGTAAAAATACTAAGGTACAATCTTGGCCTGATCCCCAGAATTTTTTTTCATGATTGCCTTTCCTGATTGAAATTTTTACTGCTTGAAAAATAAGATGTTCCCAGTACAAGTTTGCTTAGCAACTGCTGAAAACTAAGCTAGTTTTTCGGTAATTGCCAATAACTGTATTTTATCAGTCTGCTTAAGAAATTCTGTTTAGCATTTTTCTTTTTCTAATTTTTGGGTCATGGATACATGAAAATTTATCAGCTGCTTTTGGATTTCTTTCATTTTATCCTATGCACTATTATCTTTAAAATAATCCTTTAATACATATCTTAATTTCGTTATGGCCCTTGGTTAAAGCAACAAATATTACTTATGTTTCTTTGAACTGAAATATTTTGCATAATCAGAATATATATCTGAAAACATCAGAAGAGAGAACAATGAATATCCTTACTTTCCCATATTTAATTGTAAACATAATTTATTAAAAAAAGCTGTCCAATATATTCAAGACTATTGTTTGTCCAACAGACAAACTAGGTCACCAAAACAATATATTAAAAAATAAAAACCACCTTGCTACACCCATCTGTTCTTCCATAAGTATTATGTAGTGAACAATCCAGTGATAAGAAATTGGATTTTCTGTGAAGGCACGCCTTTAGATTGCCAAAGGAGGGTGTGAAAGGACAATAATGCTTTTTCTACATTAGCCAACTCCTATATGTAGGTGGTATTCATTGATTAAAACGAGATACAATCAAACAGGATGTTATGATGGTTCTTTGCTCAATCAGCCAGATGTTTAAACTGGATTTGGCATTTTTGTCCATCTATTGAGTCCTTCCCAAGAAGGTATTGTTGCAGAATGTAAGCTGTTCTGAGCAAAGCCGCTTTTTATAATTGACCAATCATGATTTTGTCAATGCTGATAGTGTTCATGTGGTATGCTAGCTGTTTTGGGATTGCACCCAAGGCACCTATTACTATGGGTACTATCTTTGCTTTTTTTTGCCAGTTGTTCTATTTCTATTTATAGGTCTTCGTATTTTGTTATCTTCTCCAGTTCTTTATTATTATCACATTTATTTGTGCCCATGTCACAGTTCAAGACGACCATGTTTATGAAGAAAAGATCAAGGCAAAAGATTTAATTCCTCAAGTGTTCCCCAAAGGAAATGCCTAGTTCATAATTAGAAAAATGAGTGTATTAGTAACGAATTGGGCAAACACTTGTTCAAAATGACTAAAGGTGAAAGGGTGGAACAGATATGGATGAAAATGATATGCATTGATTTAAATTCAAAGATAGAAACTTAGATACCAATTTCATAATTCCAAAAGAGCTATATCCCCTTCCCCCCCCCCAAAAGGAGACAGTGACTAGATCAGCTCTCAATCTGAACTGAGATTCTCACAGGATAAATATCACTTGGAATGACAAACTATGTGTTAACTGTTTTGTAAGCAGCAACATTGCACAATTTTTTTTTCGTAACTACTTTAGGTTAGAACTGTAGCTAATTTTTACAGCATGAGAAATACACATTTTGGGAACTGGCTTATCTTGAAGCTCATTCTGTCTAATTCCTTCCCTTCATAAATTGTGCAATTCACTCTCTAGCATGTTTGGAAAGATAATTTCCTTGTGTGCTATTTTACTGATCACTTCTTTGTTTAGTGGGATTTATTACTGGGGAAGGTGTACCAAGTTGTACAAGCTTCACCATTCTGTACATATTTTGTATAACCTCCTAATGTTCTTTTGAAACATTAGAATTCTAAAGGGGAGGAATCTAAAAATGTGGGAAAATAGAAGACAGTAAAGCTTGAAAGCAGAAATACAGACCTTCCAAAAATGTCAGGATTTGTTTGAACGGAATGTTTCTAGTAAAATAATGGTAAAATTTGATAGGCATTTTATACAATACAGATCACATATACTAATGGTACTAGTGGTAAAACTCCCCTAATGTATTCCCACATAAATAAGCTTTTGACATAATAGAAATATAATATAAAAAAAATGGTGAATGGTGGGCTAAAATATGTGCTTGTTTGTGTGTCCCAGTATTTCTTATATATTTGAGCTCTAAGATTTACATAGCTGTGAAAAAATCAACCATGCATGGGCAGGTGAAGTTACCTGCTGGCAGACTATTTTCTGTATGATTTACCTTTTAATGCAATTTAAGTTGCAGTATCATAGAAAATTATGAGAACCAGTTTAGTGTAGTAGTTAAAGGCACCAGGCTATAAATCAGGAGCCCTTCTCTCTTTAGGCACAAAGCCGGCTGGGTGACCTTGAGTTAGTCTCTTTCAGCCATAGGAAGCAGGCAATAGCAAACAACTACTGAAATTTTGCCAGGAAAACTGCAGGGACTTGCCAATCACAAGAGTCAACAATGAATCAAAGGTACAAACATAAAAGGCTGTATGTAGTTATCAGAGTAGCAGCTCTGGAGAACAGAGATGTACTTCTTCCCAGGACAGCATTGCATTTCCTGAGATTATGACATTATCATGATGTACACAATGTCATCATGGCTTTGACAAAAAGCCTATATTTAAGCAAATTAGACTGCATTTCCTGAAAAAAACAAAACATTTTTGTGAAGCAAGGGGACCAAGCTTGCAGATGTTGCTTCTTTTTGGAAGTGTCTGCACTATGGAAAAGCTTCCTGCTAGAAATCAACTTCACCCACAATTTATTTTTCTGTAAATTTTTGGAGAGCCTAGGTAAAGGTTTCCTCTGTCCAACTCTAGGGGTGGTGCCAGTCTCTGTTTCTTACCTGGGGAGACAGCATTGTCCAGAGACATTTCCATGATCATGCGGCCAGCATGTGTATACGCCGAGGTGCATGGAAGTTACCTTCCCACCGAATTGGTACCTATTTATCTACTCGTACTTGCATGCTTTTGAACAGCTAGGTGGGGTCTAGGCCAACTTGTCACAGGCCAACTTGTCACGGGCCAACTCGTACACTAATATCGAAGAAATGGTAGTACAGAATCATTAAAGAAAGGATGCAAAAGGAGGGACAAAATGAAACATGAATGACAAAAATTAAAATATTTTTAAATTATTTTAAATAATTAAATTGAATTGTTAAATTGTCCCATGGTGAGTTGATCCATGGCAAGTTAGCCATGGTGAGTTGTCCCACAGTGAATTGGCCACAGCAAGGTGGCCGCAGCGAGTTGTCCCATTCCGGCCAGGAGCTGGGGCAAGTTACGGGAGTTCATCTCATTGCGCAGCACGCTTGGGTCTTGAACCCAGGCTGTCAGCTTTCCAGCTGACAAGCTCAGAGTCTTCAACTGCTGAGCCATTGAGCCCCCTTGGAGAGCCTATGGAGAATGAAATAACACACTGATTTATTAATATTGGTCTTACTACCGTGTTTCCCCAAAAATAAGACCGTCTTATATTTTTTTGAACCCTGAAATAAGCGCTTGGCCTTATTGCCATGCACTCAAAAGCCCGATTGGGCTTATCATCAGGGGATGTCTTATTTTGGGGGAAACAGGGTATTTCTTTATATTATGTTTATTTGTTTGTTTAATACCTGCCACTATTTTCAGATTCACTAGTTAACAATACTACAGCAATACTGCAAACATTTACAATATAAATTTAAATACTTTTAATGGACCAGCCCTTGAAGAATTCAATTACAGCCGTTCTGGTAATGGTCAAAATACAATCCAGTTCTTGGAATGCTGTATAATCCTCTTAGTGAAATGCCATTTGCCTTTTAAGCCCAATCCAAAATCTTTAGTTTGATATATGACAGCTTACATAGTTTAAATTAGCTGTAGTCCTCGATTTATGACCACAATGGACTCCTAACGTTTCTGTTGCTGAGAGAGTTAAATGAATTTTGCTCCATTTTTCTTGTCCTAGTTGCTAAGTGTATCACTGCAGTTGTTAATAACATGGTTGTAAAACGTGACCACATGACCCCAGACACTACAACGGTCATAAATATGAACCAATTGCCAAGTATCCAAATTTTGATCACGTGACCATGGGGATGCTACAACAGTTGTAAGTGTGAAAAGCAGTCATAAGTCACTTTAATGCTCTTTTAACTTCGAATGGTCACTAAATGAACTGTGGTAAGTCAAGGAGTGCCTGTGTATTCAATCTTATTGGACCAACTTTCATGGGTCCTATCCTGCATATGTTCAACATCAACAGAATATTCTCCTTTTGTAGTAGAACCCTGTTTTTGGACTTAATATTAAAATGGGAATATTACCTTCCTATAATATTTGGAAGAGGCTTTAGAACAATTTTATTTGGCTGATAAAAGGTGTCAATGACATTAATGGCATGGGGCTTAATTTTATCTGTACTTTGGCTTTTTTTTAAGCCATCCAGAGCCCTATGTTGTACTATGTATTAGATTTGCATATTTTGTGCATATTTATGCTTATTTTTTTGAAACTCTTGCAGCAATTATAATATAATGCTAATTACAAACATGAAAATATTAAATATATTAACACAAGGACTTACTTCCTAAAGAAATAACAAGGTCTTAGAATAATTGAGATTTACTTTGACAAATCTGTTTTATTTTAAAAAATTTCACACACATACACAAAGCAGCTAATAAGGAAAGGAAAAAAGTGCACCAGTTTCTGATTATTTGCAATATCTATCAGCTTTCAGTTTTGCTCTCCTAAAAAAGAAAGGAAGAAAAGGATGGATTAAAATGGTTGACATAATGCAATTGTGATTTAAGCTGAATCAATGGGAACTATTTCTACTAAATCTACATCATTTATCACTGATATAAGTAGGACTGTGCAAAATGTACCATTCTGAAATACGTCAAGTGTGAAATCTAGCAACATGTCCCATCTCATAGGTAAACCGGACTGTTGTGGGATTTTTGACAGTAGTTTGAGCCTGACATGCTTCCAAAAATACTTGAAACAGTTGAAATACTTGATACTCAAAATTATGTATTTTGTGAAACATTGTGATCAAAATATTTGAAATCGTACTGTTTAAAAATTGGCATAGCAAACTTTTTAGATTTTGCGGATGAAAATGAAAATACGATAGTATATATTGTTTTTAAAGGAATACCCGTTAGTCAGTGCTTTTGCTTGAAAATTACTGAAGAAAGGAGGAAAACCACCCATCAACTCCCACAATGAATCTTCAAATTGGTTTACTACCGGTAGTTCTCAACTTACAACAGTCATTCAGTGACCATTTGAAGTTACAACGCCAGTGAAAAAGGTGACTTATGATCGTCTTTCACACTTAGGACTGTTGCAGCATATCCTTGGTCATGTGATCAAAACTGAGATGCTTGGCAACTGACTCTTATTTATGATGGTTGCAGTTTCCCGAGATCATGTGAGATCAGTCAATAGGGAAGCCTGATTCACTTAACAACCATGTTATTAATTTAACACAGTGATTCACTTAATAACTGTGGCAAGAAAGGTCGTAAAATGCAGCAAACTTAATATAATTGATGTAAAGGTTTGATATCAAAACGACGCTATAGGGCACTGCACACCAGAACAACTAGACGCAAGGACAGTTTTTCCCCGAATGCCATCACTCTGCTAAACAAATAATTCCCACAACACTGTCAAACTATTTACTAAGACTGTATTGCTATTATTCTTCTCATCCTTCCTATTACCTATCTCTTCCCACTTATGGCTATAACCACGTTGCTTGTATTTTTACGATTTATATTGTTCTCTTTGTTTCCTAGTATGATTTGATTGCTTATTAGTAACCTATGACTATCACTAAGAGTTATATCTTATGATTCTTGATGAATGTATTTTTTCCCCTTTTTTTCCTTTTATGTACACTGAGAGCATATGCACCAAAGACAAATTCCTTGTGTGTCCAATCACACTTGGCCAATAAAGCATTCTAGTCTATTCTATTCTCATTATACCAACCACAATAGAATGAATGCAATGCAGTAAAAGGGTATAATTGATATGAAATTTTATGTAAATTGATAAAAGGACAACGAAGTCCTTTAAATCATTTCTGTTTGGGTTTGTGGGTGACTGTAGATGAATGATGCCCGTTATTTATTTATTCAATTGATCCTGCTGCATATATGACTCTGGATTTCTAAATCACAGTTTTAGAACACCAAGAAGAAACAAAATACAAATAAAAGCCAAAATCGCCAGTGTTGGAAGGAGATGTTGGAAAAGAGAGAGCAAGAAGCTCTTTATATAAATGACTATAAAAAAAAGTGGGTGCCTATCCTAACCTTATACTCCCACATAAAATATGAAACCCTCATGCACAGAATAAAACTGAGTGCACGTAAAATTAAGTCTAAATAATAATGACAATATTTAATATATATTTAATATTATTATTTAATAATATTAAACAAATCAGCTTTAGATCCTTAGGAAGGACTTGACAGGCAGAGAAAAATGCCAAATCTAAATCTAAATATCTGGCTGACCAATGATAACAGTGAGTTTAATCATCATAAAATCTGGGCTTGCAACTTGAGAAATGCCTTGAGCATGCTCGCCACCTTGGCTAATTGCAGCAAGTCACTGACAGGAGTTCCCACCCAAATTTGTGTTGTGATGGTGCCAATCGACCTTCACTGATGGAGTTAAGCTTCGGTGGTGAGCTTGTGCCTTGCTTAGTTAGGTAACTGACCTTTTCTAGGCCCCTAAACACGAAGAATTACTTCCCCCGCCCAAAAAAACAAAGAGTTTAGATTTTCTCCTCCCACCCAAAAAAGGTTTAACTACCATTGTTCAGTTTTCTCACACAAGATCCGTAACTCTTGTCAACTTTACAATTTTTTATTTTTAAGCTTAATAATAATGTTTAAGTAAACTTTGTATACACCAAGAGCAAAAGGAAAGAAAAATAAAATAAAATAGGAGTGAGCTATCTGAATGCTTTTTGAATAACGCTTTTCTTTCTTTTTACTTCTTATTTCATCATCATATCAAACTCCCTGCCACCCAAAACGAATTATCTTAAATGCTTCCAAAGTATAGACTGCAATTTTCAGATGGAAGACAAAGGGAGAGAATTGTTCTGCTTTGTTTATAGGAGCCATGATTGTTTTATTGTTTTTCATATTTTTTATTGTGAGGATTATTGCATTTAAGATAGTAATATAAATTTAATAAATATAAATTAAGCAGAAATAAAATTATATTTACTGTTATATTCGTATGTAGAATATTTTCATGTAAAATTTGTGCTGTGCAAATGTGTAGTTAGTTTAGGAAAAGCTGCACGAGACCCACTTGTAGTTAAGAAAATGATTGCTTCGAGATTATTAATTAGTTTGGTTTAAATAATTGGATCTAGTGATTAAGACACCAGGTTAGAAACTAGGAGACTATGAGTTCTAGTCCCACTTTAGGCATGAAAGGTGACTGGGTGACTTTGGGCCAGTCATTCTCTCTCAGCTGAACTCACCACACAGGTGGGGAA
Source organism: Thermophis baileyi (assembly GCA_003457575.1). NCBI lineage: Eukaryota > Metazoa > Chordata > Lepidosauria > Squamata > Dipsadidae > Thermophis > Thermophis baileyi. The sequence goes on along the minus strand of QLTV01000601.1, from coordinate 2,942,095 downwards.
AATATGAGGTGGAAGGAATATTGGTATGTTTGGCATCTTGAGTCGTATATGGGAAAAAGAGATAAACAAAATAAGAGTCTATAAATAAGAGTACCTGTCCAGCAGTGCTTCGTGGAAAGTGCCTTCTTTCCTAGCTTTTTTCAGAATTTTACTATCTTCTTGGCTTACTTTGAGTTTGTTATCTTGAAAACTCTGAAACTTCTTCCTAGAAAATAAAACACAGGAGATTAATGCCTTTGATTTGAATGATATATACTTTTTCTCTCTACTGGTGATCCTTAATGGTTTACTCCTGAGAGATGGAAGGCAAAATATAGACCACTGAAAAGCATGAAAGAATTATCAGAGTAGTTGGGAGAATTCTCATTGTACAGAAATGTTTTAATAGAATAAAAAGAGTCCTGTAAAGATGAACTTTTCCAAGAGCTATAGACTATAAAGTATCTCTTGGCACACACAAAAAAAGGAAACTGGAGTCACCTCTGGGGTCAAGTAGAGAGTCAACTGACTTGTTTGTCCTCCTGACTGCATGGGTTATACAGTACAGGTAGTCCTCGACTTACAACAGTTCCTTTAGTGACCGTTCAAAGTTACTATGGCACTGAAAAAAGTGACTTATGACCATTTTTCACATGATCATTGCAGCATTCCCGTGGTCACATGATCAAAATTCAAATGCTTGGCAACTAGCTCATACTTATGACCAATGCAGTGTCCTGGGGGTCATGTGATTAGCTTTTGTGACCTTCTGACAAGCCATCAATGGGGAAGCCAGATTCACTTAACAACCGCGTTACTAACTTAACAATTGCAATGATTCACTCAAACAATTGTGACAAAAAAAAGTCATAAAATGGTCAAAACTCACTTAACAAATCTTTCACTTAGCAAACATAAAATTTGGGCTCAATTGTGGTCGTACGTCGAGGACTACCTGTACAAGGGCAAAACTAAATGCAAACCAGAACAGTGAAGAAATATGTCTTACATCATGTACTGCAGTTCTTACTTAGGACCATTAGCAGCATATGCCAGAGAAGGTAAGTTTCATGGTTTAATCAAGGGGATGTGGTTTTGGGGAAGAGTGTTGCACATATATGCATCCGTGTGTATTTGCAGAACAAACATATTTAAGACATCGTAACAGTAAAATAGCTTAAAACAATCCACCCATTTATGGATTGGACCCAATGATGAACCTTAAGACAAGTTGGTAAAAATAACTATTTTGCAATTAGCTGCAAAAGTTTTTATCTTGTTCTATGAAAACAAGTTGTTCTTCAAAACCAAATCTGCCCTATGTTCAGTTTTGAGCCCTAGCAGCAGCTGAAGCATAAAATTTATTCAGAAATCTCAGGCCAGAATTCTTGAAACGTTTTCACCAAAAGAAAAATATCTGTTATTACTAGTGAAGTTACATCTTGCTTTTATTTTTTATTGAGAGTGAAGAAATTTATGTTACATACACATAGTTGATCTCACATTGCTTTACATTTCCTTTATCTTCTTCAGAAATGTCATCTTTTTGTTTGGCTTCTCTTTCTGTACATGTTCTGATCTAAATGAGGAGAGAAAATTACAGATTTTGAAAAGTCAGACTTCAAATTTATCTTCCTTTCTAGTATTTTTCCTCCACATTTTCCTATTCAGGTTCACTAATCCTAAGTATGCATCAGTTTGTGAAGAATCTGCTTTGATAACATCTCATAATAAAGCCCTTAGAAACAGACCAGCTTTCTCTCCACTTGATACATCCCAAGGGTGTTGGACTCCTATTGCTCTCAGCACACTGGGGAAAAAAGGACTTATATAATCCAACACATCAAGATATGCTAGGCTGTATAAGACTGATTCAAGGAATATATATAGCAAGGATTTAGTTTAAGCGCATGATTGTACAACTGTTCTTCCAGCATTAAGTCTTAAACACTGTTACTGGGACAGATGGTGCCTTTTGCTGTGTAACTGCCTGAATATTTTCTGATTTTAAATATGTCGGGATTCCATCAAGGCATCGGATTCTATCAATTGTGCTATATAAACCTGTACCTTAAATAAAGGAAAAAGCATTTAGCTAAAGCTATTTCATCTAAAATTGCCGAGGATCCCATTTTTCTCTCAAGAAAGTACTAAAGTTCAAGCCAGTTAAAATGGACAACCTAAATCAGATGACAAAGGAAGCTTTCCTTGTCTGGGTTTCTGAACAGTAAATGATGATCAGAAATGGTATATGTTATAGGCAAAACACCAGAAAGGATACATGTGTACCAACCAGTTCTTGTCACCATCATCATCTCTGAAAAAAAATTCAGATCTTTGTGAACTAAGTAGTAAGCTACAGGTTTCTGCATTCGTTTATGTTATTCAAACACTGCTTATAGAAGTACCTATATTTACAAATCACAAGAGTTACCTTTATCATTTCATCATTGTCTGCTGTTTTACTTTTGGCTATTATATCACCTTCTTCATTACAACTGATAAAACAGCTGTTGGCTGCTAACAGAGCCATTTTTCCCTGCAAGGAAAACAACAATAACAACAAAAAGTCAAATTAGATTATTTGCTTAAGGTTCATATGCAAGATTTAAAGATTATTATTTTTTCAGGAATTTATTTCTATACCCATTAATTCCAAATCCATTGTTATTTTTGATCCTGAACATGTATGCATGTTCATGGATTTTGGATAACCATTTGTCCCCACTTTATTAATGTTACCACACAGCATTTTAGAACATTATTACAAATTTAAATTGAAGTCTACATTCAACAAGTTGACAATTATTTTCAATAATATGCTTCTCCAGGTGTCAGAGTGAAATAGCCACTTCAAAAAATTACAGTAAATGTTCCAATAGTGTCATTTTGGTCTCAGTAACATAAGAAGTTGTCTTATTACAGGATATATTATTTCATCCATTTAGTCCAAGGTGAATCCACACTTCTGCAATAGGAACAATCAAATCCCTAAATAGTCAGAGATAGGTAGGAAACTTCCATTATTCACTTACAGTAAAAGGCATTTGTATATAAGTATTTCTTTGCCAATTTGTGCAAATACCTCTTCTCTGGAGTTGGGGAAAAAGAAAATACCTTGTAATTGGGCTACCGAAGAACAGAATCTTGACATCTAGTTTGACTCATGACATAGAGGTTTGTCCTGCCAATCAAGCCCATTATAATCTTCCCTGCCTGAACAGGACTCTTTGGCAATCTTCCAATCATGTGGTATTTGATCTGATGTAACTGAAGAGGCTAGGGATTGAGCACATTATTTATTGTTCGCATGTTTTTGTATGGCCACCCAACTCAAAATGCAAATCTGTGTAGCTAAAGTAGGATTAAAACCAAGAAAAGATAACCAGCCAGAAGTGTGAAATCACAAGAGAAAATACAACTGAGCTCACAATCATAATCTGTATCAGAGATGGGTTCCTCCCGGTTCGCACCGGTTCTATAGAACCGGTAGTAAACCGGTGGTGACATCACGGACCCGGTTCTGTTGGTGCCGGTCCGTGGACGCCGCCATCTTTTTTTTGGAATTTATTTATTTAAAAAAAAATTGGGGGGGATTTTTTGCTGGTTTTTGCTTCTGCGCATGCACAGAAGCTGAATTTTTGGCACTGCGCATGCACCACCATCTTGTTTTTGGCTTTTTTGGGCTATTTTTTGCTTGTTTTGCTTCTGTGCATGCGCAGAAGCCGAGTTTCCGGCACTGTGCATGCGCGCCCGCGCTGCACGGCCATGCGATGCGCAATGCGCGCGCAGCCACACAGCGCAGGAGGAAGCAAACCGGCGGCGAAGTAAGTTAAAACCCACCCCTGATCTGTATTACAAAATCTGTCCATCTAACATCCTCGCCTAATCCTGAAGGAAGAACCATGATTTCAAGGTCTTACAGAAGGCCAAAAAAATTGGGGCCATTCGAATCTCAGGAGTTATGCTATTGCAAAGAGAAACTGTTACAACAGAGAATACAACAGAGTATTACCAGGACATTGTTTCTTAGAAAGTACGTAGAGTACACTCACTTAGGTACATTTCACTGGATGGGCATAAACAGGGTCCAGCAAATAGCCTGGCCTTATGTCCTGAAGTGCTTTATAGGTGGTAATCAGCCAATATATCAGAGCTGGGAATCTATGGCAACTTTAAGTTCTATGGACTTCAACTCCCAGAATTCCTGACCCAGACAACCCATTTCTTCCAAAGCTTTCTAAAGCTGCAAACTACATTCTCTACAACTTTCCATAAAAAAGGAAAATTGGAGACAAAAATTGTCCTGCAGACTTGGGATTTACTGAGAGTTTCTTGAGGAGATGATAGACCATTGTCTCTTTAAAAATCAGCAGTTCTCCACTCGCCCTGGGGTGGGGTGGGGAGGACACATTCATTCCTGCCTGGATCCAGGACCTTGATGATCCAGGAAGGCTATGAATTTAATAACCATGTGGCTGTGCCTATAGTTCTGAGGATTTATTCACTTCCTCTGTACTCATAGGCTCAAGCCCTTCACAGGTAACTCTGCTAGACCATGCCTCAGTCAACTCCAGGACCTGCACAGCTAGAGTCTGGCTCAGAGCAAATCATTGTGACTTTATCTGACATACGTGATACTTTGAATTCTCTTCACAAATACAAAGTACATTCTTTTCTGCTAAGATACATTAAGAACTGAACATTTTAGAACACTTGCCTCTTGAAACACAGGCTCCCACTGCTCCCTTGCACCTATTGCATCGGAACGTCCAATTACAAGTCCATCTGAATTAATGCCAAGGTATTTTCCATACCCTGATTTCAATGCAATTCTGAAAGAAAAGAATAGAATAGAATCGAATAGAATAGAATAGAATAGAATATAATATTAAAAGATAGAATAGAAAAGGAAAGAAAAGAAAAGAAAAGACAGGGAAAGGGAAAGGGGAAAAAAAGAAAAGAAAAGAAAAGAAAAGAAAAAAAAGGAAGAAAAAAAGAAAAGAAAAGAAAAGAAAAGAAGAAAAGAAATTATTTGGGGGATTGATCAGATTAATACTGAAGTTAATATTTTTTCAAATTATGTTCTAGAATATTCCCCGATCCAATGAGAAGACAATAAACACATTTCTTTAAAAGAAATTATGAATAGCTGTAGAAGTATGGATGTGTGTTAAGAGTACACTTGCAGTTCAGAAAGAAACCCAGAGAATATCCAAATGGATATTCACATGAACTCACTATGCAACCAAGAGCATGAACCCACTATCCAACCATCCCCAATGAACTTTCCTCTGTTGTGTTATATAATACGTAGCATTATATAATTATTGCTGTTACTGTTAACAATACCGTCTATATCCTGATTTTCTTTGGGAGTTTAAGTAAATGGCATTTGTAGCCTTTTCTTTTCACTGTGTCACCATGAAAAATACTTAGTGAAGTAGTTCCCACTAGGAAGGAATGACAACAAAAAGATACTATGATTAAGTAGGGATTTCAATCTGGGTTTTCTCAAATCCCAATTGGGTTTAAGAACTTAGAAAGGTCAATCTAAGACCCTGATTTGCTTTTAGACTGACCTAAGTTCTTAAACCCAATTTTTTCTATTTCTAGCAGAAACAGAATACACAAGGTAAGACAATAATGCAAGTATACTTATTTTATGCAAGTTGTATGTGGAAAGGTGTCATTGTTTTCTCCAGACAGAACATGAGCATATGGGAATGTGGCTAGCCGCTAGAAGAGGAGGTTATGTAGTCTAACCTTCCCCTGAAGACCTATCAAACCATCCATTGCAAGATATGGATGAGTCTGAAGGGGCTCTAGTTCATATAGTCTTTTTTTTCCCTTTCATGTGGGCGACCTGTATGTATGTATACATCCTACATCTGCAGAAACTGCACAATCGAAATGTGTCAGCAGTGAACCTAACCTATAGGATCTCCATGTGTTTTTTCAATGCATACATGCAGTGATTCTGTAACTCTCGTGGACATACATAAAATAGATACATATATCCATTTCTTAAAGGGAAATATTATTTCTAAACTATGATTACAAAAGCCATCTAGGGAGAGATAATACAATCTAAATTTGATAATCTTATATTAATTCAAAGTCCAAGAGAAAAATTACCTTGTATCTGACAGCTTGACTGCAGTGAATTGTTCAGGAGGACTAGGTCCTTCATCTATTTTTTTTTTAAAAAAAATAGATATGTTTATTATAGTTGTAGAATTCAATCAAAATTTATTTACCATCTAAGACCGAAAACAAGAAAAAAAAAACACCTAGCAATACAGTTAACTATAAAAAGGAATTTAAAAAACAAAATTTCTAACACAGTCAATGGTTACTATGGTAATTTCCAAACTGGGGAACCCAGTCTGATCTAGTTAAAGCACCAAGCTAGAAACTAGGAGAGTTTGTGGTTGTGGGGAAAATAGGATGAGAAAAAAGTATTAGGCATGTTTGTCACAATGAGTTATTTATAGAGAGCCAGTGGTATTGTGGTTAAAGCACCAGGACAGAAACCAGGAAACTGTGAGTTCCAGTCCTACCTTAGGCATGAAAGCCAGCTAGGTGATTTTGGGCCAGTAACTCTCTTTTAGCCCAATCCACCTCATAAGTTGTGGCTGTGGGGAAAATAGGAGGAGGAATATTAGGTATGTTCACCATCTTAAGATTTACAATAATAAAGGTGGGATAAAAATTCTAAATAAATAAAATTAGGGAGGAACAAATGGTTTGTAACTACTGATAAAAATCTGTCAAACATCTTTGAGGTTTCTGAAGAGTGACCACCCAGGAAAAGGGGGATGGCTTCCTGAATGCAATGGCAATTAGAACTGTTAACAATTGGAAATATAAAGTATGATCACAATTCAGTGTTCAACAGGCATATGATATATGATATTTTATACAGTATGATAGTCCATATCAGACACATTCTACCTCCAAGTCTGAAAAGAAACTAGTCTGGCTTTCATATGGGAGACTTATATATCTACCAATTGTTGCCCTAATAGGTAACATTTCAATCTGGGCCAAAAGATATAGTCTCCTATATAGACCACATAACAGGTTAAAGGAATATCAAGGGACAGTCCAGGGACAAAAAGCAATTGTGCTATAAAGGGGCGAGGCATGATATTGGCTCTGTCATTTTCGATTGCTAGATTCTCAAATCTTCTCTTCGGTTCAGCCAGGGCTTTATTAAGTCCCAAAGCAGGTAGTGCTGTCAAAGTGAGACTGTGGTATGCCAAATCATCAATAATTTGTTCTCTTGGGTGGAAGTGAACCTAATAAGATAAGAGGGACCATGGAAGTTCCCCAATAGACTTGCTTCAGCCAGAACCAAAGACAGCAAAGTTAATCAGTCTCCAAGGGAAATGCAGCCTAATTCCAGTAGTGTTAGAGAATTGGAAGTTGAAGAACAGTTTTTCCCCGAACGCCATCACTCTGCTAAACAAATAATTCCCTCAACACTGTCAAACTATTTACTAAGTCCGCACTACTATTAATCTTCTCATCGTTCCCATCACCCATCTCCTCCCACTAATGACTGTATGACTGTTACTTTGTTGCTTGTATCTTTACGATTTACATTGACTGGTTCCTAATATGATTTGACTGCTTATTTGTACCCGGACTATCATTAAGTGTTGTACCTTATGATTCTTGATGAACGTATCTTTTCTTTTATGTACACTGAGAGCATATGCACCAAGACAAATTCCTTTTGTGCCCAATCACACTTGGCCAATAAAAAAAAATTCTATTCTATTCTATTCTATTCTATTCTATTCTATTCTATTCTATTCTATTCTATTCTATTCTAAATATATAACTGAGCACCATGTAGTTTCAATCTAGAACTTTGGCTTTAAATAGTTTAATAGTTGTTGGGAGTTGGAGAATTATTTTAACATTTACTGATACAAAAGACTCAGAGAATGCACTAAGGACATTAGGAAATTCAAAGTTTATTTTTTTCTGATATATTCACTACCTATACCTATCTATAATTTATAACAAATAGGACTGGTTTTGCATCACAAGAGATATAAAATTAAACACAAATTCGGCATCTACCTAAAAAGGCAGGATTGTGGGGTGGCCAAAAGGGAAGAGATGGGGGTGGGTGGGTAGGCAGTTGCAGGGAGTTGACAGGAAGGCATTTCCTTACCTTAGAAGAAAAATGACTCAGGGCTAGGAGAAACCAAGCCAGGAATAGCTTAGATCAGGATGGGTTTTGACTAACAACTAATGGAATTTAATTAAAGATGGCAACAGGGACCGCCAGGATTGCAGTTGCTAAGCAATGTGGCACATAACATTGCACTTTATGACCTCATTGCTTAGTGATGGAAATTCCAGCCCTAATTGTGGTAATGTGAAGGTCTATCTGTACTTGGTTCTGTATTCATTGGATGCAACTGACATGCCAATAATTAAATGCAGGTAGAAATCTGGACACTGTTTTGGCTGTGTTTGTAAAATTAATTTACCATACATTTGCTATCACTGGGAAAAATAGAATGGTTACTCTTGACATAAATAGATGTGATATCAACCTTTATGTGGAGCTCCAAGAGTAAAGAGGCCATTATCAAGAGCACTGATATAGGTTCCAAGACCCATCTCTATTGCTACAGTTCCTGTGATTTCACCAAAATTAGTTACCGTCCACCAGCCTTCTAAAATAAAAGAAAACAACAGAATAAAAGAGCTGCTCCCTACTTCTTAAAATGTAAGGGATTGTAATTGCTTAAGGAAAGATTTTGGAAATATCAAGCAACAGCTTTCCTTTGTAACAATTTATTTTAAGGAGAGATCAACGTTAATGCCCAATTGCAGCTGTTACTCAACAGCCTTTCAAATTGGCATTATCATTAAACACATTAACTTCTTTATGGGATACCAGATTTAGACTGCAAATATATGGGAGGCGACTAGATACAAAACACATTTCCCTGTATTTATCCTTGTTTGTCATTTTGCAATCTAATAATAAAGTGTTTAGCTTTAGATGTAGAAATTCTCTTGCCACAACAGCTGATAAGAATAAACATGAAGGATCATATTTACTATTGCTAGCTTTGGACTACGTATCTGAGTTCATAAGTTAGACAGCTTGAAGTATTGAGAATCACAACAAAATGCTATGAATGTTATATTCAGTAAGTTATCATAAAATATGCAAAGTATAGACACAATTCTGTGACTATTCCATTATGCTCAGACTCCAACCATCAATATTGTTGTATAATAGGCTTATGTTCTATTATTATTATTATCATTAAAATGGAAATAAATAAATATTAGAGTCAACCACAAAACACGATATATTAACTATTTAAGACAGAGAGCTATGTCCCAATCAGCTAGAATTGCAAGTTTATTTAAACATTAATCTTTCTTTGGCCCCTAATTAAGAATTCCCATATTTTTTTTTTATTTTCCATGAAAAAAATCACTTACCAACTATATCAAGCTTATCTTCTGCATCCTCTTCCCTTTTACGTTTTTTATCTTTATTTTTTTTCTTACTGAAAGAAAAGTGGGCATTTGCATGCAATTGATAATGTTAACCAATTTACTATTGTACATTTCTTTAATGACAGCAACACTCAACAGAAGAGCAAGGAAAATGTCCAAAGAAAATGCTGAAATTTAGAACTAATTAACTAAATTTCTTATCTGGTTTCTCAAATCCTTTCTGAACTGCTCTTGCTTAAATATCAGTGTTCCCCAGAATCTCACATGTTAAGAGAAAGGCTATCTATTATAAACCTATTCTGGCTTCTATTGGTGTTTTGTTTAAACTACAACTCACTCTCTCCTGAAATAAATCCTTCTTTTGAATCTATACATAAAATAGCAACACAATCCATTATACCGAAGTCCTAGCCTTAGTCAAGTCTGGGTCCTAAAAATACACCACCGGACAGCTGCTTAGGTTTATCAATAATGCAAATTCCATTTTTATAAATACTGCCAAAATATAACCAAAAACAAATTAGGAGCAAAAAGAATTCCAATGTAATTAACTATAGTTTACTTAACAAGAGGTTATACAAAGTAGTTGGCGGAATAGGAATTTAAGCTATGGTAAAACTTAAGCAGTACTGTGCTTTCTTTTGAGCTAAAGTCTGATTTAGGAGAAATAGTCCGGTGTCTTGGTTAAGGCACCAGGCTAGAAACTGGAAGACTGCAAATTCTAGTACTGCCTTAGGCTAGAAACCAACTGGGTGATAGTCACTTTCTCTCAGACCTAGGAAGAAGGCAGTCACTTCTGAAAAATCTTGCCAAGAAAACTGCAGAGGTTATTTCCAGGCAGTCCTAGGAATCAAAAAATTGACTCAAAGACACACACACACACACAATAATAAAGAATCTAGTTTAATTCTTTGTGGTTTAGAATATGTATATGTACATATATATGAGAACATTCCATGCTGTAAGCATTTCCATTTCACAACCACATAAGATGCTTATGTATTTACAAGAACAGCAAGTTTTATTACAAGAAGTAAGCAGGGCAAGGATACATTTATTTATTTATACATTTAATTACTAAATGCTATCCAGAGATTTGCATCATTATTCCACTTACGCATTTTGTAAGGCGTTGAAGACTTGGCCTGTTTTCCCAGGGTCATGGGCGGGAAAGGAATTGTGTCTTAATTTTTTTATTATTATTATCTGTCGCCTGGGGTTATATGTAGTGCTGGTGGTTATTGTGCGTGTCTCGTGTGAGATGGGCAGCTATACAAATCTAATAGAAAAATACTCCGAATTGAGGGATACGAAATGTACAATTAAATCCCTTTTTAAAAGCGGCGTTAATTGCATTTTTTTACAGTTTAAAAAAATATAGTTAAAAATACTTTTTAAAAATTTAAGATTTGAAAATGTCTTAATTTCCTCCTTTAATCCCAGCTGCATGAGGAATTTTTTTCTCAAAAGCGAGGGAAGGACATCTGTGTATGCTCAGAGGCATTTAGTCATTATTTCAGGGCGAGCACTACAAACCGCCTCCCAGGCGAAGATATCAACCACCACTTTCTGGAGCAAAAGGGGGAAACCCACCATCTTTTCCGCCATTCCACCATCCTGAGGAATAACACACTCACCTTTTCGATTTCGCCCCCTTAAGAACCAGTTTTGTTTTCTTAACGCAAGAATATTCCGCCATGTCTGCTGGCGTAGTACGGGGGCTGCAGAAGGACAAACTCCGCCTTTTGTTTTTCCTGCGCCGCTACGGAAGCTGTGAAGGCAGACCTTCGGGCCTTTTCGGGTCTTTCGGACTGAGCATGCGCATTGCAAAGCATCGAGGCTTCTTGCCTGAGGAAGGGCGCCTGGTCTGTTGCGCTTATGCGATCTCCCCCCCGAAGCTTAGAGGGGAAGCTTTTCTCATGCTTGCGATCTTATCAGCTTCCCACCTCTCGTCTAACGGTCCCACTAGGGAAGCGAGGCAGACACCATAATGTTTCCTGCAAAAATTCGGTTGACCATTAAATGATAACAGAGATCTTTGGTGCCATTTAAAAATCCTCTGGATTTTTACAGCCCGCATCTGGTAGCCGCTGGGTAGGGGCAACTGAACCAAAACCCCGGCGTCTTAGTCTTCTTCCTAGGACAGGGGTCTCCAACCTTGGCAACTTTAAGTCATGAGGACTTCAACTCCCAGAATTCCCCAGCCTGGGGAATTCTGGGAGTTGAAGTCCACGAGGCTTAAAGTTGCCAAGGTTGGAGACCCCTGTCCTAGGATGCTTCCATACCATCCACAGATGCCCATCAGTCTATCCTAGCGCCTGGGTAAAGAGCCAGATCTTAATGCCGTTCCTGGAGACTAAAAATGTGGTGTCCCAAAGGTGCTTTTTCAGGAGGCAACTGGACTTTGTTTTTTTCTTTGAAGACGTTTTACTTATCATCATGAAAGAAAAAACAAGACAGTCCAGTTGTCTCCGGAAAAAACACCATGACCTGGATGACTGAGAATCTCTACAGACTTTTAAAAGTGTGGTAGTTTACCTGATGTATTCCACAAGGATGCCTGGAGTTTGCTGCCTGGGTATAGTAGTAAACTTCCACAACAATGGCTGTTTCACAGAGACTGAAGCAAAGGAAGGGGAGTGACAGCACGTTTTTTTCTGTCTTTTTGTTGTTTGCATGCTTGCTAATGATGATCCAGTAAAATGGTCCAGCATGTTAGCATTAAGTCCTAGAAATGAAAAGCAGCATCTCTGGACGATGTTTCTCGGGCCCCTCTTTCAAAGCTGGCTGATGCCTTTACAAGTTACAGGAAACCCAACTGCCATATTCCTGCTGAGTGTTTGCTTTGTGGTGGTTGAAGAGAGTATATAGTTCTGCCCAAGAAGAAGTGGAGTTTTATTCCAGATTCTTTGGGGCCTTGGCAATGTGCCTTTGGAGGGGGGGGGTCATAGCTTCCTCCTTACCGACTTCCGCAGATGCCAGATTGCTGAGGGAAAGAGCAGAAGAAAGATCTTAGCTGTTGCTTGCTTCTTGTTCTGCTGTGGATTTTGCCTCCTTTGGCAGTACTTGAAGGTTTCTCTCTACCATCTTTCCTGAGAAACAGGGGACCTCCCCCAACTCTGTTTTTTTAATCTTTCCAACTTTTTCCAGCAGGTGTTGCTGTTACTATAAAAATCTGGAACTGGAAAAGAAAAAAGTCATTCACGCTGAAGAGTGTTTTTCCTCCACTCCAAAGCATTATTGAAAGGAATTATGGAATTTATGGTCAAGCTGTTCACATTAAGAGCGACTTAACATTATTCTAAGTGCAAAATTCCTAATTAATTCCAGAATTGCACTGTAAGAAATATTCAGTAATTTAGCACAATAATGGTTATGTTATGTACCATGGACCCTGGATGTTTCTTAGGAAATTAACTGAATTTGCCAGAAGTGTAACAACATGATTTCCTTCAGGTCTGGTTTAGGGGGTAAGTGGGGCCATAATGTATATAGGTGCACTGGACCTGGAACAGTAAAGAAATACTAATGCTTCAGTGAGCTATATGTTAAAGATGGGCCAAACTACAACAGTCTGTCTCTATCATTCTGATTATGAGAGAGCATCTTGTATTTACTTTAAACCAATGAGATTTCCTGGAAGGTCAGCTGCCTCTGGCTACTGCAGACTGGAATAATGGAGTTTTTGACCCATTTGCCAATGTGGTTCAGTGTTAGGCCAGGCCAATGCAGGTCATTTTCCTGAGAAGGATTTTATTGTGTAGTGTATCCAATATAAGTCTCCTAAATAATCTTAGGTTATTCTCTGGATATTCCATTCTGAATACATATCTCATTTTGTAGGAATCCATTGATATTAATCTGGGACTGGGTGTTTAGGTGATTGTTTCAAATGCGGTATTCCATTTCTACGCCCTCCCAAATTTCTTAAACTGGCCCTGCTTCCTGGAAAAACAGGATGATTGTGACTACTGTGCAACCACAATAATGTTGGTGATATTCTACTGTGCAATCCATTCCCATTCATTTGGAGGGTTACACTCAATACAGCTACTCCTTGAATTATGAATTAATGGAAGCCTGCCCATTGGAGTTGTAAGTCATAATGGTCATGAAATGGGTTGGTCATGTAACCCAGCAGTTTCCAACCTTTCCGGATTAGTGGACAGGTGGAAGCAGCAGCGGGGGGGGGGGAGAGAATGGTTTTGTGTGCTTTCACAAATGCAGTGTTGCACATGCAGTTGCCCACCACTTCCGTGGCCCAGTTCTGAACAGGCCGTGGCCAGCATTGGGCCATGGCTCGGGGGTTGGGGACCCCTGATGTAACCAACTTACATTTTTTGCAGTTTTCGTTAGGCAAACGTGATGATTGCTATGGGCACAGTTTTGTCGAAAAGTGGAAGTAACTGCCAGTTTTCGGCCAAATCATTGAAAAGTGTGGGTACATGATTGTAGTGCTGAGCACCAGGGGTGAAATGCTACCGGTCCGCTCTTACCTGTCGGTCGCCGTAGAGCCGGTCGCCAAGGTAGCGCGAGGCGCCGCCCACCCACCCGGACGCCGCCATTTGAGTTCTTTTACCCTCTGCAAATGCACAAAGCGTTCTGCGCATGCGCAGAGGGAAAAAGAACCCAAACGGCGGCGTCCGGGCAGGTGGGCGAAGTCTCCCGCTTCTGTCGCTACCGGCTGTCCAGCGACCCGCAGGCACGGCCGAACCGAGAGCATTTCACCCCGGCAGTGACGGTGGCCCCAAGATGGCGGGCGAACGCACGCA
>QLTV01000601.1:2894614-2926392 GCA_003457575.1 Thermophis baileyi | reverse complement strand
GGGTGAAATGCTACCGGTCCGCTCTTACCTGTCTGTCGCCGTAGAGCCGGTCGCCAAGGTAGCGCGAGGCGCCGCCCACCCACCCGGACGCCGCCATTTGAGTTCTTTTACCCTCTGCAAATGCACAGAACGCTTTGCGCATGCGCAGAGGGTAAAAGAACCTAAATGGCGGCGTCCGGGCGGGTGGGCGGCGCCTCGCGCTACCTTGGCGACCGGCTCTACGGCAACCGACAGGTAAGAGCGGACCGGTAGCATTTCACCCCTGCTGAGCACCCAAAGTGCAATCTGGTGACTAGAGGGAGGGGAACAACTGTCAGAATTTTAGTTAGTCCCCTTTTTCAGAAAGTTTGTAACTTCAAATAGTTGTTAAGCGAGCAATCATAAGTCGAGAACTACTTATAGCTGACACTAGTATCATTACAAGCTAACTGTGACCCTTAAAATAGAATTGAGAATCTTTTGCAATCTAAGCAGAGAAATCAAAATAAAAAGTGCTTGTTCAATACAGAAAGGCTGAAACTTTTTAGTATATTGTGGTTCCCAATCTTGGAAGTGTAAAGAGCAAAATGTGTTATTCTAAGTTTCAAACCGATTCTTTCAGACTCCAGAATCATTTCACTAGTCTTTGAATAAAACCCTCCAATTTAATGTGAGTAGCCTTTCTATGTTTCAATGCTTCCTGAAAAGTCTCCTGGCAAAAAGAAACCATTCTATTCCCTCCCCCTCCTCCTTATCAGATTTACAGTTGTAAGAAAAAAAAAACGATGGAAGAACTAGGAAGAAACCATCAAATATTTACGAACTGTAATAGGAATGTTGAGCTGACCTTGGGAATAGAGAAGGAAGGAGCAAGCCATTAAAGGAAGAAATGATCACACAGTTTTGAGAAAGCAGAAAAAAACGAGAAAGAAATTCAGAACAATCCCACCTTGATTTTGTATACTATAAGATGTAACAGTGAGAAACTAGGACAGGCTTTCAAGATTCCTTACCATGCTGAAAAGCATTTATGAATCCCTGCTGTGCCTGTTTCTTGATCTGGCCTGTCTCAAAAGGCTGGTACAAAAAGATGGCTAGGCCTTTTTAAGCTGGGCAAAAATGCACTTGTCTGGAAATATACTGCATGAAAATAGGCAGTCTCTATACAGTTGTGGATAAGCAAACACAATGTGATTCCTCCAAAGCAGATGAGCTAAAAGGCAGATTTTTTTTTAAAAAATGAATATATTTTTTTCCTGAATAATTTTACTAAAGGTTATATTATTTATGTTATTTAATGTGTTAATTTTGCTAAAGATTATTTTCATTCTGCATTTATTATTATTTAATAAATAACTCAAGGTGGTGAACATACCGAGTACACCTTTCTCCTATTTTCCCCACAACAACAACCCTGTGAAGTGGGTTGAGCTAAGAGAGAGTGACTAGTCCAAAGTCACCCAGCTTTTTGTTTTACTTTATACAAAAAAAAAATTATACAACTACAGAATAAAAAAAATACATTAAATACATTAAAAATTTATAAGGGATGTGCAGAAAAATAAAAATAGGAAAAAAAAAAAAAAGGAAACCTCCTTTATCCCAGTAAGAATAATCAACATTAACCATTTTTCACTACCTCTTAAAGTATAAACAAACATCTCCTCATTCCATATCTCGCCCCAGTTTCTATAAAACCTCATGTCTCCCTGTTAAATAGCAAAAGTTCAGTAAGGGTTATCAGAAATAACAACATAGATTGTTATTACATTATATCTATTCCACTTAATCTAAATCCTTCCTTTCCCTTTAAATAAATCCCCCCCCTTTCCCCTTCAGATAATCAAAGTTTGGTCTCGCTCAGAAAAGAATGGAACATTGGCAGAAGTAATCGTCATCATCCAGTTCTAATATTAAACTTTTAAACTTCCCTGAAAAGAACAAGCCGTTTCTGTAACTTCAGTCAAATAAACCAATTCTGTATTCTTTCTGCAAACAAACTTTAATATCCTCAAAGAAAGTTTTTAACATCTGTCTTCCCGTACCCTTCTCACAAAATTCTGGTCTTCATCTGCCCCTTTGTACTTCCAATGCAGCAACTCCAGCAAATCCCTCCTGTAAATTCAGTATAAGGAGATAATCCAGATTGCTCATCTGATTTCGATTTCTTTTTCAATTTTCAACTTTCATTTGTAAATCCATTATTTCTATCTCCTTCTTGTAAGCTGTAATTTTTAATTCCACCCGTCCAATTTTATTCAATGGGACTTGTTCCTCTACAATAGCATCAATTGATGCTACAAAAGGGTTGTATGTTTTCCTTTCTGCGTAGCTATCTAGCGCCCTCTAATGTCTAATCTTTAAAGTCTTATCAATATCAAAATAGCCATGGTAACAGCACTTAGACTTGTACACAGCTTCATAGTGCTTTATCTCTAAACGGTTTACAGAGTCAGCATATTGCCCCCAACAATCTGGGCCCTCATTTTCCCAACCTTGGAAGGTTGTGTCAACCTTGAACTGGTCAGGATTGAACTCCTGGCTGTGGGCAGAGTTAGCTTGCAATACTGCATTTTAACCACTGCACTACCGTGGCTGATGTAAGCAAAGGATTTTTCCATGGGAAGGGAGAAACTGTTGGATCAACTTCAAAATTTTAAATTAAGTCCATCTGAGCCCTTAATTCATACAAAATTAATAAAGGAGCATATTTGTAGCTCAGGGTTGAAATGAGGGATCCTTGGTGCTCTTTGAGCTTGCTTGTTTTCTTGCAGATGTTTCATTACCCAAAGTAGGTAACATCGTCAGTGTACTGATGATTTTACCTGGTTTTGGTAATGAAACGTCAGCAAAAACAAAACAAACAAAACAAACAAAAAAACAAGCAAGTTCAGAGAGCACCAAGGATCCCCCATATAACATTTTCTAAAGCTGACAAAATCACCCCTAACTGATTAATATAAAGGAAGTACATTATTTATTTTTAACATTTTTAAAAGTGACAATAATTACTTGCATAGTTAGGTTTCCCCCCATTTTAGTGGAGAAGAAGGAAAGAGGAGAAGACAATGAGCAGCAGGATGGATAAACTCAACTATCATAGTGATGGGTGCACTGCAGGGGTGGGTTCTAACTTACCTTGCCGCCGGTTCGCTTCCTCCCATGCCGCGTGGCTGCGCGCGCCCGTGCGCAGTGATGAAAATTTGCAATTTTTTTTTAAAAAAAGCTGAAAACAAGATGGCAGCGCATGTGCAGTGCTGGGGACTCGGCTTCTGCACATGTGCAGAAGAAGAAAAAAATAGCAAAAAATTCAAAAAAAAATTCCCCCCAAAAAAATTCAAAAAAAAAAAAAAAAAGGGCGGCGTCCATAGACTGGCACCGACAGAACCGGCTCCGTGACATCACCAGCGGTTTGCTACCGGTTCTATAGAACCGGTGCGAACCGGGAGGAACCCACCTCTGGTGCACTGGTGGAAGATCTGTAGGACCAGGGGTGATTGGGGACAGAACATCCTGGAGATTAGCTATATGGTTGATAGGAGTTGACAGTGATGCATAATCAATAGCAAGCTTTATCATTATAGTTCAGAGATAAATTAGCAAGCTGTAACAGCAAAGAAGATACCAGAACTACTGTTTCTGAAGACAGCAATTTATACTGCAATTTGTTGGCTAGTATCTTTTAAAATACCTACACTAAGCTTCCAATTTACTAGTTATTGAAATGATGGGAGAAATTCATCTTCTTGATAGTAATGGAAAGAGGTGGGTGTGCCTGTTGTCAAAATAGAAAATAAGCCAATTTTTAAAAATTGCAACTGAATTTTCCTGCTGGTTCAGAAGTTGTTCTAACTTTCCAAGGCTGTAGATGAAATGGCTGAACACAGTATGGTTTGAAAATTGTGTGTGTAGATGGGTATTCACTTTTTTTTAGTGGGTTATTAAGCTTCATTGAGACCACTTTGCATCCTATGTTAGTAATGAAAATTGCGTGGCCAAATTTCATCAGCACAATTTGGAAGGAAAAAATAAGGAGGCCATTCTTGTGTCAAAACAATATGTGCATCCAGTATATCATAATTTGACAGTGCTTTACATAGCTGTTATACACAGTCTAATAACCTCCAGTTTAGTCCTTTGACACTCAAATGTCAGTTTTCTGCTTGCTTGTCTCTGCATCTCAACTCTATGTACAGTAGCATCTTTTTTGTCTAGATTATTTTTTGCAGTAGGTTATCTTTTGCAAGAGCTCAAGCCTATAACAGATCAACTGCATTTCCTAAAGCTTGGAATACTCCAATATAGAGTGTATTTCTATATTATGATAATCAAAAAAGCTCAGTCCAGATAAAATACAACATTGCTAAACATGTGCTTGATGTGGGCAGACACGATTATCGCTGTAATGGAGCAATCGAGTTATTTACTAAACCATGGATTCAAACTGAATTTTCTCTGAATTTGGTACAATCTGAATGGTATATGGGTTTTTTAATGACTAGTTAGAATGTAGGAGTCTTTTAACAAAACCTAGCAACTCTAGGTATTTCCCAGCAAATTTTTAGAAACACCCTATTCTCTCACTGTTCGTGAAGTGAGAGTGTAACAATGTGGTAGCATATATTTTACTACCGTATTAAAGAAGAACAAATTGCATCCTGCTGCTTTTTTGCCTTATTAATATTGAGCATTTGGTGCTGGGTAATCTATCCTCCAAACCCAAGTTTAGGAGGCAATGCTGTGGGTCATTGATAGTCTTCCTTGGCATCTGCTTTGCCAGGAAGTAAATAATGAAAACGACAGGATGCAAATATTTGCTGCTGCTGCACTTTGCCAAAAGAAAACATTTTAAATCTCTTGAAAAGTATTTTAGATGTCTTCCAAAGGGTCTGTAACATTCTCTTCAACCAATATTTCTCTTTGGCTTGATTTTTTTTTGCCAACCAAAGTTTGTTTACTTTGCCTGTTTGAATTTGAAGGGTGGTTTGTCCTAAGTGACTTGGCTATGTTTTATTTCCTATAGTAGTGGCTGTGGCGCTCCTATCTTCTTTTCACAAAAGGTTGAAGTTCTTAATTAAAGATGTTTCCAGCCCTTACAATTGACTGAGCAATCTTTTGGGCCTTGAAAAGTAATATGCCGTGCAGAATGGTGGGTCAGGAACTACACAAAGGTACATACACTCACACACCAATGCATAATGCTTTTTCTTTCCATTGCAATGGGAATATGGGAAAGCAATGTCTGCTTTTCTAAAATCTCTCTCCAAGCATGATTGATTGAATGCTCAGCCACCACCAAATAGCTGGAGAGTCCAATTCCTCTGAAGCAGAAGGTATGCTAAACTGGGCAGGCTCTTTGATGCATAGTTTCAGCTTTGGCAACTGGGATATGTGTTTGTATGTTGGTATCAGGGGTGAACGGCAATGGATATTCATGGCAGAGTTCAATAAAGATAAATGCAAATCTTCTTTAATTCTCCAAATGAGGGAAGTGTCTTTCTGAATAATTAGGGGGATTTCCCCTCAAGATAATTTTCGGGGGGGGGGGAAAGCCCACTAAATATACCCAACATTTAATTCTGAGTAAATATTTAAAGTTACCACGCTGAATATATTTTCAAACATCACTTGACTCTAATAAAGCTTGCTTTAATCATTCCACACCTTGCTTGAAAGCAGGACTTTTTCTAGGGATGTTCTGTGCTGCTCAGGTTAGCAGCCCTGCATTTTCATCTTGGGGATTGAATGTTTCTGTTTCTGTTTCTTTAAGAATATTTTCTTAGCGGAAGGGATAGGGTTTTATAGGCTTGTGCTATATGTTTCTAGATTCTTATCTCCAAATGTCAAGAAATTATGTCTACTGTTTGGGTTAGAGCAGTGTCTCTCAACATTGGCATTTTTAAGATGTGTGGACTTTAACTCCCAAAATTCCCCAGCCAGAATTTCTTTTACTGAAGACAAGACTAAAAAAAGAGGCAGATGTCCATACTCTAGAGAAATAAATTATATAATTCATTTTCAGAATTCTGAAACTTAGTTTTTGACCAAAAGAAGCTTTATTTGTAGAATAAATTCTATTTATTTATTGTACAATTTTTTAGAATTTATTTATTCTAAAAAGAAGATATCTTTTGGACAAATCCACTTGGATGCAAGGTGATTATTTAGTCCTGAGTTGGCCAAGATAAGTTTTTAAATGTCCTGTTATTTAATGTACAATTCTGACACTGAGGAAGAGTTGTATCAAAATAGCT
This sequence comes from Thermophis baileyi, assembly GCA_003457575.1. NCBI lineage: Eukaryota > Metazoa > Chordata > Lepidosauria > Squamata > Dipsadidae > Thermophis > Thermophis baileyi. The sequence goes on along the minus strand of QLTV01000601.1, from coordinate 2,920,159 downwards.
AACCATCACTTATTGCAGGGGGGATCCTAACTCCCAATTCAGATTTCAAAGGCTACTTGGAGATAGCCATGACTTTATAGTCCTGGGAGAAATGCTATTTCACAGGAGGGTAATAGTTGAAAAGTCCTGCCTTTATGACCTCGGAAGATAACACTCTATAAGAAAGAGCATCTGAAGGGATCCAAGGGTTACATGGTCTAAAAAGTCAAGATAACAGCCCCAATAGTGCAATAGAAACTCTGCCTGTTGTTTTATTTACATTGCACATCTAACACAGTTTTTTTTTTTAAGAACACAGCTTCAATTGCATCAAGCTGGCTCCCATCATGATTGATTTGACCATACCTTGCAGAGATACCTGCTTCCAAATCTTGTTGGATGAGCAGATATTGTGAACAGCAGGCACTTATCCAGGTGTTGAGCCAGGTAGGGGTGACCTTGAATCTCACCCAAAAATTACATGTGGAGATCAAAGCCTTGCTACGTTGTATCTTGAGATGATGAGAAGACTTTTGTGCTGATTGATTTCAGTGAATTTGAGTGTTACAAATCAGTCTGCAAAAGTTTTACATTTCAAAGGTGCTAAAAGAGGGAGGTAAAATGCATGCCTAACATTCTTCAAAGGCATAGCTTTTGAATTGTTTCAATTTTTTCAGGATGTATTTGTCACCTCCCTCTTCTGAAGTTTGTTATAAGCCACTGTGGACAATTGCTGAATGACATCAGTGTCTTTGTTGTCATCTAAAAGACATCTGATTTTTTCCAGCCCAGGTACGGTAGGCTTAATTCTGAATGGTTGAAACAGATTAGGTTAATAATTCAGAACTACAGTTTTAGAAGCAAGAGATGCTACCCAAATTAATCATGGATGTCAAAATGTATGTAAAGTGTCTGTTCTCCCAACATTTGTTATTGAAATATAGGGAAGCTATGCATATATGCCCAAACATGTTTGAAAATAGGAAAGTGTTAGAGAAAAAAGATGGTTGCACCAGTCTTTCCAAACTGGATCTCCTCCAGATATACAAACTTCACTTCCCAGAGTTTCCAAGTCATTATGATCTTTGCTGGGGATTCCAATGCTGAAGTCTGAAATCCCTAAGATTGGGAAAGACTGTGTTATACTATTGTCTTGCAGGGCATTTTTGTTAGTTGAAATCCTTACCCAAACTGATTTTTACTGAACTAAAAAAGAATTTCAATTAAATTAGGATTTCAACCTACCCCACAGGTAAGATAACCTTTGACTTTCAGGATGTTAAGTGGTAGCTTTATAAAAATCTATTGGATAGCCAGACATTCATTTGTTACGAATTTTCTTCTTTTGGGAGGAGTATGTTTTTTAATAGACTTAAGACTTAACCCAGACAAGACCGAATGGCTGTGGGTATTGCCTCCTAAAGACTATGTCGACTGTCCATCCTTGGTTCTGGGGGGGGGAATTGTCCCCCTCAGAACGGGCTCGCAATTTGGATGTCCTCCTAGACTCACAGCTAAAATTAGACCAACACTTGTCAGCTGTAGCTAGGGGGACCTTTGCACAGGTTCGCCTGGTGCACCAATTGCGACCCTACTTGGATCAAGAGGCTCTCCTCACAGTCACTCATGCCCTTGTCACCTCACGGTTAGATTATTGCAACGCGCTCTACATGGGGCTACCCTTGAAGAGTGTTTGGAGACTACAGTTGGTCCAGAATGCGGCTGCGCGTGCTGTTGTGGGTGCACCTAGGTACACCCACATTACATCAATTCTTTGCGAGCTGCATTGGCTCCCTATTGGTCTCCGGGCGCAACTCAAGGTGTTGGTTATTACCTTTAAAGCCCTATATGGCTCAGGGCCAGGTTATCTTCGAGACCGTCTTCTACCACATAGCTCCCAGTGACCGGTAAGATCCCACAGGGTTGGTCTCCTCCGGGTCCCATCGGCTAAACAGTGCTGGCTGGCGGGCCCACAGGGGAAGGCCTTCTTGGTGGCTGCCCCGGCCCTCTGGAACCAGTTACCTCCTGAGATCCGGATTACCCCCACCCTGTTGGCCTTCCGGAAAGCGGTGAAGACCTGGCTGTTCCGGCAGGCTTGGGGCCGTTGATCTCGCTATTAAAATCTGGCGAGATCCGGCCAAAAAAAAGGTGTGTATGGGTTTTTTAATTGTTGTTGTCGTTTTTAAATTGTTTTTTGTATAATGTATCTTTGTAATACGTTTTTTATATTTTAGTAAGTTTTTTGTGTGTTTCTGCTGTAAGCCGCCCAGAGTCCCTCGGGAGTTGGGTGGCATAGAAATCTATCTATAAATAAAATAAATAAATAAATAAATAAATAATCCTTGATCATTTAACAAGCTGGTACAGATCTGGGGACTGCCACTTTTTTGTTGCTTTTTTTAAAATGCCCATTTCATTTATGATAGTCATGATTTATGCAGGGTGGTCCTTTTTTTAAAAAAAACAAAGCATGCAGATGCTGTGGGTAGATGAAATGAGAGGTTGATTGGTTCAGGGCTCTCATCATCTCTGCACCCTCATTCTGTCTGTAGATTAATTCCATTCTGCCTGTTCAACTAGCATTTTGCGAAGGATAGCAGCATGTGCTGAATCAATAAAGCCTTCTGCAGGTTTAGAGGGAAAAGGCATATGAAAACAGGATGATTTAAATCTCTTTAAGTTATTTATACCTTTTAAAATATCCCCAAAGCGGTTACCTTTTTGATGTATGTATTGCTTGATTGATTTGGATTCCTCTAACAAGAGGCACACTTCATTTGGAGCTTTCTCAAGGCTGTAAAATGAATAGATTAGTTTTAGTTGCAAACCACTAGGAGTTGATCAATTGTGTACAAAACAGCAGTGCTGCCTGGGTTGGGTTGGATTTTGAAGGGTTTATAATACTAATCGAGTGGAGAGCTGCAGCTGCTTAGCATTTGTTTAGCAATAAGAGTTGATAAGGTGTTGATTTAAAACAAAAGCCTAAGCACAGCTGCAGCTGCAGCATTCTCTTGGATTGTTAAGACTTTTAGATTGTAAATGTCACAGAATTAAATGAAATGATTTATTTTTTTATTTATATACAAGCTTTATTACTTTTTACAAGTAACTCAATTGTAACTCATAGTTATAAATAACCGTTTCCCCCACAACAACAACAACAACAACAACAACCCTGTGAGGTGGGTTGGGCTGAGAGAGAGTGACTGGCCTAAAGTCACCCAGCTGGCTTTCATGTCTAACATGGAACTAGAACTCACTGGTTTGTAGCCTGGAGCCTAATTCCGCATCGGACTGGAATTTCATCTTGTCATCTGAAAAAGGAATACACTTTTATACAGTATATGCTTATAACAGTGGACAACTTGCATCTCCACATTCATGTAATCCCCCCTTTCTCCTGGGGGAGGAATATTCCAAGTTAAATCAGTGGGCCGTTTTAAAATCACTGGCACAACTTTCTGTGGTTTTACATGGAAAGTATGTAAGAAAATGGTATAATTTAAGCAGAGTTAAAACAGAAATAACAAAGCCCATCTATTCCCACCCCTTCCCCTCCCCCCCACAAACAAATTTCTAGTTCCACTCACACAAGTGACATGACCCAACTAGATTTCATCATCAAGTCTTCTGTCTTCCCAGGAAGGGAGTTATAGATAACCTGCAGCTTCAGCTCATCAAAAGTTTGCCCTTGCCTATATTGCAAGCATATTTATAACCTGCTCTCGCCTATAAATGTTTTGACTGCCCCATTATTTAACAGCTCAGCCACTGCAAAAAGGGGGAGGTTGCCATGGCATCCGAGTCACTGTTCTTCTCTCCTCTGCAAGAAGTTAAAAAGGCAAGGGAGTCCAAGAGGAGATAACTAGTTCAGTCCCGAAACAACATATATTATGGTGGAGTCAAAATAATTTGAAATGCTGTCTTCACTTACTTGTCAAGTGCTGAAAGGGAAAGCTTTAAAGCAGGCAGCAGTTAGGATCAGGGTAATGTAGGTCATTTTCACATTTAAGTGCTTTTCACCCTATGACTTGATTCATCGATGCACAAAATCACATGGACACAATTTGACAATTATATTGGAATTGTTTGAAGCAATGTGACATACTCATCATGGATCATAGATCGTGTGTTGCTAAAATAGGGAAGCTTATTCAAGAACACCAATGAAGCTTTAAATATGTAAAATTAATTGTGACATTTTGGGAGTGACAGAAGAAGCGGCTTAGTAATAATCTATTACAATTCCTAATAAAAGTCATTGAGAGATAATGAAGTCTAGGAGATGACACGGAACAAGGAATGTGCTAAGAAATGGCTAGGGGGCAATCTTTCAAATTTTACATGCAATTGATTTTCAATTGTACATGTTTAGACCAATGATGGATAAAGCATGTGACAAACCGAATGCAAATTACTCAACCACACTTTAATTTAGAAATGGGATAGAATGTGTGGATGTTCTTGGGGGACAAGAGAAAGAAATGCTGCTTAGGGAATGATCAGACAAGGGAGGGAGGAATCCATAGCCACTTAACTTCTCACCCAAATAGAACAGATGGTTAAAAGAGGCAGTAGGAAGTTTGAACCTTTAGTCCATGGGTGTCAAGCTCGCCATGTCACGTTGCCATCACCTGACGTTTTGCGATGTTTTTTCCCTTCACAGAGCTGGGGTGGGCGTGGCCTGAATGTGACACATCCAGCTGGTGGGCCGCCAGTTTGACACCCCTGCTTTAGTCTTACAAGATTCTGTTAATGCAGCTTTACAATAAAGTAGATTTAACTCATCCAATTCTGTTTCCTGTCTTAGCTAATATTTTATAAATTATCTCATTGGTTTTGTGACTGGATGATGACTTAGAGGTCAGAAAGGCATCCGTATTTAGCCAGAGTTTCCATTGCTCCATCTGTAATAGTAGATGATAGTCCTATAGTGGCACAAATCCAGTGGTAAATCAAATGCATTTTGGAAACTCCTAAGCCTGGATCAGGAAGTGATACCTCTCTTCCATTATTATTCCCCGGGAGCTGATATGCAAGAGTTAGGGTTCAAAATTCAGGAGGTGTTATCCAATTATTAGGAATCCTGTAGTAGCTACCGGGTATTTCTCACCTAATCTAATTTGTCAAATCATCTAAACTGATGGCCATCATTACATATGGCAGCAGTGAATTCATCAATTTTACTAGACTTCATGTAAGAATTAGGAAATACAGCTTTGTTAAGCTTATATATTGGTGAATCTTTATGGGAGTAGAGTTTATTTTTGTTCTGGATAAATGAATGAAACTGGCAGCTAATGTAGGTGGTTCCTGTCAGTTCAATGTTATCATGATACCTTTTGATACAGAAAGGAGTTCGATTTTCCAGGGACAGAAACATGGAATAAACAATAATTGTCTTGACTTAATTATTTGCAGTTGCATACATGGAACAAAGTACACTTTGATCTCCTGTGAACATCAAGGATGAGAACATGCTGTTTCCCCCAGGAAAACATGGGAGAAACAGCTGATCAAAGAAATTCTTAGCTTCAATGAGACATATCAGATGGTTCTTTTCGTAGTCTCATGAGTAAAAATGGAAGTAGAGATGGAAACCTTCAGACTATCAGAAAAAAAGAAAATCTTCTTCTAAATGATTAAATCAGGTTCATGACTCATATTGACCCAATTTAATTATTCTGTAAATCATATCTGGAACTAATAGACACTACGCAAGAGATATTCTTTGAATATCTATCTAATCTTAATTTCTGCTAGCATCTTTGTTCATTTAGGTTTGTGAATACATACATACATAGCCCAACAAGGAGGACATGGGGGGAAATCCTCATGAGTGGGCATGAGGATTCTGCAATTATCTGCCACATCATACTGTGTCCATGAGGTTGAACGATGTATATAAATCAGTATTTTGTTATGCCTCATATTTTTAGTAGTTGCAAGCCTAATTTAATAGTTTAGAAAGATATTCAAAGGAATGCCTCTAACTGGAATTTTAAATGGGCCAGGTTATAGATAAGCTTATGAAATGGGTACCAATGGGCATTTAATAAAAATATCCATTAAAAAAAAGTGAAGTTGCTTCCTATCATTCTTTGGAGCTACCCAGAATATTCTGTACTGTTTTAGTCTCTTTTCTCTTTTTCATGGTAGATGTGTACATGTCCAAACAGAAAATGAGCAGGATCTTCCTCCCAATTTCTACCCTTTAGGAGTACTTTTGGATCTATGTGGATCTGGAGCATTCTCAACTCTCTGATTCAAACATATGTACATGTACAGTAGTGGCCAAAATTGTGGAAATGTTTAGTAGTAGTGGCCAAAATTGTGGAAAAGTGTATTTTTGAGGTTTGATGGCTAATAACACCACTTTTTTTTGGAGTAGTACCATAAAATTATATATCAATGGAAAGATAATTTAATCAAGAATGTAATGCAACAAGGTTTGTTCAATTATCTGTATTCTATGAAACGTTATAGCCAAATAAACAGAACAAGGAAGCACAACTTAGGTTGATATCAGGTAGCTTTCCTTCATCTGATTGTAGCCAATGAGCATGAGTGTTTAGAGAGCCAATCAGGTGTCATCTTGTTTTGGCAATGAGCCAATCAGATCACAGTAGGATTCAGTTATTGATGTCATGTATTGAAGCTGAGAGGAGGACATTTGTCAGTGTGTTATGTGATTGCTATCAAGTTGGTTGGGTTTTTTTGTGTTTTTTTATTTAGTGAGCTTGTAAAACATAATAAAATTAAAGTAAAGGTGAAAAGAGTTGACTGGTCGCTCAGAAAGCGATGTAAAATAGTATTATTAAGTGAACAAGGCTACAGTTGTAAAGAAATTAGAAGAAAAATTGGTGGAAACTTAACCAAAGGTGGCATTTCTAAGTTTTTGAAGAGGTATAAGGAGACTCGGTCACTACAAAACAACACTGGTAAAGGCAGGAAAAGGTGCACAACAGCCAGTGATGATTGAAGAATTAAGAGACTGTACCTACGTGACAGAAGAAAATCATCTGGGTGTATACAAGATGAAATGGCGCAATGCAATGTGAAGTTGAGTGCAAGGACTGTTCGGCGCAAACTGCAGGAATTTGGCCTAAAATCTAGAATTCCACAAAAAAGGCCACTTTTATCTCTCAAACAAAGGTTGAAAAGACTAAACTGGGCTAAAACCCATGTTACCTGGACAGAGGAACAATGGGACAGTGTTATTTGGAGTGATGAGACCAAGATCTCCCTGTTTTGTAGTGATGGCATAAAAATACACTTTTCCCAAAAGGTTTCCACAATTTTGGCCACTACTATATATGCATGCACACACACAGCATGTAAGAGAAACAAATTAGAATTTTAAAATAAATTTACCTTAGTTCTGCGGTGTAAGCCCTGGTTTCAGTATCATTTTTCAAACTCAAGGGAGAATTTGTTTGTCTTAATTATGAACAGTAATTTTAATATTTTTCTTACTTTTGCATATTGTCCAGTGATAATTCCAGATAATCAAGCCCTAAATTCATCACATAACATTATTCTATAGCCATCTGGACATTTCTAAAAAGTAAAAAACAACAACGATTGTCCTATTTTCATTTCTGTAGACACATAGGCCACTTACAAGTTCAAGAAGGTAAAACAAGATTTAAAAGATGTTGGTGAGTTCTTTAGAAGATCAAGTTGTCTATTATGGACATCTCTACAGAAGATGATGTCTTCCTCTCGAACCTCAAAAGTCTACAAATTCTATGTCATAGTTCTAAAAAATTGAACATTTTACCTAAGAGCTGGTAGATCTCCATAAAATCAGTAATAAAAAGCTCTTACTGCTGTTAGGCCCATAATTTACTAGCATTATAATAAATATGGAGCTGTGAACTTCCTTCATTGGTACTAGTCCAATTTAATTCAGAGCACCTAAAGTAATATAGAGAGTAAATGCAACTTTTTTAAAAAGTTAAACTTCTTGTGACCTAACTCCAGGAATAAAACAATACCTTACGGCAGGGGTGTCAAACTCAAGGCCCGCGGGCCGGAGCTGGCCCTTGAGGTGCTTAAACCTGGCCCGCGGGACCACCCTGGAAGTAGCGAAGGACTGGCCCGTGGTGCCTCTGCCAATGAAAATGGAGCTTTGTTTTCACTGGCAGAGGGCTGCAGGAGGATCCCCCCAGCCCTTCCCAGGCCACCACAGGTGCCCCCGACACGAGTGACATTGAGCTGGCCATGCCATCCTGGCCACGTCCAACCCTGCCATGCCCTCCCGGCCCCCAGAGGTCAAACACAACCCTGATGCGGCCCTCAATGAAATCGAGTTTGACACCCCTGCCTTATGGCAATTAATAATAAATTAATAATTACCATCATTAAATGATCCTATTTTGCTTAAATAAAGTAAGAAGCTTTATCTTTGGCAGAGGGAAAAATAGTATGGACATTTTTAGATAATATCTTTAAATAGTCTCAGGTAAAACCTTCTCTGTTATTTTTTACAAAGAATAATGAAAATCCAACACAAAATGTATGAAGGTTTTTCAGAACAAATTTTTGAATTCTCTTTTCAGGATGTTTCCCGAATGCAGCTTTTAGATTAACAGCAAATGAGGCAAATATGAGGGCTGCAGTATAGAACTGCAGCCCTCATATCTTCTATTATCTGCTTAAATTATGTTTAAAAACAACAACAACAACCAAGAAACTGAGCTATAGTTCATTTTTTTCTGATCATGGCAAAATATGGCCTTTCCTCTAGCTATTTATGCCACTGGGATTTAGCAAAGCCAAGGAAATAATAAAGCGATTATGGTGTATTATGCTAGACAATTCCCCAGCCTCTTCTCTATATTCTTTGGAGTTCTAAAAACTAAGAAGAGTGTTTTTATTGGTACATTTGATGGGCTGATAATTCCGGTGGAAAATATTCCATGTCTTCTTATGCTGCTCCCTTTCAATGGCAGTAACGACACTCTTATAAGTCTTCCCACTACTGAATTCCCAGGATCACTCAGCTGACTTTATGTATTTTGTTTATTACCAGGGCCAAGCATAGGTCATACATGAAAGATAGTTACATTTTGTGTTATAGTTTGTCACCAACAAAGGTTAATGTCTGCTTTAAGCTGAAAGTTGCCACTAGATAACAAAATCTCTTTCTTCCTCCTTTCTTCTAGCTTTAATATATTTTTTTTCCCCAAAATGATTTTTCTTAAGGATGGTTTGGTAATGCTGATCTTGTGATTGCAGAAAAAAAAGTAGATAAAATAAGAAAGTGTAATTTATCAGATTGCTCTAACCATATTGTTTGCTACCGTAGATATTTTTTTGCATGCTGACCTTTCCCAATCATCTTGCCTGGTTTCCTTTTAAGACTTGTGTAACTCTTAGGGGGAAGGAGCCCATAAATGAATTGGCAGCCAATACAGATCCAACTACTTTGGAAAAATGCACTCCAGAAAGCAAATATGAGGGATCAGCCTGGCAGTATTATTTTGCATCTGTTGAAGTTGCTGAGCAGCACTGTAAATTGTACACCCAAAATGCCTTTCCTGATCTGTTGCTCTCCAGATCTGTGGAATTCAGCGTTCCTTAGTTCTGGCTGGGAAGCATATAGTTAAGGAAGGTTATCAAGAAATGAGGACAAATAACTTAGACCTATGGAAACTGCATAGACCTAAAACTTACTGGGTGGTGTGTATACTTTCAGTAGCAGAGAGAATATGAAAGGTTATCAGTCTTCTTTATTTCACTTTGGGTAGGAAACAAAAGTAAAAAAAAATACTCTTTTGGAAATGGCACAGACATAAAAAATGAATATCATTGCCATGGTTTTCACAGCTTCATAAGATCCTTGACTTTAAGTCTGGAATTGTGGCAATATATCTGGAATTGTTATTATGTGTAAAATATGTGCATTTTAAAAATACTACGGTATATGTGCATTAAATGATAAAACTTTTCTGAAAGCAGATTTGCCTTTCATCATTCTAGCCATTGTCTATCCACTGCAGGATGAAGGCCTCTTCTGCATGTTTCCAATCAATATTGTCTTGAGCTTTCTTTTGCTAATTGGGCCTGCAATACTTGCTGATGTCATCGCTCCATCTTGTTTTAGGTCTCTTTTGTGGACACTTTTTATCAAGTGGAATCCATTCTATGACTGCCTTAGTCTACCTGCCATCAGTTAACTGCCTTTATTACTGGTTATATGGTGAACTTTATCTTGCTTTATAAGTGCTTGCATTTTTTTTTTACTTCTCATGATCAGGTTGAAGTTTAGGAATTATTCTAGCTTGACTAACATTACTTCTAGAGACTCAAACTTTAGAAGCACCAGCTTGATATTCATTTTAAATCTTAGCCTGAGTTCATATGTCACATCAAACTACAGAATTGTGAATCATAGTTTGTTGAATAAATACAATGGATGTGTTTTCACATTATACAATACTAAGCAATAGACAAACAAACCACATTTAAAGGGGGAGGTAAATTTGATCGTCTGTAAGAGGTAACATGTGAAATCATAGTTTGAATTATAGTTCAAGGTCAAATTGGTTATATTCATAATCTAGATTTTCAGAGGTTTATAGCATATGACATTTTCTAAAAATCCACCCATGGTTGGGAAAAAAAGAGCTAGACATGAAGTCACGTTATGACAGTGAAGAATCTAAGCTGCATATTCAATTTTCATTTGTATGTGTGCATAAGCAATCATAGCACTTTGCTGTACTGATATTGTTTACAACTCCATGAAATGGAAAGGCATTGATAAAATTCAGTGATATGGTTGTAACATATAAAATGACTATTTTTGTTCATGGTTCTATTATTCTAAAAATATTAAGTGATAAGTGCATTTATTCCTAAAATACATTTTACTTATAACCTTTTAACCTGATTTTCGGTACTAAAAAAGAAATCCAAAAAAACCATTGTTGTAATGTTGCTAACCTCAGTTTTAGTTATCTAGGTAGTGCTCAGATTTGCTTGTTTCTATGATTTATACAATAAATATCTACAGAAGCCAGCAATGCGTGCATGCAGCAAAGCAAAACAAGCAATATCCTTGTTATCAGATTAGATAAAATGAATCTGTTTTTTTTATTCATTTAGCATATTTATATAGCCGCCCATCTCACAAAAAGTAACTCTGGTGTAAACAATTTAACACAGCAATACACTTTTAAAAACAGGCATTATTAAAAATGGAAAAACAATCCATGTTTAAATGTAAACTACCAAGCACAGGAGAGATAAATGATATGAACAATGATGGAGCCATCTTAAAATGTCACTGGGCCTCTGGGACCCCCAGTCCTGCTTGATATAGCTAGGTCTTGAGGGACTTCTAGACCAGGGGTCTCCAACCTTGGCAACTTTAAGACTTGTGGACTTCAACTCTCAGAATTCCTCAGCCAGCAAAGCTGGCTGAGGAATTCTCGGAATTGAAATCCACAAGTCTTAAAGTTGCCAAGGTTGGAGACTCCTGGTCTAGAACAATAATAAGGAAGGAGCTACCCTCATTTGGCATGGGGGAGAGTGTTAGGTCGGTGTCACAGCAGAGAAATGTGCCACCTAGGACCCATTAATGAGGGGGTTGCTGGTATATGGGACCCGTAGCATGCTTTCTATGCCAGATCTGATGGGGTAATTGAAGAGAGAAGGTCCCTCAGATAACCTGGTCCCATGTCATGAAAGGATTTTAAAAATTAAAACCTTGAATTGGACGCAGAAGCAGACTGCAACCAAAGCAGCTTGCGTCACAAAGGTGTGCATGTGCTGTTCTGCAAGCACATATACCTGCCCGCACCACTGCAGTCTGCACCAGTGGAAGCTTCCAGATACTTTTCATGGGCAGTCCCATTACAGTAGTCCAATCTGGAGGTGACTAGAGAATGAGTGACTGACACTTCCTTATTTGAAACACTGAAAGTGAAGTTAATTATGCCAAATCTGTCAGTTGGCAAGATTTTTGGCACTCTCAAATTCATTTTATTTTCTGTTTGTTTACTCTAACCAGATTTGAAACTAAGAGCTGAAAAAAAAATACTCCACTCTGAACACATTAGATGATAGATCTATTTTTCAAGGTGAATGAATGGTTATCTGATCTTCTGCTTCTCTTAAGGTATTTGTGGCCAAACAAGTATTTCTTTAAAAAAAACCACCACCTAATATCAAACCCAATTTGATATCAAATATAAATTATTTGATTAATTTTATTGATTTTCCATCTTCTTCAGATGGAAAACTAGTAGGTCACCAAAAACACAAAGTCTTTCTAATATTCCTACTTCTCCAGCAATTACAAAGTTTGTCCTTTGTGGTCACATTATAAATACAATGACATTTCACTGAACTGTTGGTCTGCTGAGTAATGTTTGGGGAAACTACCACCATGGCGATGCATCTCACATAGTACAGATACTACTAAAGTAAACAAACAAACAAACAAAAACCCCAAACCAAAAACAATTCAAACAGTTCCTCAGAGAAATGGTTGATTTTTTTATTTAATCTTTTCCAATGCAAAATTATAAGGAATGATTATTATTTAACAATTAAAATAACCTTAGCATATCAGGATTGAGCAGGGATCCTTTAGCTCTATATTTAAGAAATATTCACCTCCCCCCTCCCACATGCCTGCTTTATTAGAATAAGATAATAATAGCTTTACTACACTGGAGAAGATAGTATGCACTTAGGATTTTTCAACAGATGCACATTTGTATTATCAGATCCTACATTAGTGGCTCCCCACCATCTGCCCTCTATCTGTATTTGGATATTTTGGTTAGGAGTACTTCTCTACTTATAACCTTTTGTTTATGACCATTTGAACTTACAATGCCTCTGAAAAAAGTGACTTATGACCATTTTTCACACTTACAACTGTTGCAACATCCACATGGTCACGTTACCAAAATTTGGATGCTTGGCAATTGGCTCATATTTATGATGGATGCAGTGTCCCGTGGTCATGTGATCACCTTTTATGACCTTCTGACAAGCAATGTCAATGGGGAAGGCAGATTTACTTAACAACTGTTTTACTAATTTAACAACTGCAGTGATTCACTTAACAACTGTGACAAGAAAGGTCGTAAAATGGGGCAAAACTCACTTAATAATTGTCAACAGAACAATTGGCAACAGAAATTTTGGGTTTAATTATGTTTGTAAGTCAAGGAGTATCTGTAACCACAGAAGATGGCTGGTTTTTCCAGAAGGCTGGAAAAATTATCTTACATAATCAACTTCAAGTGGTTTGGAGCCATCATTTTTGCACACTGCTGGTACCTGTTGACCAGCCCAGATAATAGTTTTGGAAACAGTGTAATGAGCAGACAGAACTTGATAACAGTAACAGAACCTGACAGTCTATAGGACACATTTGTGATCATGTGACCATGGACATGTGACAGTTATAAATGTGAGGACCAGTTGTAAATTTCTTTTTTCAATGCTACTGCAACTTTGGTTGCTAAACAAATGGCTGTGAGTTGAAAACTACTGTATGCAATAGCATGCCATGATTGTCTGTCAATAATAGTTTCTTTAAGTCCTTATTAAACTCATCCTGAATTATCAATGACAGCACAGTATTAATCCACCTTGTTTCTCTGCTGGTCCTTTTACAACTGTCTATGATGTTTCAACTATCACAATGTATACAGTCTTGCTTTCACAATATAAGTTCAAAATATCTAAGCTTTAATTTTTAGTGTTACTGTCTAGTTACTGTCTTACTGTCTAGTTTTATTGTATCTATTATTTACTGTTTTATTTACTGATGTGTCCTCAACAATTTTCTCCAGCAAGCTAACTCAAATGCATTGATGCATTTACTTTAACTTGATTGTCCAGCTGATTGTACCATATGGAGTTCTTCCCCAGTTCAATCCTGAGCTACATATATTCTCTTCTATTGGGTTATATCATATGTTACAGTGGAAGGATCATGGTGTAGGCTAATTTAATAAGATACCATTAAATTGGAAAGATGAACACAGTTACATTGAAGCAGAATTAGTTGATTGATAAATTTTGATACTGGAAAAAGAATAGAAAAGAGTTGCAACCCTCTTTATGGACATGCAAATAATATTTTAATAGATTTGTTACTGTAAGGAGCATTTGATTGGATATATACAACAGTCAACTACTCAAGAGAATATGTCATTTATGAGATTGATGCAGAGGTGGTATTCAGCTGGTTCGCACCGGTTCGTGCGAATCGCTGGTGGAAATTTGGCCAAGGTCACCAAACCGGTAGCAACCATTGGCTGGCCACGCCCCCGAACCGGTCCCCCGCTTGGGCGCTTGCCCTGCCTCGCCTTCGCCACGTGCATCCACAGAACTGCCTCTTCCTGCCTACACACAGGTAAGCATTCGTGCTAGCCTACCCCCCTCCCCGCCAGGCCAGCGTCTCCTGAAGCCGCCATCGTTACAGCCGTGGCGGCGGGGGGACAGCCCAGCAAGCTTTGCAGCCACGTGGCTATGAAGCTTGCCAGGCCGGGCGGCCCCCTCCCTGCCTGCCAGTGTCTCCTGAAGCTGCCGCCATTGCAGCCCTTGCGGGGATGGGGTGGGGGCAGCCCAGCAAGCTGGCAGCCGCTTCCTGTGCCTCCCGTGCTCCTCCTGCTGCTGCTGGGCCTTCTCGATGCTCAGAGGCAGGAGGCGGCAGTTTCATTCGCTGCCTGTGAGCTGCGGGCGGTGAGCAGTGGAGCAAGTAAGCCAGCGATCTGCCGGCTGCCTCTAATCTGCAGTTTACTTGTGAGCAGTTTACTTGTGAGCATGGTGCTCATGAATAAACTGCAGATTAGAGGCAGCCAGCAGATCACTGGCTTACTCGCTCTGCTGCTCACCACCCGCAGCTTGCAGGCAGCGAAAGAAACCACCGCCTCCTGCCTCCGCGCATCGAGGAGGCCAAGCAGCAGCGGGAAGAGCACGGACCTCCTGACGCAGGAAGCGGCTGCTGGTGATGCCCTCAGGTGAAGATGTTGTGAGCGGGGAGGCTCGACCCCCCTTAGGAGCCGCGAAGTGCTCGCCGCCCATCTGACACCCGCCAAGCCTCCTCCCACCGCGCTTCTCTTCCTCCTCACCAGAAGCGCTTGCAAGCAACAAGACATCTATTATTTTTGGGGAGACTGCGGGATTGCCCCCATCTGGTCTTCAGTACCTGGCTCGTCGGCCTCCGGACATCAGATTCCCACCACCCAGCACCAGTTCAGAGGTTCCTTCTCCCCCATGGACAGAGAGAGAGGGAGAGGGAGGGAGGGAGGGAAAGAGAGAGAGAGAGAAGAGAGGAGGGGAAGGGAAAGAGAGACAGACCACACAGAGAGAGGGGGGAGGGAAAGAGAGAGGGAAGAGAGGGGGGAAGGGAAAAGGGAGAGGGAGAGAGAGAGAGAGAGAGAGAGAGAGAGAGAGAGAGAGAGAGAGAGAGAGAGAGAGAGAGAGAGAGAGAGAGAGAGACAGACACACAGACAGGGGGGGAAGAGAGAGAAGGGGGAGGGAAAGGGAAAGAGAGACAAGAGAGAGAGGGGGAGAGAGGGAAAGAGAGAGAGAAGAGAGGGGGAAGGGAAAGAGAGAAAAGAGACAGAGGGAGGGAAAGAGAGACAAGAGAGAGAGAGAGATAACTGTTTAAAAGAAAATAGAAAAATGGCTCTTTGAGTGTTTAAGATTGCAGACCCCTGAGTTAGGCAAACACCATGACTGTTAAGTGAACCTTGTGGTCATTAAGTGAACACTGTGGTTGTTAAACAAGTCCATTTTCCCCAATGGGCATTTTTAAACGGAAACCAGAAGGAATTGTTGGAAACTGGCAAAAAACATAGAAAACCTCAGTCACATGACTGTGTGGGATGTTGTAACTGGTTTTAAATGTGTGTGTGTGTGTGTGTGTGTGTGTGTGTGTGTGTGTTGCTAAGCAACTTGCCATTAAGCGAGGACCACTTGTATTTGGTTTGCCTTAAGGGTTCAGAGCTGTATGGAATCTGGTTTCCTTTGACCCTTTGGGGGATTGCAAAAGGTCCGGATGCAGGAATCCTCGTAGGGGGAACTAGGATCGTGACCACCTAGCCACGCCCACCCAGTCACATAACCACCTAGCCACGCCACCCAGTCACATGACCAAGCCACACCCACCCAGTCACATGACCACACAGCCACGCCACCCAGTCTCATGACCAAGCCACGCCCATACAGTCACATGACCACCAAGCCACACCCACTGCCACATGACCACCAAGCCACGTCCACCCAATCACATGACCACCAAGCCATGCCCACCAAACAAGCCACACCCACCGGTAGTAAAAAAATTTGAATACCACCACTGGATTGATGTTATCCTTGCCGATTCGGTTAAAAGATATACAAGTTAAAATAGGTAATAGGCATATGGGTACAACCGCTTCGCAAGATTTAAACATTTTATTGTGATCTATGATGGCAAAAGCGATTGTTTATTCCAGGGGTCGGCAACCTCAAAGAGCCACAAAGGTCTAACCGGAAGCCCCCCGTTCAATTCTGGAGCCGACCGGAAGTCCAGTTCCCCCACCATAGAGTCTCCTCCTAGTGCACTGTCCTTTTTCCTCTGCCGACTGGAAGTCCGGTTCCCCCACCATAGAGTCTCCTCCTAGCTCGGCATCCTTTTTCCTCTACCTGTCCTAACCGAAAGCTCTATCAATTGTGGAGCCAACCGGTGACAGGGAGTTGCAGCAGAGGGATAAAAGAGCCACATGCGGCTCCAGAGCAGCGTGTTGCTGACCCCTGGTTTATTCAATTAAAAATGTCATTTCTATTTCCACTTTAACAATAATCTCTGTTTTATAATCTTCACTTTTCTCATTTCCAATATTTCTACATAGTTTAGGGTTTTCTTTTCTACATCTATTACATCTTCGACTTCTTTAAATCTTCTTCAAGAAATATGTTGGCAGGTATGGAATTATTGCGGTTGGTTTAGTTATAAGTTTCTCTCCCAGTTTTTCAAAGTTCCTTTGAAATGTCTTGAGTGTCATACCTTTATTTGTCATTTTGCAAATTTCACTGTTCTTTTTCCTATCTAAAACTTTAGTTTTCCCTAGTGTTCAACATCTGTATTCACAAAATCTCAAATATATTTTCAACTTTCCACCAATAATTTCTTCCCTCATAAACGAAACAATTCATATTCCCATAAAATTGTTGCTTGGTTTTATCATTTTTTTCAAATCTCTTAGCAAAAGTCCTAAGATTACAAATTCATCTGATTCCTTAATCCATTTAAGATGTTCTTAGTTTAAATTCTTATTTAGCTTTTTGTCATTTATTTCATGTTTTTAAACTCTTTAAATTGTAAGTTATTTTTTATTTCTATTTTAGGATGATGTTTTACTTACCAAGTACATTTTTAGACGTTGTTTGGAAATAATAAATCAGAAGTGACTAGAAAGTGAGGTTAGATGAACTTAATGTTCTTAATGGCTCCATTGTGGTTGAGAACTTGATGGCTTCTCTTGTCTCTTATCTCTGACCTGTGGGAGAATTACTGTTTTGCAGTCTTCTCATAAGGAGCAGCCACCTGGAGTACAACTGGTGATCTCTCATTTTCTTATTGTCCAGAGAGAGTCTGTTGAACAAAGTTGCTGATGATTCATCAGTCATAGCCATGTCATTGTCCCTGCTAATTCAGAGACATCTAAATTGTTACTTTCCTTGCCCAGAAGACTGATTTTGGGGTCTCTGAGGTACAGTTTTTCTACATAATTTTCCATTTATTCTTTGAATCTTCTTTCTTAATCAGATCTTTGCTTGCTAGGTCTTTTTTTTGATGACCATCTTTGTATAACATTTCCTTTGATTTCTATAATTTTTAAATAGATCTCTTATACTTCTGTTTTGATAGTTGCTCTCAATTTCTTTGCATTGTGTATTGAGATGTATCTGTTTCTTCTTTTCTGGAATTTGGAATGTATTTTGAATTTTTTTTATTGCTTTTGCTTTTCATCTTTCCATGGCTGTTGTTAACTTATAGACAAATTTGATGTTTTGATTTTTGCAGTGTAGAATATTTTTAATTGCTTTATCTTTGATGATATTACATATTTGGTCCAGAGCTCTTCATGTGCTCTGTCAAATCTGATGTCAACCCTGGAGCGAACCTGGCTGAGGCCATCTTTACGGCTTCAGGGTTGCCACAAGATGGGAGGGGGAAAAATAGATAGCTGGGGTTTTGTAGCCAAAACGTAAAGTTTTCCTGTTGGAACCAAGAACGTTTCAACAGGTGGCTGGAAAGAGGAGGAGTAGAGTAGCCAAGCAACTGGCCAGCACTTCTATTGGACAATGTGACGGATGACTTGGGGGAACTTTCATTTTTTTAATTAGGTGAAAACTGTGGGAACTTTCAGAGTCGCTTTTCACCAGTTGTGCCAATATGATATATCCAATAAATTGTTCTTTGAGGAATCTAGCTGCCTCGGAGTTCTACTTTCAATGGGTGCATTACTTGGAACGCTGACATCTGGTTCATTACATTTTTTCTTTTCTTGTTCTGCATTCTCATATGGAATATTGTTTCAATCACATATTGTTGGCTTTCATGGTCATCAAAAAAGACCCAGCAAGCAAAGATCTGATTAAGAAAGAAGATCCAAAGAATAGAATCATGTAGAAAAACTGTACCTCAGAGACCCGAATCAGATTTGCTTGCTTTCTTTAGTTTCAGTTGGAATTTTGCAAAAACAAATTCCTGATTTAAGTACAGTAAACATCAACTCTGCAGGATTCACCATCTTTGCCTGCAACTTATATAATGAATCTAATTTTGAGATTGCTCATCTATTGATGTGCATGTGTAGAGCTGTCTTTTACATTATTGGAAAAAGATTTGCTATAAACGTAACATTTTCTTGGCAGGACTTTATTAGTCTGTCAGCTGTTTTGTTTCATATACTAAGAACAAAATTTTCAATTATTCCAAATGCTCATTTATTTATTAATTTATTTTTATCTCACATATGTTGAGTTTGATATCTTTATTTGGGGTGTAGGTGGATCTTGTATTGACAAGTTGTCACAACTGGGCAAATAATTGTTCAGTAACAGCTTCACTGCATCTGTGTATTGACGTTAGCACTCTTGTGTAAATAATTATACAGAATATAATACAGAATACAGAATAACAAAGTTGGAAGGGATCTTGGAGGTCTTCTAATCCAAATCTGTCACATTCAGCTGAGCAGGAGACCTGATATCATTCTAGACAAATGGCTGTCCAATTTCTTCTTAAAAACTTGCAGTAATGAGGCTCCAACAACTTTTGGAGGCAAGCTGTTCTATTGATTAATTGTTCTGTCAGGAAATGTCTCCTTAATTCTAGGTTGGATCTCTCTTTGATAATCTTCCATCCATTTCTTCTTGTCCTGTCCTCAGGTGCTTTGGAAAATAGGTCGACCTCTCTTCCCTGCGACACAGCCTCTCAAATATTGGAAGACTGCTATCATGTCACCCCTAGTTCTTCTCCTTGTTAGACTAGACATACCTAGTTAATTGTAAGGTTTAGCCTCCAGTCCCCTAATCATTTTTGTTGCTTTTCTCTGCATATTTTCTAGAGTATCAACATTTTTTTTAATACTGTGGTGACTAGAACTTAATGCAGTATTCCAAATGTGGTCTTACCAGTGCAGTATAAAGTTTCTACTAATACTTCATGTCATCTTTATACTATTCCTCTGTTGATGTAGCCTTGGACTGCATCGGCTTTTTTGGAGGCTGCAGCATACTGCTGGCTCATACTTAAGTGGTTTTTCACTATGACACCTAGATCTGTTGAGCCATTTGCCACCTATTTTATACCTGCACATTTGGTTTTTCTTGTCTATGCTAAGATCTTACTTTTCTAAAGACCATTCAGTATCTTGAGTTTGTCTTCTAAATGTTGGCTATTCCCCCCAGCTTTAGCACTCTTGTGTAAATTTCTTCTGTGATTTTCTTGTACACTGTAGAAGAGTTGGTGTGCCTCTGATGTGATGTGACACATTCTAGTTTCAGTTTTTGATTCCTAGCATCTCAATTTTCACGTCTTGATGTTCTTGCTCTGACATCAAGTTTGTCTTGTTTTATGTTTCTGACACTACACGTACCAGTGCCATATACATTTTTGCAGCATCAAACCTGTTTACTCTACATAACCTCAGTGCTACTTGTGCTGACCCTCTGTTCTTTCTGAGTGACTCATTGAATAACTTCAAACCAGTGGCTTCATTTTCCTCTGTCATGTAGATATTGTCCTAACTCTGAATATCCATTTGTTTTCTTAGCAAAATACTAGACTGGGTTTCCTTCCCTTTTTTTAGTGGAGCATGCTTAATCTAGCCCATTATGTATGCACATCCAACATGAGTAATCTTCTGGGAATGCTTATTCCCAACAAAGCTCACAGGGTGATTGGCATGTACAAACATCTTCAGCACCAGAAGGTGTTCATGAAGAGGGCCATGAAGGGGAACATGAAGGAGATTCATGAACGGGATATTTGACTAAGCCATCCTGAGCTATCCACTGAGCTTTATGGGATGCAATAAGAAAAGTATGCTTTTCCTTCTACTTACTGGATGAAACACATTTTGTATTCAATGGATTAGACTTATTAAACCATGCCCTGGAACTACCCAGCATAATCTGTGACCACTTATACCACTAATATTCACCTTGAGCACCACATCCAGGCAGACAGCAAAATCAGAGTATTGAATGGCTAGTGGTTATAATTGGCTAGATAGATTGCAAGTTTCAAAAGCCTGAACCCAAAGGCACAATATATTTTCAAAGGAATGATCCCTAATTAAGCACAAGCCAAGCTTTCAAACATTTGCAAGACCTCTGATGAATTGGGAGTGCCACTGTGCTTGTGTATTGCAACTTAAATTCCTCAAACACTGTTGGACCACACTAATCATTTTACTGAAGCATTTGATTTCATTACTGCTGCAGAAACCCAGTTGCTTATGTACACACAGAGCTGGCAGTGTTTGAATGGGAAATATTCAAAAAGCACCACCAGGAGAGATTTTTGAAAAGCAACTGTTGTATATCTCACTGGATATAAAAGGCTTGAAGAGTGGCACACAATCCTGGAGTTGGCTGGAGGGTACTCTCTCTGTCTTTTTAACCTTGCCCTTATTTTATTCTTCACTCTTGTTTTTAATTATACAGTATGCCTTTGATATATTTTATTGTGTGTATCTGTAAGCCACCCAGAGTCAGTTGGATAGTGAGCAGGGTAGTGTCTAAATATGCTAAATAAATAATCAAACAATGTGATTCCTTAATTCACAGGGCACAAGCCCATGCAGGGCACCGAGGCTGATATTTTACTTTTTCCACCTGCTGATCCAAAGCCAGGCTGTTAATTCTCCAGCACGGGGTGTACATTTTCTAGAAGAAAGTTCTTCTGGTACAGTGCACAGCAACCATTGGCTGACATCAGATACATGCTAGTCCAACTGACTTAGCATGGGGTCACATTTGGTGGCAGTAAATCATGATAGAATTCCTGCTCCAGCACTATTTCAATTTTATACCAGGATGAAAACCCTCATTTTCAAAGCCGCACATGCTTATATGACTCTATAAATAGAAAATATCAGCACTGGGTTTGATGAATGTTTCTCAGTCAGACAAATGTCAGGCTGAATACACCTGTGGAAATATTGCACAGTACTGGAAGCCTGGCACATGATCCTGTTAGACCCAGACGATACGAAGCCAATAAAACATTAGGCAGTTGTTACAAAGTACAGGTGTGTGTGTGTGGCTGTCCATGACTACTTTAAAAAGTATGCACAATTACAAATTCCCTGAACTTTCCAAAAATCAAGCGCCATGCCACCTGTAATTTTGGAAAAAAAACAAACCCTCACAGTGAGGTCTCCAAGTACATGTTTTGTCACTGTCTTTTAGGATAAATATAGGTCAAAATTTTGGAGGATGGGCACCATTCAGTTAGCAGTTAGGAGCAGAAAATAATATAAAGGTGCAGCAAGCAGCATAGCCTTCATTTAGCCTTGGGTTTGTATACACTTGAAGAAAGTAGCTTTTTAAATTAATAGGCAACTTCAAAAACAAATAGTGTGAGGAAGTATTATGATCAAATCTTTGCATGTAAATGGATTATTTTGTATGTTGGAGATAAACCACATTCCATACTTGACAGATATTATATTAGCATTTGCAAAATGCCACAAAGTATGTACAATCTTTTGAGTTTGCCAGGATTCTTCATAAGGTAAAGAGCAAATTTTACAGGATCTCAAAAGCAAAGAATTTTCAGACCCACATTATTATAGTCACAAGTGGATGTCATACTTTCACACCCAAAATTTGGGATAGAGAATCAATGGCTGTCTCACCTAATTCTGATAACACAAAAGCTTGATACATTTAGATATGTCCCCTTTCTTGGACAAATTGTAAAAAGCTCTTTGGCCTGGTATACTTGTCAAAATAAAATGAAACAAATTTCAATTTATATTAGTGGATGGAATTCTTAAAACTATTTAAATAATTAATAAATATAATTTCTTTGCTGCCAAAATCTGAATTCTCTCCCCTTTTGCAGACCCACTGCTGCTCGTTATCTGAGGAGCTCAAGGAAGTGAAACAGAGGAGAAACATCTAGAGTGCTGCTAGAGGAAGACTCATAATATAGGTTATCAATTTTTAAAGTATGTAACTTTAAATAAATGGAAGGAGGCACCAGAGAAGACACCTGGTTTCAGGTAACTTTCCATCTTAAGTCAAATGCTGGTGAAGCTTTCACTGCTTCATTAATGTGAAAATTCCCCTTTCAGTGTTGATAGCTCACCAAGTTGCAATGCTGATGTTAAACAGCCAGTTTGAATCTGCTGGATTTTTCCCCTCTAATGACCAGATCCATATGAGAAGCAGAATCACATCAGCTTCAGCAACTTGGACTGATGAGTTATTCAACACTTTATATCAAAGCAAGCATTTTGAAAGTGCTGTTGTATCCATACCCAACTATTTCACTAATGCATTTACTGAAAGAAATGGTATGCTTAGCCAGAAAACCAGTGAGGCTTAAAGTTTCTCTGTGACCCATAATGATGGTGTCTTTCAGCATTTTGTTTAGCAAAAGAAGATCTGCTGAAACAAATCTGTTCCGGGAAATGCCAGCTATAATTCACATTATAATCAAATGAATGAAGTCTTAGGTCTAATAAAGCCATATGAGTCTTCTGAGCTATTGATATTTCATATTTATTGAGGAAGTAAGAAATCATCCATACCATTTTTTAATAGTGTGCATAAATTACAATCAATCTGACAAATACATTTCCCCTTTACCAAGCAGTGTATAATTAAGCAAGACTGGGATTCTTTGAATTATTTTAGACTATGCTACTGTGTTTCCCCGAAAATAACACCCTGTCTTATATTTTTTTTGGACTTATTGCCATGCACTCAAAAGTCCGATTGGGCTTATTATCAGGGGATGTCTTATTTTGGGGGAAACAGGGTATCTTCTTGTGGTCCTAGGATCACATTTAAGTTGCTGGGCTCCACACCATGCCTAAAGTCAAGTCAGATGAGGAGAATGGCACCAATTCCTCCTCACTAGCCCTGCTGGTAGATCCTGAAATGGTTACCAGCCCAGTATTAAGCCTTCTGGACTAAGCTCTATGCTCCTACCTTGCTACAATAAGGATAGAATTAGGTTCTACATGTATGAGGAGTATCTCTTAAGAAACTTCTGTCTCTTACATTACGTAGGCTTCTTCAGCTACTGTGGCAAAATTTTAGGTTTGCTCTGAGAATCCAGCAGTCATACTGTATAGAAAAGTCAGTGATATTTTAGATTAAGAATGCAAAAAACAAAACAAAACAGGGACATGAATCTGAATGTGACCCCATTAGCATTTTCATTGTTGTACCCTAGCACTTTTGCATGACCCATAATGATGGTATCTTTCAACATTTTGTTTTGCAAAAGAAGATAGACTCACATACAGTATAACAATAATCTTAGTTACCAGAGCATGGATTATACTAGCAAAACTGTATCTAAGCAAGTAAAGTTATAGCTGCTGCACCAGGGTAAGCTGGTAATACGTGCTTTTAATGATAGTAGTGGAACCAGACCCTCTCCCAGTTACCAACTTAATATTTATTTATTTGAAGAAAGATATCAGATTCAACCAAAGCTCTTCAAATCAGAAGACTGTAGAGAAATTTGTGATGTTCTTGAACAATGGAATTCTTGACCTCCAATTTAATGTACTCTAATATATGCTGGTATTAAATCAGTATTCAATAATGCTGGCAACAAGTTCCTTCATTTCCATATCACACTGATCAAAATATTATTATTAATAATTTCTGCCAAAGCCAACATATCGACTTTATAACGTTTAGCAAAATCTGACACACATGCCTCAATCTCAGTTCTAAACAGGAAAGATTTATAGGCACCAATACAAAATCTGTTCAATTGGGAATGACAAGCAAGGTAAATTATGTAAGAATACATGAAATCACAAAAACAAGGAATGGATTATGTTTTGTGTATGGAGACGATAATGGGAGGAAGAAGCTGAGAGAGAAAGAAAGAATAGTTACTGATAAAATCACTCTGAAAAATAATTCTAGGAATCTTTTTACAGTGTAAAGAGTAAGTAAATGTAAGCTAATGAGTATTCCCTGCCCTTCCAGGAAGAAAGCTTTCCCTGACATCCATACCAAATCAGTTAAACTGGATTCACCAAGAAAGAATCCATGCTACACAGAAATTAAACCTCAGAACATCTTTGGGTCCTAAACCATCAGTACACTAAATTGTTTCTCTTAGGGGTAGGTTAGCCTTTGCTTTTTCTGGGGAAAAAGAATCATAAATATACACAGTACACCTATGAAATTTTCATACCCTATTTTTTCTGCACACAACTGTAAATCCATTTATACCACTTTTTAACAACAATTCATCCTGGAAGGAAAACCACAACATGTAATATAGAACATCACAGCAGCAGACAGGATCCATTTCTATTTTCTATCCTCTTCTAGCTTTGAAGTTCAGGATAACATTTTATTTTATTTATTTATTTGTTTGTCAAACATGTACAAGATAGCAGGTATAGGTATAAACATAAACATAATCAAAGTGAATACAGATAGATGAGGACAATAGGACAGTAGGACAGGGACGGTAGGCACGCTGGTGTGCTTATGCACGCCCCTTACAGACCTCTTAGGAATGGGGTGAGGTCGACAGTAGACAGTCTAAGGTTAAAGTTTTTGGGGTTTGGGGAAGAAACCACAGAGTCAGGTAGTGAATTCCAGGCGTTGACCACTCTGTTGCTGAAGTCGTATTTTCTGCAGTGAAGTTTGGAGAAGTTTACATTAAGTTTGTGCTGGTGTGCTTATGCACGCACCTTACAGACCTCTTAGGAATGGGGTGAGGTCGACAGTAGACAGTCTAAGGTTAAAGTTTTTGGGGTTTGGGGAAGAAACCACAGAGTCAGGTAGTGAATTCCAGGCATTGATCACTCTGTTGCTGAA
>QLTV01000601.1:2879993-2893127 GCA_003457575.1 Thermophis baileyi | reverse complement strand
TGTTTGCATGGGTGATGTCGTAATCAGGAGCTCTGTAACATAGTAGAAAGCGAAGTGTGGTATTTAAGGACAGTTCGCAGACAATGGTTTCTGGTAGAGCGAGCTCATGTGTAACTTGAATATTTTTTAGGTTTAGTGATTTTTTATAGAAGATGGCAACTCCACCTCCTCTGCGGGTTTCGCGATCGGACCGGTAAACATGATAGTCTCTTACTTTGATAATGGAGTCAGGGAGGGATGCGTTCAGCCATGTTTCGCAGACAAATATAATGTCGAATTTAGCAGTTTTTAGTAAGAGGAGGAGTTCGGGTATTTTGTTTGAGATCATGTGTAACTTGAATATTTTTTAGGTTTAGTGATTTTTTATAGAAGATGGCAACTCCACCTCCTCTGCGGGTTTCGCGATCGGACCGGTAAACATGATAGTCTCTTACTTTGATAATGGAGTCAGGGAGGGATGCGTTCAGCCATGTTTCGCAGACAAATATAATGTCGAATTTAGCAGTTTTTAGTAAGAGGAGGAGTTCGGGTATTTTGTTTACAATGCTTCTTGCATTAATTAGCTTGCATTTAAGATCAGCAGTGGTAGATATTGAGGAAGTAAGGGGCGTGCATGCCTAGTTTTGGATGCTGTGGCTAATTATATTTTGGATTGAGTCAAGTTTAGTTTAAAGAATAACCTGCTCTGAAAAGCTACTGGAAAGTCTGTGTGTATCTCTCTCTAAGTATAAAATCAGTTTATACATCTCTAATCAGTTTTGTGATCAGCTGCCTGCTAAAATACAAACACCCTAGTTGAAGGGTGGTCATTAGGAATCTCACCAAGGTTTACACCTTGGAAGGGCAACATTTGATGAACAGAGTTTTCTTTTGCTAAAAGAACAGTTCACATTTTATGTGGGGAAACCCATAAGGAGTGGAATATGGCTGGCAAAAGGCCTTTGTGCAGTCCGCTTATCCTTTGTATTCTAATTTAATACAAACATTAAATTAGCCTTCCTGATTGCTGATCCCTCTGCCTTTATTGCTTATTGCAGGGTACTTCATATGCCTCCAAGATAATAGACTTACAGATTTTGGACTTTGTGAGGCTACCTTTGGATGGTATCGCAATAAAAAGGAAACGACTGCTTTAAGAATGAAAGTCATAGCAAAGGACAGTGACATAGGATTGCATCACTTAAAAGCTGGGAATGGTGCAATGTTCCGGCGCACCACTAGAGGCCGCTCTAGGAGGTCTGTTGTGATTGGTTGTTGGGTTGACAGCCACGTATTTAAGCAGCTGTCAGAAGAGTTAGAGTCAGTCCTGTATGAGCTGATTGTTAATAAACGTTATGTGTTAGCGCTAACGTGCCTCACCTCAGTTACTGTCCCTGCCTCGCCTCGTCCTACAGAGCAAATGGGATCAAGGTAGCCTTATGGGGACATGACAGAAAAGAGTGAGGAAAGATGGCAAGTTATTAGCTGTGAAGAGTATCCCTGCTGGACAGTGATTCTCCAAGACAAATGTAATAGTATGGGGGATTGACCTTAGAAGACTGGGCCCAGAGATGCTGCCTAGGGAACTATACAAAACATAGTCTGGAACTAGATAATGGGCAGGAGGCTCAGAAAAGACCCTCACTGTTCTTAGAGGTAAAAGAGCTAGCAGGAGAATTGTGCTTTCAGACTTACGAGATTCTGCTAATGTTGCTCTACCAATAAAATAGAATTAGCTCATCTAGTGGTGTTTCCTATCTGGTCTACCTGGTAAGGCCTATTGCAAGGACTTTTGAGATCATAAACTTTACCTAGTAATTCAGGGAAAACAATATTTTGTTCAGCTATAATAGAATATGGGAATGCCAGGGGAAAGAGCCACAGCCAGGTCAGATAAGAGCTAGTTTAGCTCACAGAAGGAATGTGGATGCGGCAAATGTCTCAGACCTTCTTAATTTCTTGGATTGTAAAAGCAAATGGGGGGAGAAAAATACTTTCAGACTTGAAAGATTCTGTTAATGTAGCCTTAACATAACATGGACTTAGTCCATCTGGGCATGCTTTTTGTCTGGACTACTTTGTAAGACTGAAAGGAACTGAGTATGACAACCAGGTTTCTTTAAAAAATGTTTTCAGCCACAGCGAACACAGGAATGATATTTAATGAACAGGGTCAATATTCTTAGTTTGTGGGGGGGGGGGGAATATAGTAAATAGTTTAGGAATTAAGAATCAAGCATAAACATGTACTGTATATTACCCCTTTTCCATCCCTCAGCAAACAAGCACCATGTACTACCAAAAAATATCAATTTGCTGTTTTAGAAGTTCAGTTATGGGCCACTCTGTTTGACATAAATGGGTGTGATGGCTCAGCAGTTAAAGATGTGAGTCTTACCTTTATGTCCCCACCGTACATGAGGGTTTCCCTCTCATTGTCATAAAGCAATGAGCAGCATCCCTTTTCATTGGCTGAGTCTAATGGGACATCTAATCTAAAATATAAGCTTTACATATATTTCTTTTAAAATCCTTATCTTCCTTCTAGGGCAAAACAGAGATCGCTGTTGCAGATATGATTCTAACAGGAGCTTTAAAATGACAGCCAGGGTAAGCTTTGCATCAGAATTCTACAGAGTTGGAATTTAATTTTTGTTTACCATGCGTAATGCTGAGAGAGAGCTTGGATGAAAATACCTGCTTAACAAAAAGAGTTTCTTTGCAGATTTGTTGTGCTGCGCAAAAGAATGAAGCTCTTGACAGGTGGTTGCTATGCACTCTTTCTGCTACCAATCTGATACTTTCTCCCAGAACTTCAAAGCTCTCCCTTACTGAGGACAAAGAACACAATAAAAGGAAAGACTTACCATTGTGCTTCTTTCTGTCCAGATGTTTACAAAGCATTTATTATAGTTACAAATTGCACTATGATCCTAAAGTGAAGGTAGGTAATAAATAAGGCTATTCACCTTATCCAATATCCACTTTTCATTATACAGTGACCATAAGGCTACAAATAAATGTATTAGTAGAGAGGAAGGCCATTTGAAGAATGTTGTGAAAAAGGCCTCAGCAAAATACCAGAGCCCTGATTCTTTTGACACAGGGCATAGGTTTAAATCCAGTTAGGATAATATCAGATAATACACACACACACACACACACCCACACACACACACACACAATCTATCTATCTATCTATCTATCTATCTATCTATCTATCTATCTATCTATCTATCTATCTATCTATCTATCTATCTATCTATCTATCTATCTATCTATCTATCTATCTATCTATCTATCTATCTATCTATCTATCTATCTATCTATCTATCTAGTATTTCCAAACCTGCATACTAGTACAGGTAGTCCTCAACTTACAACAGTTCATTTAGTGACTGTTCGAAGTTACAACGGCACTGAAAAAAGTGATGTATGACCATTTTTCACACTCACGACTATTGCAGCATTCTCATGGCTATGTGATCAAAATTCAGACGCTTGGCAACTGACTCATGTTTATGACAGTTTCAGGGTCCCAAGGTCATGTGATCACCTTTTGTGACCTTCTTACAAGCAAAGTCAATGGGGAAATCAGATTCACTTAACGACTGTGGCAAGAAAGGTCATAAAATGGACAAAATTCATTTAATAACTGTATTGCTTAGTAACAGAAATTTGGGGCTGAATTGTGGTCGTAAGCCGAGGACTACCTGTAGAGTCAACATAATGCAACACATCCTTTTGGCACCTTGTGACCAGCTTCTGAATTGCTGAAGCATCCCTGAAGTGGATGTTTTAGCCAATTGGAGCTACCTCAGCCACCCCTATGAAGCCAGACAGAGGAAGAAACATAAATGTTTCAACAAGACCTTTAAAACAGTGGCAAAACCTGCTGTTGACTTGAGAAATATACATCCTGTTTCTAGCAGATATTTGGTCAGTATTATAGTCAACATCATGTGGAAAGTGTATTGATGCATAATAAATACAATTTATTTGTAAACGTTAGAATTCATCAGTGGCCAGGTATAGAATTAAGTTTAAAGAAGGGTTATCTAGGATAAGAAACTTGATTTGGGAAATGCTACCAAGTCTCTGTTCTTTGAATAAATTTTCAAATAGTGAAATACAAAAATCACAACATCAACAACAATGACCTTACATCAACAACAGAAAAAAGATGGTGATTATACAGTGAAAAACTAAACCCTAGGTATATCATAATGAAAATAAACACGACAAAAGAAAAAAAAAAACCACAGAAAAGATCCATGTAGTTACCTATACATTAACTGTAAAGTTAATTCAGTCTTTAAGTTTATCATTAGACCAATACTAGAAGAGGAACAGTAGATTTCCTATTCTAATATTGTGTAATAATTATTTTAGTCAATCTCCCATGGCTAAAAAAAGCAACCCACAATTCTTGTTATTTTGACAGATTTCCAAATACTGTGGTTATGGTTAATAAGAACATAGCAATAGCAATAGCAATAGCACTTAGACTTATATACCGCTTTACAGTGCTTTACAGCCCTCTCTAAGCGGTTCACAGAGTCAGCATATTGCCCCCAACAATCTGGGTCCTCATTTTACCCACCTCGGAAGGATGGAAGGCTGAGTCAACCTTGAGCCTTGCGCCACCTGTGTGTCTTTAATAAACAGCAGTTGGTCCAGAATGATATTAACAATCCTGTCAATGTCAGTTTCAAACATAGCTCTAATTGGACAAGACCACACCATATGGAGTAATGTTCCAATTCCTGAATTCATCTCCAAAACAGGATGATTGGACCAACTTTTATTCAACTTCTATCTCTGAAACATCCAGTATACATAGAGCACATTATTACTATTATCCTCATTTAAGTTCTCAGGAAATGTATTTCACATTGCTTAATGTTATTATACACTCATTTATCAGGAGCTTCCAGAATTCAGAGTCTGCAGTGTATCTATCAAAAGCAGTAGGGCTATGTGCATTTTGAAAATAGTTCATAAGAAATGCTACAAATCTCTCACAAGCACATACTTCTCTGCTTCTCATCAGCTTCTATACAAATCCGAGGGGGGGGGGTGAGAAGAGATGCCAATGACTTTAGATTTTAGAAGAGAATATGTTAGATAGGGCGAACGGAAGAGACTGGACTCAGGCTTCGGTGACAACAGCTCTTTATTCAGCAACTATGTACACATCCAGCAACGGCTTGCCTGACAGCTTGCCCTTTTATAGGGAACTGTCAGGCAGTTCCTCCAATCAGGTTGGCTTATTTTCCCACCGGAACGGTGGACCTGATTGAAACCTTCTTAACTGATTCTGAATATCTAACACCCCTCCCCTCTGAGTATGGACTTTGCCCAATCAGAAAACCCTTAGCTAACGTAGTCCCATAAGTAGGCGGGGTGCTTATGGGCTCTTTCAGGCCTGCGCAGTTCAGTTGGTGTGGTGGTGGCAGACCATTCAGTTGGATCTGCTGCAGTAGTGGGTTCTAAAACCCATTACTACCGGTTTGCGCTCACGTGCGCATGCGACGCTTCTGCGTGGGCGGAGCCTCCCGCCGCCGCTACAGGTTCTAAAAACCAGGCCGAACTGGGAGCAACCCACTGCTGGTCTGCTGCCAGCCTTAGGTCTTCCACTGGATTTGCCTGGAAGTTTTGGGGCATAGTGGCTTCTGGGTCTTCTTCTCCCAGAGACCGTCGCTGGACGCTTGGCTCTACAGGTACGTGATCCGGTTCCTTTGGGCTTGAGTCTGCTGTGGAGGGAGTGTGTGTTTGTTTAGTGTCTGTGAGTTTTAGGTCATTGTTTTTAGATTCTATTTCTGGTTGCCTAGTGGTGGAGTGCCCTAAATGACCCCGGAGTTGGTCTATGTGCCTTCTCCATTGCCTGCCATCATCTACAGTAGTTCCACCTGGTATGAGTGCGGGCCAGTGATTCCAATTATTTTGCCAGGAATCCAGAAGGCTCCCCCAGCGTATTTGTGGGCATATACTTGGTCCCCTACGCTGAAGGACCGGGTTTGGCTGGTCGAATCGGTTGGTATGTCGGCCGAATAGTTAGGGTGCAGCCAGTCTAAGAAAGATCTTAATCGGCAACCCATTAGAAGTTCAGCGGGGCTTCTTCCCATTGTGGCGCTAGGGGTGATGTGTTGGACTAGGAGAAATTTATCTATGCGGGTTTGCCAATTGCCTGGGCCCATTCTGGAAAGGGCTTCTTTTGCAGATTGCACCATTCTTTCTACTTGACCATTGCTGGCCGGATGAAATGGTGCGATCAGGGCATGCCTAATTCCCTGCTCTGCTAGGAAGGTCTCGAACTGGACAGCTGTAAATTGGGGCCCGTTATCTGAAACCAAGACATCGGGCAGGCCATCCATGGAGAACAGTCTCCGTAGCACCTTGATGACTGCTTCTGCCATTGTTGTGCCCATGAGGACGACCTCAAGCCATTTCGAGTATGTGTCCACTATAATTAGAAAAGTTTGGCTGTGCACGGGGCCAGCAAAATCGATATGGACCCTAGACCAGGGGGCTTTTGGTTTTTCCCATTTGTTTACTGGCGCTATGGGTGGGGCTGGTCGGGATTCCTGACACAGGGTACAGGTGGCGACCACTCCGTGATCTCCCTGTCCATATTTGGCCACCAGACATAACTTCTGGCCAATACTTTCATCCTGACAATCCCCGGGTGCCCCACATGCAGTGCCTCTAAAACTGGTATCCTTAATTTAGGCGGAACAATTGCTCTGTCACCCCACAACAAACATCCCCTTTGAGCAGATATTTCATGCTGTTTTGCAATAAATGGTTTAAATTCCTCCCCAACCGACCCCTTGGGCCACCCCCTCCACACCCAGTTCAAAACTTTTACAAATGTATTGTGCTTGGCTATCTCAACTGAGGTAACTGGGTCGGAGTCTAGGCAATTAATTAGCAGGACTGGGTTGCCAGGGGTTGGATCTTCCAGGAGTTCTGGGAGTGGGCATCTGCTAAGTGCATCCGTGTGTCCCAGGGTCTTTCCGGGGTGATGGGTGAGTTTATAGCTGTATGCCGCCAGAAAAATTGACCAATGGTTCATTCGTGGTGACAAGGACATAGGGGTGGGGTGGTCTCCAGCCAAAAGTCCCAACAGTGGTTTATGGTCGGTGAAGAGTTCGAAATCCTGACCATAGAGGTACTCATGAAATCTTTTGACCCCGGCCACCGCAGCCAGCACTTCCCTGCCCAGCTGGCTATAGTTCCTCTCTGCCCCAGATAGAGTCCTGGAATAGAAGGTGACCGGGGCCTTGGTGCTGTCAGTTTCAGACATTTGTGCTTCAGGTGGCTCTGTTTAAGGCTTGGAACTGCCTGCTTCAGGGTGGCCCAGGAAACGATAGTTACTGATGACCCCGTGTCTATCTCCATGTCGCATGGGGATCCTTCGATGTGGATTGTCACGTGCAGTTTCTTATTTTGGGGGGTGCTGGCTTGCCCGATCCTCATCTGGTATGCTTCCGGAGCCTCCAAGTGTTCGTTTCTTCACTGGGGTTTCCAGGGCTCATGTTTGGATGGCCTCTGGGTTTCTGGCTGGTTTGCCGGTGGTCGTGCACAAAATGATGTTGGTTGGCTGGCTTGGCAAACCCTTGCCAGGTGCCCTTTTCAGGCGCACCTCTGGCATATAGCGTCTTTATAGTGGCAGACTGCTCTTGAATGTTTCCCCCCAAAGCCGGCACAAAAGTATTGCGTTTCCTCGGTGTCAGGGGCTACTTTTCTGTGTTCTGAGCGAAGTCAGTATACTTGTTCCTCGCTGTTGTCCGAGTCTTCACGTTTGGTGTCTCCTTGATGAATGTTGACAGTTCTGCACCCCGTGGGGGGAGTGCCGTGCTTCTGGAGAGTTTCAGCCAATCTGTTGCACAATTCCGTCGCACTTGCCTTGTCTAATGCTGCCTGCAGAGTGAGGTTCGGCTTAGCTAACAACTGCCATTGCAGGTGGAGGTCCCTCACTCCGCAGATGAGTTGGTCGAGCAAGACCTCATCCAGGTCTCTGAACCCACAGTACTTTGCTGCCTTTCGAAGTGCGGCGACGTACTGGTTGACGGTCTCCCTGTCTTTTTGATATTGCCGATGGAATTCATGTTGCATCACAACTTTGGATGGCATCGGGGTGTAGTGCGTCTTCAGGGTGTTCTGTAATACCGGCCATGGTACTGATTGTACGGTGGCTGGCGTGCAGAGTGACGTCGCAGTATCAAACACCTCGTGTTCGCAATGGCTGAGGAAGAGAGCCCTCTTCCTGTTGTCCGATAGACCTAGGAGATCGTTTGCCTCCATGAAGCACTCAAAGCGAATGATATACGAGTCCCAGTGTTCTTTGGCTGGATCGTATGGAGCTGGAGGGATGAAAGATGTCATATTGACAGGCCGATGCAGATTCGAATTTGCTGCTCAAAATGGCCGCTGATCCTGGCGTTCGTTAGCTCTGTCTGGGACTGGCTGGATTTAGTTGTCAGCTCTTTTTGTCTCAGTCGTCTTCCAATCCCACCTTCATTGCCAGTGTTAGATAGGGCGAACAGAAGAGACTGGACTCAGGCTTCGGTGACAACAGCTCTTTATTCAGCAACTATGTACACATCCAGCAACGGCTTGCCTGACAGCTTGCCCTTTTATAGGGAGCTGTCAGGCAGCTCCTCCAATCAGGTTGGCTTATTTTCCTGCCAGAACGGTGGACCTGATTGAAACCTTCTTAACTGATTCTGAATATCTAACATATATAGTTCAGTGTTGAACTGTGGCATTCTTGGGCACTCTCTGAGCTTGATTGTTTGCTTGCAGACATTTCGTTACCAGATATTACCAGGTAATATCTTCAGTGCTCTTCAGTGCAGTGACTTTAATTAATTAATTAAATATTGTGTATTAATTAATACACAGGAAAACAATAGATACAAACTCAAGGTAAACCGCTCCAAACTCGATTGCAGAAAATACGACTTCAGCAATAGAATGGTCAATGCCTGGAATGCTCTACCTGACTCCGTTGTTACTTCATCAAACCCCCATAGCTTCAACCTTAAACTGTCTACAGTGGACCTCACCCCATTCCTAAGAGGTCTGTAAGGGGTGTGCATAAGCGCACCAACGTGCCTACCATCGCTGTCCTAATGTCCCCTTTCAGCACCCACAATGTCTGAAGGCAAGTTGTTCCACTGGTTAATTGTCCCGTTAGGAAGTTTCTCCTTAATTCCAGGTTGCTTCCCTCCTTGATTAATTTCCATCCATTGTTTCTTGTCCTGCCGGTGAGTTAAAGTTAGGGGTGCTCATTAGGGCCATTTCTTGCACTGTGAGAATGTGTTAAAATAAAATAAAATAAAATAAAATAAAAAAATAAAATAAAATAAAATAAAATAAAATAATAAAATAAAATAAAATAATAAATAAATAAATAAATAGCTGACTCTTTAAAGCAAAGACAGTGACTTGTGCAGAAGTTTGGAAAAGGGCCTGGCTGCATTAATTATTAGCAGAAAAGCATTTCTTCTGATCATTATTGAAGTATATAAACCCTTAAAGTTCAGATAACCAACAATAACAGTGGATTAAGTCTGGAACATTGGTATGGTCTTTATCTTTACTTTCTCACTATGGGTTTCTTTGATGGGCAAAAGGTCTATAAGGAAGAACATTCTAAATCAATAATTTTCCTTAATAAGATTTTGGTATGAATAAAGAACCTATTACTTTCACCTCCTGTGCAACTCTAATGGTGCCAGTGCCATTCATTTCCCAGCTTAAATTACTCTGATGCTTGCTACAGCAAAAGACAGGGATATGTTTATTGCTTTATTAAAAAATCATCCTTAGCTGAAAGGTGTGCTTGCTCCCTGTGATTGATGAGAAAGGAGTCTTTGCTTTTCCCTCTTTTTCAAAATCAAGTATGCATAATCAATTTGTCATTAAAATGGAAATGAGTTCAGGTAATGATAACCCAAAGAAATTAATGCATTCCAGTATAAGAATAAATGTTATATATTCATTATAAAATCTGGTTCCCAATTTAAAAGTGATTCCATTTTTTCCAGACTTACAAAAAAGTCCACAAAAGTTACTGGTCTGCTAAGCTTGTGTGTTAAAAAAAAAAAGTAAAATTCTTTGTCTTCTGTTGTCTCCAGGTATTACTATATCAATTATCCACACGTTCTTATTTTCAACCACAATTAAATATGGTATGTTAGGCACCAAGACTTTATCAATATGTATTTGGAAATCCCATAATATTGTAACTTGCTTATTTTCAACTTCTTTTTCATCTACCGTATATGTTCCCACCAATTTTTCATTATTGGCATGTGATAATTTTTGTGGATGTTCCAGTGAATGGTTTTGGTCACTGTATTATGTTATTGTTTATAATCAGTTTATGCAATCTTCTTGCCCAAACTGACCATATAATCTACTGTTTCTTCTGTTTCCTTGTACAGCCTGCACTTCGAATGATTTTTCAATTCTGGCCTTGATTACATTAGTCTGAATAGCTTGTTCTTGAAAAGCCAAATCAAGTCTTCAGGTTTTTTTTTTTTTAAGTTCAAGTTGCAAGTTGTAATCCTTTGCCAGATTTTATCTTTATCCACTTTCCCTTCAGTCTTTTGTAGAAATTGACCATATAATGCTTTTCCTTATCAGCATTCTGTTTATGTTTTTATTACATTATTTTGACATTTATGTTTGGTTTCTTGTGCAGTCAGTAAGTTCCAATTTTTAACTTGCATCAATGCTTGTTCTTGTTTGTTTGCTTTTCTGTTTGAAAGTTTGTTTAACCTCTTCCTCCATTTCTTTGGGGCAGGTATAATCTATAAATATCACCACAGGGTTGTAATATATAGTAAATATTCATCAATTTTCTTGTTTTTCAGTCTAAACTGTCTTTTCCAGCTTGTGTCCAGTTAATAATTCGAGCAGTGTATGGCTTAGGTATTGATACCTTTGATAGTGTTTCCACCCTACAATTTCATCTTTAACAATTTTACCACTCTTCAGATATATTCTTTACTAGTCACATTTCATGCTTGATGTCATCCAACAGTAAACTGTTCAGAAAGTTGTAGATTTGATCCAGATGTGTTCTGAGGGTTTGGCCATTTGGCATTTAAACTCCATTATTGATTTTCTCCCAATTTATTGCACCTGTGTCACATTTCTCTAAACTCAGAGGTGGGTTCCTCCCGGTTTGGACCAGTTCGCCCGAACTGGTAGTGACCTGCTGGTGATGTCACAATGATGTCACGGATTTGGTTCGGTTGGTGCCAGTCCGTGGGCGCCGCCATCTTTTTTTGAATTTTTTTGAATTTTTTTTTGAAAATTTTTATTTATTTATTTTTTTCTTCTGCACATGTGCAGAAGCCGAGTTTCCGGCACTGCGCATGCGTCGCCATCTTGTTTTCAGCTTTTTAATTTTTTTATTTTTTGCACTGCGCATGCGCGTGCACCCACAAGGCGCGCGTGCGCCCACGAGGCACGCCCACGCGGCGCAGGAGGAAGCGAACCGGCAGTGAGGTACGTTAGAACCCACCCCTGTCTGAACTGTATTCCATTGTCATGTCATTGCTAAAAATTCTTACAGTGTTTGTCAGTTAATGGATTTCAATTTCTTATTTTCCATAAAGTTCCGGGTCATCCATATATATATATATATATATATATAGCAAATGTGGGATTTTATTAACATTTTCTGTTTGTTAGACAAAATTTGTTTGTTTCAAAATGACTGAAAATGGGATCATCGTAATCACAAATAATAAGGATGACAATGAATTACTCCGGAAGATGCCTTTCCTAATGTTGACAAATCCATATTTTTCATTTACAATCACCAATTCTGTCTTCCACAGCCTCATTATTATTATTTTTTCTATAAACATTCTAGTGTTTTTTTACTGATGCAAATTGTTTCCAAACATTTGATGATCCAATTGTGGGATAATGAATCAAACACCTTTTTATAATCTATCCAGATTATATGTAAATTGGTTGTTTGGTTTTTGCAATTCTCCAAAATTATTTTATCAATCAGAAACTGATCTTTTGTAACTCTCCTTTTCCTTTCCTTTCCTTTCTGTTCTACTCAAAGGATATTATTTTCTTCTACTGTCTACTATTATGCCTGTGAATAATTTAAATAATGTAGGCAAGTATATTGGCATATCGTTTCCTGGTGGTGTCCTTTTCATTGGAACCTTTTGAATCAGGTAAGTTTTGCCCATTAATAACCAGTCGCAGATGTCTCCTTTATGTAATATTTCATTAAACTGCTTAGCTATAATTGGATGCAAGCTAGTCCAATATTTGAGCCCTAAGCCATACAATCGATCATTTCCAAGAGATTTCAAGTTTTTAATTCTTCTCACTTGATTCTTAACCATTTCTGCTTATTATTAGTTCTTCCATCTGACTTTTACTAAATTCATCTTCAAATGCTTTCATTCATTGAGCACTTTTATTATAGTCTTTTTCAGTTTCCCATACATTTTCCAAAAACTGGATTGCTTCCTTTTTGCTTGGTTTTCTATTTTCAGAATTTCTATTGCTATTTATATGTTGGTAGAATTCTCTCTGATCTGACTAAAGTAGCTGATTTTGCTAAAATTGGATGATTCGTGCCTCATAGCAGTCAATTTTCCCCAATGATTTGTTGCTCTATGACAGTGATGGTGAATCTTTTTTGGTTCGCGTGCCAAAAGGGGGGGAGCGCGGGGGGTCACGTGTGTGCATGCCCACACCCATAATTCCATGCGGCCTCCCCGCGCATGTGTGTGTGACCCCCCCACTCCCGGCACATGATGGCATGCCCGTTTTTCACTCTCACCAGGCTTCAGAGCCTTTCTAGGAGCCTGGGGAGGGCGAAAACGGCCTTCTCTACCCCCCCGGAGACCCTCCGGAGGCAGAAAATGGCCCATTTGCCAACTTCCGGTTGGACCGGAAGGCCCATTTTTTTGCTCTCCCCAAGCTCCAGAGCCTTTCTAGGAGCCTGGGGAGGGCAAAAACGGCCTTCTCCACTCCCCCAGAGGTCCTCCAGAGGCCGGAAACGTTCCATTTGCTGACTTCCGGTTGGACCGTTGCTCTCCCCAGGCTTCAGAGCCTTTCTAGGAGCCTGGGGATGGCAAAAACGGCCTCCCCCCCCCC
>QLTV01000601.1:2852166-2877998 GCA_003457575.1 Thermophis baileyi | reverse complement strand
CATTCCATTCCATTCCATTCCATTCCATTCCATTCCATTCCATTCCATTCCATTCCATTCCATTCTATTCTATTCCTGAGTCCTGTTGCCCACTTGTTGACAGATGCCCAGGAATTCTAACATCTGAAATAGTCCTTGACAAAGGGACCCTGATCTGGTAAGGAGTCTTTTTCTGTGTTCCTTTTGGTAGAATACACTATTGCCAGCATAACCTTCAACCTTATGAGAGCATCAGAAACCCCAATCCTATATGTCAAGGAGAGAACTTTGGAGAGGATTGTCTCAAAGATGCTTTTTCAAAAGGCAACTGGACTGTTTGTTTCCTTGAGGAAGAAGATGGCCTTTTGCTTATCATCCAAGAAGCTTCATTTTGCTTATCATCCAAGAAGCTTCATTCGTCAGTTGTGACTGAATGATGGGGAGATTGAAGGATAGGTTCTGACAGGATGGGTGGAGGAGGAAATGGAAGGATTGAATATCTGGTCAGTCATTTGGTCATTAGCACTCTCTCTGAGAGCCATTGAGGCCACTTGGGGATCCGTGCCCTCAGGGTCACCTGAATCTTGGAGGGGATTATGTAATTTTGAAAAATAAAACTTAAGGCCTGATCATTAGCAAACTATTTTTTCTACACTTTACTTCCTGGCTTGTAAATCTTTTACAACTCAATGATAAAACCATAGACATTAACATTTTCAAGAAAGATAAAAAATTGAAAAGAACACAAATTGTTGCCAATACAGAAAATCAGTCAAACAAGGAAGGAAGAAAGGAAGGAAGGAATTATAATTAGTACCAGAAAATGTCACCATTATGATTACTTTTCTTTTCCAGCTTTTCTTTTCTTGTTGGGTTTTGGCTGTGCCTGATTAATACAGTATTTCTTATGACTTTTCACAGCTGACATTCCCAAACTGCTTCGTGGTGCATCCATTTCAATAAAGAAAGCTGCATTGTCTGCATCAAAAGGCACAGTGCTCAGTGAGAGGACTCTTTTCTAATAGGCTTTTTGTAGTGCTCTTTTCCTTAAAATGGACTAAAATGATTTTCATTATCTTCCCTCAATAGAAACTCATCGCTTCTGCCACCTTCTTCTGCCAAGTAGATCAAACATGGGTCGTGTGGAGACTGAACAACTTTGTTCTAAAAATGAAGAAGGGAGAAGGAAGAAAAGCAGCTGTTTCTGTAGGGCAGAGTTAAAGTTATTAGAAATGGCCCTGGGTCGGTGAGAAATGGCCACTCAAGTTCCTCCAGCTTTCAAGTTGAAAGGGGGGGGGGAAGAGGATTTGGAGAGGAAAGGATACCAATGTCACCAGTGGGGATGCTCATTTTTCTACAGGAATAAAAAAATTGTGTAGATCTGGGTGAATTAAGAGAAGGAAAAAGCATCACATCATCCTGAATTGTATGTTTGACAGTAGCCCTACATACCTGCAGTGTTTAAAATTTAGCCATTTAAGCTTCAATGCACTGGTAAGTCAAAGGTGAAGGGAAGAAAAGAGCAAGGTTGAATTTCTTGAGGTTTTATTCTTTACAAATTCTATGTAGTATCTGCACTCACTAAGTCCATCTTAAATATCAACGCCTATATTCACAAGTGACCAATCTTTCACAGACTTACGTGGGGAGTACAGAAGCAATAACCTTTCTTACATCTCAGTCCTAAAAATGTTCATTCTGAAGTTTATTTATTGTGCTCCTGTATTGCCTAATCTAAGTGACTTATAGTGCTTTACATGACAAATGGGATCAATAATATCATAGTTATTAATCTGGAGAGCTTAGTTAAAAACATACCTTAGTTCTTGACTTACAATCATTCACTTAGTGACCATTTGAAGCTACAACACTGAAAAAAACTGAGTCACAGCTGGTTCTCACATTTATGATCATCTCAGCATCCCCATAGTCACATTATCAAATTCAGACTCTTGGAAACTTGTAGTGTTCCTGGGGTTATGCGATTACCATTTGTTAGCTTCCCAGGTGGCTTCCAGTAAGCAAAATCAATGGGGTAAGCTTGATTTGCTTAATGACTGCATGATTGACAATGAAAATTCTGGTCCTAATTATGGTTGTAAGTTGAGGACTACCTGTAAAAAAATATATATGAATGCATTCCAGCCATTCCAATGAGACATATGTGCATTTCTCATTTAGTATCCTGAAATTGAGAGAACATTTAGAAACATTGGTTTCTCTTCTGTAATCTTTGAGAATTCAATAATGTTCTGTTTTAGATCTTTCTTACAGCCTGAAGTGTTTTGCTGTGAGAAATGTAATACTTAATGGTTTCTGGGTTTCAGCAAACAGATATACCTGGCCGAGCTTGTCTCTGCTCAGAATTTAAGCTGTGTTAGATCTAATTAGTACAGTTGGTTTCCCAGGCTGAACACTGGACAGGGAAAATAAAACAAAATTTCAAAGAAGACAGTTCCAAACCACTTCTCTTCAGTCACAAGGAAAACCATCTGGCTATGTCCATTCAATTCTCTGGAAGCTGAACTTGACTCGAATCCATTTTTACCATGTCCTAACTTTTCCAAGTGACTTATGTACCTTCTGGAACTTTGCAGTGATAAGCTCCATGATTTCTCTTTTAAAATATTGTGATACTGCGATCTCTCTTATAAATATTGCATAATCATTGCAATTATTTTGGCCTTAGGAAGGTTCCCCAGGGAAACAGTCTAATTTTGATTTCATTAGGGCATTTATATTCCCCTTCTGATTTTTAAAATATAAAATGGATATTTATTAATTATAAAGTTATAAAATTTGCATTAAAATGGGGGAGGGGCAAGACAAAAACTAAGTAAAAGGCACTCTTTCGAGGTAAGCCAGATAGCCATTTTCACTAAAATATATATGATAAGCTCTTCCCCAAGACTTAATATTGTTATTATTTATTACTAATGTTTTGGATGATTATTTTCTTTAATAGAAGAAAAAACCCATTATATTTGAAGAGTTTTGATATTGCTAAACTGGGTGCTTACATCTTTCCTTTTGGTTCAAATTACAATGTGCATAAAGATGAGTGGGAGTTAAATGTTTTTATTGCTCATTAGCTCTGGCAAATAAATGAAGTATGAAGAGGCAATGCCTCTCTTGTGAGAAGAAATCAGGTGCATTGATAGTCTGGGCGAACCCATTTCATGGTCTTGATTATGGTAAATGGATGTTCTTGGCTGTTATGCTATTTTATGTTATTTTTAATTTTGGACGTTTTTACTATGTTTTATTCTATGTTTTTAACTGTTAGCTGTCCAGATGTAATGAGATGATTGGCCATATCAATTTATTCAATAAATATAAAATAAATAAATAAAGGACTTCTAGGGATCTCTAGCCAGTCGTTGTCCAGAGTGGACCTTTGGATCAGATTAACCTGTGGCCTAATCCAACAAGTTGGTTCTTATATCTTCATTTATGAGCTTGTACAACTCATCCAAAGTATCTTGAATATATAAAGAACATTCAAATCTATCTATCAAGTGATAGTTTCCACCAGTGACATCACTGTGATGTGGTAGAGAAACTACTAGCATAAGCACATCGTCAATGCTTCAGCTTGGGATTGCAGAAATCTCCAGCAGAAAATAAAATACCAAGACTCAAACATTGCAGTTTAAGAATTCTTGCATGTCTTCATACCCTCAAAAAATAGAAAATCCTACTAATTTCCAAGAGAAATAGAGTTGGAAGAGACCTTGGGGGTCTCCTAGTCTAACCCCCTGCCTGAGCAGGAGACCCTATACCAGGGCTGTCAAACTTGTGGCCCGCGGGCCAAATGCGTCATGCTCTGGCTATGCCTGCGCCCGGTTTAGCAAAGGGGAAAAAAGTCCCGATACATCACGTGATGACACTGTGATGATGCAAGTTTGACACCCCTGCCCTATACCATTATCTGAAATGGTATAGGGTTTCCTGCTCAAGCAGGGGGTTGGACTAGAAGACCTCCAAGGACCCTTCCAACCCCATTATTCTATGTTCAATATTCTCTGGAAAAATAGGTGATTTGGAAGATGTTAATCATTATGAAGAGAACAGTTTTTATTCTCAATGTGACATCAACAGAAACACACATTCTACCTGGTAACAAAGGAAATGCTAAGGCTCAAAAAGTATTTCATTTTATAAAAGAAACTAATTAAATTGTGGGTCTTAAGGTCCACCATCAAAGGCTTACTTTAGATACAAGCAAACCTGGACATAAATATAGAACATTTCTCAGTTGAACTTGCATGATCTTCTCCCCATATTCTAAGAACTGTCTGCTCCAAATGTAAAATGAATGAAGAATATTCCATGCATCTAAAGCAACCTCTTCTGATCTAGAGTCTCCTTGCTGTGTTGGACTTTATCTTCAATAATTCCAAAGGTGATTTGCAATATATGGAGGGCATCTGGAGAACATTGCTTAGAGAAGGCTGCCCAGAAATCTTCCAGGCTGGGCAACTTGCTACAAATCAGCTTGATAAAAGAATTTCAGGGGCCTTTCTGGTATAGCTGCTGATTTAAGACCGAAAACTGTCCTGAGACTGAGAAGCTGTCTCCTTCAAGATGCCCCAATATGATATTTCCAATTACTTTACTTTTATTTTATTTTACTTGAATGAAGTCAAATCATTAAAATACTGTAAGTCTAAGAAATGATTCTAGAGTTTATCTGACTTTGTAGGTCTTGCTTTATGCAGACCGTTTCTTATTTTTCCAGAAACTAGTGCTTGCTATTTGGTGTTGAGCTGCAGGACCCAACAATTCTATCCAGTATGGCTCTTAGAATATATGTACATTAAATTTGTCCACCGGGACTTCCGGTTGCAACTGTGGTGAGAACAGCTGGAAAATAGCGGGCTCTCCTGAGCCCCGTGAAAATCCAGCTGGTAACCGCTGCCAGGAGACCCTTTGGGGTCACAGCCATCTTGTAGAGATGGTGAAGGAAGGAGAGGCGCTTTGCTGACCATGAGGAATCCACAAATTCCTCATTAGGTCCGAAGCAAGCTCTCCCCGAACGGCAGCAGGCACGGCCGCCATTGCTGGCAGCCCTGAAGCCAGGACAATCGGGAACCAAGATTGTGCAGAAGCGGTGTATGGACAGAACATTGAAATTGGGTGAGATTTTTACCAACTTTTACTTTAATGACTTGCAATAACAAGAAGAATACGAAAAGAAAACTCCTAAGCTTAAAATAGTGGCAAATTGAAACACAGAGGGGAAAAAACAAAGAAACCGGAAACAAAAAAGCAGAAAAGACCCAAGAGAACCTATAAAAATACAGACAGTGTGGAAAAAAGCTCAAATACTTTGAAAGTGATTTTAGGGAGAAGCTATTTGATTATTTGAATTGCTAAACCTCTTGGATTTATCCAATAATCAGCTGTTTTTGACAGAATGTTTACTTGGATTGGAGTATAAGAGAGCCATCTACTGGAGAAAGAGAAGTACTGCAACATTATAGCCATAGTATCAGGGGTGAAATGCTACTAGTTCGGACCGGTTTGGGTGTACTGGTAGCGGTGGCTGCCGGTGGTTCACAAAACTGGTAGCGACAGTTGGCTGGCCACACCCCTGAACCG
Source organism: Thermophis baileyi (assembly GCA_003457575.1). Taxonomy (NCBI): domain Eukaryota; kingdom Metazoa; phylum Chordata; class Lepidosauria; order Squamata; family Dipsadidae; genus Thermophis; species Thermophis baileyi. The sequence goes on along the minus strand of QLTV01000601.1, from coordinate 2,872,415 downwards.
GTCCCCCAGTTGCCGCTCACTCACCCTGCAAGCGGATGTCCCGGGGCTGCACATGCGCTCTGGCCCTATCCCGGCCAGCCTGATGTCATGCTGGAGCGGCAGCAGTCCAATGCGGTGCGCATGTGCAGCAACCCCGGGAGTCGGGACATCTGCTTGCCATCCTGGAGCGCTGCTGCCGCCGCAGCATAAGGTAAGGCCAATGCTGGCGGTGGGAGGGAGGAAGACCCGCTGCGCTCATCCGACTGCCGCCTGCTTGCCTTCCCCTCCGCCTCGGGTCCTGTTCCCTGCATCCATGATGGGGGATGAGCTGCTTCCGGGCCGGGCCGCCTGCCCTCGGGCCCCCGAAGGGCAGGGTGTGCTCTGCCGCCGCCTCTGCTGCCAGCACCAGTGGCGGTGGCAGAGCTTGCTTGGGCTGTCCCAAGCAAGCTCTCCGCCATCCCGGAACTGCGCCATGTTGGAAAATTCCCCTGCATGCCGCAGTTCTGGCACCGACCCGCGCTCAAACAAAGCCTCGCTGGGCGGCTCTGAGTCTGCCCCCACCGCAGCCGCGCAGGAAAACTCCCCGGCATGGTGCAGTTCTGGGATGGCAGAGAGCCCAGGCAAGTTCTGCCCCCACCGCCGCCACTGCTGCCGGGTGTGTCCGGGTGTGTCCGCGCTGGAGAACTCCCCAGGAAGGGCTCCGTGACCGTCTATGAGCCCAGACCAGGTATATGTGTGTGTGCCAGAGGTGGGTTCCTCCTGGTTTGGACCGGTTCGCCTGAACCGGTAGCAACCCGCTGGTGACGTCACAGAGCCGGTTCAGTCGGTGCCGGTCCATGGATGCCGCCATATTTTTTTTTGTTTTTTTTTTGAAAAAAATTTTTTTGGGGGAATTTTTTTTTCTTCTGTGCATGTGCAGAAGCTGAGTTTCCGGCACTGCACATGCGTCGCCATCTTGTTTTTGGCTTTTTTGGGGATTTTTTTTGGATTTTTCGGCACTGCGCATGCGTGGGAGGAAGCGAACCGGCAGTGAGGTAAGTTAGAATCCATCCCTGGTGTGTGTGTGTGTGTGTGTGTGTGTGTGTGTGTGTAAATGATACTGATATAAACGTGTGTGTGTCTATATCTGTACAATAAAAACCAAAATTTTGGTTGCTAAGCAAGAGCGTTGTTAAGTGAGTTTCACCACATTTTACAAGTTGGCCACGCCCACCCGGTCACCTGACCACCAAGCACGCCCACCTGGTCACCTGACCACCAAGCACGCCCAACAGTCACCTGACCACCAAGCCACGCCCACTTGAAGCCACACCCACCTGACCTCCAAGCCACGCCCACAGAACCGGTAGGGAAAATTTTTAGATTTCACCACTGCACAGTATACTTAATGAAAGCTAATCTAATACACACAGAGTCTAATATACAAAACAGAAGCAACAACATCTGGTGAATGGCCTGACCTTGACGACTGGGAAAACTCGAGAACATTCAATAGTCACTTAGTGTGTTTTTTTTCTTTACTTTTGAAGAGTTACAAAAGGAACTAATTTGCAAATAACTAAATCTTATTAAAATTGACTATTGGATTATAGATTGGAAAGACTGGAAGAATTTAGTGGATTAATCTGGACTAATTTGGACTTGGACTATTAATGTTACTTAATAGAATATTTTAAGAGGCAAAAGAAGAAAAGGTCAGAAGAAAAGAGGGAAGAAGGAGAAAAGAGAGAAGAAGGAAATAAGACTTTAAAACTTGGACAATTGGGAGATACATAATTGGGGAATTATAAGGCTGTAAATTATTATGAAATAAAATGTGGGTTTTGGGAGGTATAACTATGGGATTGATGTAATTTGATTAAATAGAAGCTTCTTAAATATCGAGATATTGGAATAATAGAAATATACTTTTTATAAGCTGTACTAAATCACTATAAAATGGAACTAGAAATGCATGAAGAAATATTGTGCATGTTAAAAAATGTGCGTGAATCCTTAAGAAATGACAAAGAGACAAAGGGATTGTTTAAAGATACAGAAATGAATGTAGAAGCTACTCAACAAATAGATGAGAAACTAGAAAAAGCAGAGGAAGGTGAAAATAAAAATGAGAAGCAAGAAGTTAGGAACAAAGAGGATAAGAGAGTAATAAGTAGAAGACAAATATATAATATTACAATTTATAATGGTATAGAGAGAAGAGAGAAAAACTCCTTTAAAAAACAAAAACAAAAGGAAGTTCTGTGGATGGGTGTTCAAAAAATGCAGCAGAAAGAGACAAAAGGCACTCAGAAGGGAAAGCTTAGTAGGCACAAAAAATTTAAAGAGATACAAGATTCCAAGAGAGAGAGATAAAAGATTGACCAAAAAATCAATAAACGATGGAATTTTAGAAAGACTAAGAGATGATGGATAGTGGAAAAAGTATATTAATAAAATGGGAAAATACCACAACCCCAATAAGTTTAGATTAGTAGATGGTAATTTAAGATTAGACAATTTAACTGAAGTATTAATATTAACAGTGTGTTAAAAGATATTGTGAATTTAAAATATTCATGATTATAAAATGTGGGGATCTTGAGATACACTCCCGTGATGGATTGAATAATTTTAATAATCCTATACATTTGGAATATTGATTTTATGGTGGAATAATGAGTGATTTTTAAAATATTGAATGATAACATTTACTAAGGGATAATAAACACAGGGTGCGAAGAAATGTTATTTATGCTTAAATGAATTAAAGGGAAAATGTAAAAGGAATATGAAATGAGACCAGTATTGTTTGAAGTTGGAAGATCAGAATTCCATATACTATTTGTATTATTATTGTTAACGTAGTATAAAAAAGACCTGACCCAATCAATGTACTGTCCACAAAATATGTATGTTTATATTGGAAAAAATAAAAAACTTAATACAAAAAAAAATTGTCCACCTAAAGGGGGAAACAAACCTTTGAGTATTAGAAGAAAATTTGCTTCTGTATTTACAGTTGATATTTGCAGTGTTAACAGCAACTGAAATCTTACAATGTGTTTGTTTATAAGGCTCCATCCTTTACTGTATAATTTTCCAGCTAAAATTAACTGTGAAGGAAAAAAAAAGATAGACCAAACTGAACTGCAATTACTGCTATTTTGTTCTCTACATAATTGCACTTCATTTAAAATCTTTTACATAAGTTTTTAAACTTTTTTCTGTTCACATTATTTAATTTACTGCTGTTATTCAACCATTTGCTAAACAAATAGTATCTAATCCTCCCCAACATATTTTAAAGCCTTAAATAAAACCTTAAATGCCCAGATTTTGAATAGTGCATCATCAGTACTCATTGTCTTTTTTATTTGTGTTAGCCTTGCATTTACAAGGCTTATCACTATTTATGATTCACATTGTGTTGCAACAAATAACAAGGACTTCATAAATCACACTGTTTTCAACTGTATCAAAGCTATTATGGTCGGAAAGTTTTGTTTTGCCTTTAACTATATTCCCATAACTTGCCTTGTTGAAATGTGTGGGTTTAAGATTGACCATATGGTCCTCCATAAAATAATATGGTGTCTTTGTTCTCACAATCTTATTGCTAATTAAAAGAAGTAAGAATATAAAATGCAGGCCATCTGCTTATAAGTCCCATAACAACTGACTTTTAGCATTAGTAGTTAAAGTATCACTTATGGATATATAGTATGAAACTATACTTTATACAGGATTAATACATCACATTTATGCAGGGGTGAAATTCAAAATTTTTCTCTACCGGTTCTGTGAGTGTGGCTTGGTGGGCGTGGCAGGGGAAGGATACTGCAAAATCTCCATTCCCACCCCACTCTGGGGCCAGCCAGAGGTGGTATTTGCCGGTTCTCCTCAAAATTTCCGCTACCGGTTCTCCAGAACCTGTCAGAACCTGCTGAATTTCACCCCTGCATTTATGGCATAACTCAATTTCTTTAGTTCCAGTTTGGCATGCAATCCAAGCCACTGTGATTTCTTTAGTTCCAGTTTGGCATGCAATCCAAGTCATTTTTGGCTTTCTATAAGGTGTAAATCCAATCATGCTGGCTTATGCTCAAATCAATTATAGAAAATAACGGCATAATACTATGGTTGAATGTGGCTAATGGGCTAAAATATTGGTCCTTTTAATTTAGGGAAGTAAAATTTAAAAGTGGGATCCATATTGATTGCCTAATAGCCTGTTTGCCACTCTCTGTGTTTCAGTTTGTAATCTGAAAAAATAGACTTTCCCCACTTGCATGCTATTCACAAAATCTACCAGGTTAGGAGTAAAGATTTGGACAAAATATTTATCTTGCATTCCGCACTCTGATCCAGGATGCCAACTGGTATCACAGATGCTACTCAGTTCACCAGACTATCCTAAGACTTCTGCTGTCTGAAGTAGTGCAACCAGTCTAATTCACAAGCCAATTTCACAAGCCATTTATATCAGAATATCTTCTAATCCTTAATCCTTTTATTTTATCAGAATATCTTCTAATCTTTAATCCCTTCTGATAGTTTCAAACCTTCCTACTTAGTTTTGCACTTCCTATAGAATATTGCAAAGTTTGGCCTTCCCTGTTTATAAGTCTCTTAAACCACGAATGAGAATGATAGCACTGTAACTTTGAAATACGCTATAATTGGTAGTCCATGAAAGCAGTGATGGCTAAAATACAGTCACAGGAAAAATTGATTTTTGTTTTTTGTGGGAAAAAATTCATCAGGAGGACAGATTGATCTGTATCAGAACTTCTAAGAATGACGTAGTTGCTGTGCCAATAAAATATCCATATAGAACAAATTAATGCGTTCTATGAGATTTCATGTTCTAAGAACTATGAATTATACAACAACATGTTTTTATTACTGGGTAATAGAAATGTAATGCAAATGTTTTGGGACAGATGTTCCCATCTGATGCTGGAAAGATCCAGTTTTTCCTTATATTCAATGGTGTAATCAAAACTCATATCATTTGCATTCACATACTGTGAAAAAGCTGAGCTCATGAAAATTAATTCTTATAAGTTAGTGCCTGTCAAATCCCTAGCAGCAACACACGATGAGAAAAGCGAGGTTCGCTGGAATTGTCACATAAAATGTCACTTAAAAGGAGAGCCAATTGGGTAGTGGTAATGGCATCTGGCCAGAAACTGTGAGACTGTGAGTTCTAGTCCTTCCTTGTGCATGACCTTGGGCCAGTCACTCTCTCTTAGCCCTGGCAAGGAGGCAATGACAAACTTCAGAAAAACTTTGCCAGAAACTAGTCCACGTAGTTGCCAGGAAACAACACTGAAACAAAGACACACATTTACAAAAGTGATTAGGAGGAACCTCTCATTAATGAATTCATTAAGATGAGATCTTTAAAAATTGCTTGAACTTCTTTTTCCAGATAATTTAAATGAAGGACAACAGCCCTTTTACCAGATAAGAAGATTTATTTTTTCTTTGTTAGGTTTTGAAATGCTGGCTTGTTTTTCAACCTTTGAAAACTAGTCTATTCAATCAGTATCTCAAATGGTTATCATAGTTCTTTGTCAATGAAAAATATATGTAATGTAATGTAATATATGTAATGTAATGTAATGTTACATTACATTACATTATATGAACAATTGATATATGATATTATATATGATACGATATTGTCAGTATACAACAGTAGCAATGACGGATTTTATTCAATATTCTGAGTTTTCATATTGTATTCCATCCTTTCAGACCTGAAATCTTTAATGTAATTAGTTTATATGCTAAATTTCTTAACACTGTCCTCCTACCACTAACACATATGTCCTTGTGAATAGAGCCCCTGAGTCACATCTCGTTCTGTTGCCTCTCTGGGGAATTCCAAATGACTTCTGTCTATCCAGTTCTGAAAAAAATTCTCCCACCGTGACTTCTATTTGTTTTTCGTTTCATCCATCCAGGATCCAGAAATAGCTTCCTATGCTCTTAATTTTGTGCTTCCATATGTATCTTCCACCTTTACTTGTTCCTGAAGATTTGTAATTTGTAAAATTTTATATAATGTATTTGACTTTTCTTCTTATGGCTGTAATAAATATTAATTCCTAACAAGTAGGAAGAAATTGACACTTAAAGCCACATTTCCCCTCTATGATTCTTTTCCTCATCAGTGAAATATGAAATATGGATCCTTTGCCATCTGGTGTCTCTTACTCTATCAGAATGGCTTGAGCTATAAAGCTTATTTTTGGAAAACCTCTTTGAGTCTTTGGACTTAGAAAAGCTATTTTCATATGCAGGATTGAACTGGCTAACAAACAGCAATTTCTTACTCTGAGGAAGTTGATTTTCTGCTAGATAAGAAGAAAAAAGCAAGACTCCCAAAGGGATAGTTTCATAGAGAAGGAAAAAAAAACTATCATAACAATTTCATAACCATTCCCCACTGAGACCCAACTCCTGCCACTTCTCTTACAATAGCCTTGGACTGTCAGTGCTTCACTGCTATTTACAGCCATTTGAAACAGCTGACAGGCAATCAAAATCTTGCAATAGTTGCTCAATTTAGCCACCTGTAAGCATCAGTGTTCCACAACTAACACATTTTCTTTTTGTGATTATTTCTGAATTCCATGGCAATATAAAAATGAAGTACACCTAGGGTAATAAGCTGTGCAGTGAATGCATTGCTGAAGCTGGTTTTGGGTGCTTTGCATCTTGCAAATTGATCTGAAAAAGAGGATTTTTCAATCCTGATATATTTCAGGGGCTTTAGCTTTTTAAGCTTCTTAAAGGATGTTTCCCCACTCATCCTTGAGCAGGGATAAAATAAGGCTGGCTGCTGGCATTATTAGCCATTGCTAATTTGTATTCAGACTTCACTGCCTTTCTCCTCAGTCACCTGACTTCTTCCAATGTGATAAACACTTACAGATTTTGATCAAGATTTGGTAGCAGGGTGTCAGAAAAATGAAGAAATACTATTAGCATAAATAGCAATAGCAATAGCACTTAGACTTGTATACCGCTTTACAGTGCTTTACAGCCCTCTCTAAGCGGTTCACAGAGTCAGCATATTGCCCCCCAACAATCTGGGTCCTCATTTTACCCACCTCGGAAGGATGGAAGGCTGAGTCAACCTTGAGCCGGTGAGATTTGAACTGCCGAACTGCAGCTAGCAGTCAGCTGAAGTAGCCTGCAGTGCTGCACTCTAACCACTGCGCCACCTCAGCTCATCAGCCTTTGAAAAGGACCAGCTGCACTCTAACCACTGCGCCACCTCGATAACTATCAGCCTTTGAAAAGGACCAGCTCAGGAAACATGCTCCACAGAAAGACCCTGAAATATACTTTATTGAGATAGCTATAATAATATAGCAGTCCAACAACCATAACTGAGCCTGGTAATTACAGTTATGATGGTTGTAAAGTGGTTCACCACATGACTGACCCATTTTTATAACCTTTTTTGCAACGGTCATTAAGCAAACACCATGGTAATTAACCAAGCACTGCTGCTGTTAAGCAAACCCATCCAAAAAAAAATCCCAACAGTATGACGAGTATAGACGATGTTGAAAGTTAATCCCATCTCCCAGTGTTGGTGGGAGTCAGCTTTCCTAGATAGTTCAGTTAGGAAATATGATCAAATGAGCTAATTCTACTTTATTGTAAAGCTACATCAACAGAATCTTGCAATATAAAATTACAATTCTCCCACCATTTCTCTTACTGCCTGATAAATTAGGGAGGTTTCCTTCTAAGTTTTTTTTTTTGCCTGTTGTATAGCTATGGGCTCCCCCTAACCCTTATCTGATCGCTCTCTTGGCAGCATCTCCTTCGCCCATCTCCCAAAGTCATTCCCACATACCATCATATTGTGTAAGGCCAAGATGAAATACATCAGCTGGCTTATGATCAGACAGCCACAGGCAAAATTGCAGCAACTCTACTGTATCAGTATAGTACTGGGGAAAAGAAACAATGGCAAACTATGCACAGAATACTCTTGGGAGAAACCATCAGGATGCTAACAAATTCAAATGAGAGACAGGAGAGCTTTGATCCCTGCAGTCACTAAGCATTGCTGAGGACTCAAAGGAACATAACAGTTCTTCCTGTAAGTCCTTAGGAAGTTGTGCCATGCATCCTTATTTCAGTGATAGGATGTTCAGAAAAGGAACTTGAAGCCACACAGTTCTTTTCTGGCCCTATGATTCCTAGATCTTTTCAATTTAAGATCAAGATAAGCTGCCTGGAAATTACTTTTGGAATCAGATCAGCGTTCCTGCCCAGAACAAGGTACAGAAGTGATGCTATTAGCAGGTGTAAAGTTTTGAGGATAGAGCTAAATCACCTATGAAGAGACTGCTACAGGGGTGGGTTCCTCCCGGTTTGGACCGGTTCTCCTGAACCGGTAGCGACCCGCCGGTGACGTTACAATGACGTCACTGACTCGGTTCAGTCGGTGCCGGTCCGTGGGCGCCGCCATCTTTTTTTTGAATTTTTTTGAATTTTTTTTATTTATTTTTCCTTCTGAGCATGCACAGAAGCCGAGTTCCGGCACTATGCATGCAGTCGCCATCTTGTTTTTGGCTTTAAAAAAATCAGATTTTTGTTACTGCGCATGCGTGAGCGCACGAGGCACACGCGCCCACGAGGCACGGCCACGCGGCGCAGGAGGGAGCGAACCGGCAGCGAGGTAAGTTGGAACCCACCCCTGGAGTGCTAGTATTATGTACTCCCAAACTTTAATCTGGATAAACTGAGAGATATTATCTTGGAGGTTCAGCATCATGAGCCAAGAACTCATATTGCTGCTAGCTAATAAACTATTAGTAAGAACATTTGCAGTAGCTGTTATTATATTTGAGTAATAAACCTCTAGCTTTGGGTAACCTTTACTTTTGACTAATTAACATGAGTATATCATATATGTGAATAAATCTATAATTTAAGGTTATGTACAATGGGAAAACTTTTCTCATTCATAGGAAGGTTGAACTACTAGGAAATTCTGTAAAAGGGGAATGTTTGTCAAGAAATAAATTTGTCCTTTATACCTGCAGAAGGTTACCCATTAAGAACCTCTCCAATTGGATAATGATGACCACCATCATAGAAAGGCAGAATAATTCCAATTGTCTGATAACATCTTCCTCTTTGAAAGAGTATTAAATAATGGCAATGTACATATGCTCATTTTATGCATTTACCATATAAACAAATAAACAGTTGGATTATACATACTGATCTGTTTGAACACTTAGAAGCTGACCAGCTATTCCTTGAGTGGATGCATTAATGAGGGAAAATGAGTAAATCTTTCAGTTTCATTTTATTTACATTTTTTATCTGCCTTTTTTCATATATAGCTCAAGGTGATGAACATACCAATATTTCTTCCTCCTCTTATTTTCCCACAACAACAACCCAGTCTGGCAAGCTGGGCTGAGAGAGAATGACTAGCCCAAAGTCACCCAGTTGGTTTTTCATGCCTAAAATGGGATTAGAACTCCCAGTTGCCTGGCTTCTAGGTTAACACCTTAGCCACTACACCAAAATAGTTTTGGACTTCTCAGTTTTGGGGTTGTTTCTCATATTTTAGAATTAGGTTAATTATAATATATTTTAATTTTTTTTAATTTCTGAAGTTAAAATACAAAATTTGAAAAAAAGGAAAACAAATAAACACCAAACAGTGATAAACATCAAAAAGTGTACAAAAATAACAAATAATAAATATATCATTAACATTAACATTAAAAATAAATTGTCCACCCTGGTTGAATGCTGAAAATATATCTGAAATATCCGGTACATTCACTTTCCCCCTTCCATAGCTGCTCTACAAGTAATTAGAAACTTTCCCATTATATTTAATAAAAATATTATGTTGCACAATAATATGTCACCAATGTGGAAATCTATCAACCTCTTGACCCACCATCTGCTCAATATATACTAAGTAGTCAACAGGTAATCCCAAGAATAAAACTAACATTGGAAGCCCCCTATTAACCATTGATTATTGTATTTAATGTGCAGAAAGCCCACAAATGGCTTCCAGCCTGTTATAAACATATCTAATTCATTGCCTCTAATCAATGCAGTTAATTTCACCATTTCTGCCAGTTCAGTCAAATTTCAAGTCCATTCTTCAATAATCATCATCCACGAATGAAGGCAACAGTCGCCATCCCTTTTTCTCTCCAACACTTAGCAGATTAACTTGAATATTTCTTTACCAGTTTCTGTTTGGCAAACAGTCAAAAGACTGACTGAAACTTGTGTGACTTTTGGTAGCCTACAGAGGAAAATATTTTAGTTCAGGGTTGAAATGGTGTGTGTGTGTGTGTGTGTGTGTGGTGTGTGTATGTGTGTGTGTGTGTGTGTGTGTGTGTGTGTGTGTGTGTGTGTGTGTGTGTGTGTCCTTGGTGGTCTCTGAGCTTGGTTGTTTTCTTGCAGATATTTCACTACCTAATGAAGCTGTGCACTGATGATGTTGGCTAGTTTGGTTAATGCAACATATGCAAGAAAACAACTAAGCTCAGAGACCAACAAGGACCCCTCATTTTGGTAATCTATTCAGGATAACATGCGTTCTTCCTTGCAGGTGCAATTCTTTTCACCAGGTGCAATTTTTACTTAAAAAACTTTTCTTTTTTACAAATTTATGCCCGTATTGTACATTGCCTATAGGTTTGAGGAAATAAATTGGTCAAGTTCTCATAAAGATGCATTCAAATGGATGTCTCTAATAATGCTAAAGGCCCCATGTACAGTAGGAGCTTAAAGGGGAAGATGATTTGGTGAACGCATGAAGAAGGCTCCGTATGCTAACCTTGAACCTGGTATTCTTTGCTCTTCTTAGCATTTCTGTCTAGAATGGTAGCATGTCCCAGGTTTATTCTTGAGTATCTTGAGTTGAAATGCCAAGCAGTTATTCAAGCCAAGTGAAAAACAAGCTCTGCCATAATCTATAATTTGGCATTTCTGCATTCACAGGTATGAAGATCTAGCTAAATGACCTTGAAATTACTTTTGGAGTCAGGTCAAATTTCCTTCCCAGATCTTACAAGGCAGCAGAATGTGGTGTGAAGCTTTGTAGGTGTGAAGCAGGTGTGAAGTTTTGTAGGCAGATTTAAGGCACTCCTTAAAAGACTGAAAGGCATTATGCATTCCTAAACTTTAATCTGGATAAAATGAGGATCAAAGTAGCTGTGCAGTTGAATGCATCATCTCGAGTGGCACCTTCCCAAGGATATGGAGTCATATCAAAGCCCTACCTTATATGTCAAACCATTGCACTGCATTCAACTCCACTTGTATGCATGTAGGAAAGGGACAGAGTCTACATCATGATGGCATAGCTCTGTCTTCACCATTTTAATAACATTGGAAGTTTTGGTATGCATGTGTCTGGTAAAACAACTTAAGCATAAAAAAGCATTCATCTCTTTACGGGTAGTCCTCATTTAGCAACCACAATTGGGAACAACAACTTGATCAGTGAAATTGCAACTGCACTTATGATCAACTTCGCTTTACAGATTTGCAAAGGTTGTAAATGTGAGGTGTGGTTATAAAGTTACTTTATTATCACTTTTGTAACTGTAACTAAATAAGGCAATTGCTAAATGAGGACCATCTGTGTGTTTAGGACAGTCACATTCATTCTGCTTTTTCCTGACCTGAGAACTGTAAGAACCCTTTTTGATTATTTGTACACCACTGAGATTAGTTCACAAAAGTTCAAAATCCAATTCAAGTATAATTCCTTAATCACCAACAGGTAGCCAGCAAGCTTTCAATAACTGAAAAACAATAAGGGGGATTCAAAGACCGCGTATGATATTTCACATGCAACAGCTTAGCTACTTGCATCAGGGAATATGTAACTAGTTTACAACTTCATCTGCTTTGATAAAGTAGCCATGAAAGCACAGCCCATTATGAAAGGACCATTTGTCTGCAGGAGATGCTGGACACTTAAGGGAGCAGCTGTGCCAGATAATGTCCTCATCTAATCAGAATCTCACTCTTGATTATTATTATTTTTTAATCTATTCTCACCACCCGTTTTGCATCCAAGGATGAATGCAACATTGATGACACTCCACTTACCTCCCCAAATTCCCAACACAGTTTGGGAAGAGATCTCTCTCAGATTTTCATATAGGTGCAAAGCATGATTCCTTGAGCTCTGCATAAATAGCATGTGCTGCTTCAAGGTAATGGAGCAATAATTCAGACAAAATGTAATCAGGTGAAGCAGAGCAGTAAAGTTCAATTGGAGTACGATCAAGGTATAAAATTGTGATACATGTGAAGCTGCCTGCCCATTCAAAAATACAGAACCTTGTTCTCCAATACATGTGCTGTCAAATTATGTTGGCTTGGCTAACAGGATTTTCATCTATTGTTGAAACTTGAATTAGCATAGGATTTTCATTGCAGCACTTGACAAATCACCACGACTACAATGACTTCAAGGACCTGAACTCTCAATTTCTCCCATGCATTAAAAGAGCTGATGTACAGATTTTGTCCATTATGACCATTAGTTTAACAATAGGGCAAAGCTGCAACAACCTCGGAAAAGTGATTTATGATCTGTACTTGCACATATGAGTGTCGCACCACACCCATGATCATGTGATTGCAATTCAGGCATTTGGTAACCAGTTTATATTTACAACTGGTTGCTAAAAAAAATCTATGCTAACAAGATTACAGCCAGGAAAAAAATAGTCAATTCTTTATGTAATTCTTTTTTTCCTTTATTATATTTTTTCTTTCTTTCCTATTTTTCTTTCTGTTTTGTCTTTTCTGCATTTTATGTTTTTTTCTTCTTATTTGTTTACTTTTAAAAGTATGTATTGGGTGTTATCTTTGTAATTGTAATTTTTAATAATTTTAATAAAATTACTATGAAAACATTGATTCAGAAATGATAAAGTAGAGAAAAATGCCATTAGCTGGTCTAATTAGCTCTGTTTCAAGAAAAAACAAATAGGTATGGAATTTGCAGCAAAATGTTGCAAAATTCAAACCACCCTTAGCTTACACATCACCCACTAATATATTGCTTTTGTTTTATTCATTTACTGTTGTCTCCCTCCCCCCACCACAACCAGTGTAGGACAACAGGGAGATATCAGCAACGTTTAGAAAATCCATATTGCAGAAATATAAATACACAAAAACTGTATATGTGATCTTTTGCATGAAACCTATTCTCCATCTGGTAGGTTTGGTTGTTTTCCCAGTATATCTTCAGCTGATTATAACATCCAGTCTTTTACAGCCAGTCTTTGTGTACATCCAGTATTTGTGTAAAGGAAGGTAAAATGTAAGCATAGAAAAACAAAAGGTAGGACAAACCTTATGAAAGTTATTTTTATTTCATTTTATATTTAGCAGAAAAATATAAAAAATAAATAAAGGGAAGGATTTTAGAGGAACAGATATATGTATTGACATGTGGCCCTTGGCCAGGGATGAGAAACAAAATGGATCAATATGATAAAACTCAATAGACTCCATTTATGTCAGTCTCTACCTGCCTATGAATTTAACTACCTGAAGACAGAGACAGAAAATGAGAATTTGTAATAGCTAGAATGACATGACCATTTATTTCCTGATCAAGAATAAAGATAAAGGTCACAGCATAAGAGATTCCAAAACTAGCTATATCATTTACCTAGTCTCCCCCCCCACCCCCCAGATGTTGTGCAAACAGACTTCATGGAAAGGCCCCACAAATGTTGCTGAGGAAAAGAAAGTTGGTGTGATTTGGATTTAGCATTTGAATGGAATGCAGTTCAATATATTTGCAAACATCAGTTGCAATCTATGTTTGCAGTAGAGGAAGGAGGTAACATAACATCTACTTGGAGAATGCCAATTCCAGTGAGCGCGTATGGTTCACAATATGGCATTTATGTCATTTGAATTAAAGCTATAGCTCTACTAGTCTGTATATAAATATTTTGCTGAGAGGTGTTAGTATGTCATTGATGTTCCTCCACAGGTGAGAAACAGTCAAATATCTTTTTCAAAAAACATTGGAGGAAGGAAGGAAGGAAGAAAATACTGTCCTTTTGCTGAAAAAATATAAACCTACCAAACAAATTGGTAGGTTTAAAGTGTCCTTGCTTCTGGATGTCTTGGTGGCTTTTGATGCCATCATTCATGGTATCCTATAGGATTGCTCTAAGGACTGGGGGCACAGCTGTGTTGTGGGTTCACTCTTACCTTGATAACCAGGTTCAGATGGTTGTAAGGTCAATCTCATTGCTATTCCCCAGAGCTCTTCAGTCATAAAATTCCATTCTTCACCCATTATTTATTCTTAAATATCTTTATGAAGCATCTTGAATCACTGATCAGACAGGATGGAACAGAGGGCCATCTCTGTAGAAACGACTCCATAGATTACTTCTTATTTCCATCATCATTGTGTATGTTAGTCTCCATCATAGCTTCCTGTCTGGACAAGATAAGTCTGGTCAGGATGAGGTGGAACAAATCTGGAGCCAGATGAGGGATTGTTAGCTATAAATAGTTCTATTTAATTGGAAGACACAAAAAATAATACTAACATGTATGCATGTATGTATTTATTTAATATCATCTTTATTACTTTTACAAATACAGTAGTACCTCAGTACCTGACTGCTTCAAAACTTGTCAAATTTGGTACTCGATGCATTTTGGTGCGAAAATATTGTCCTGGTACCTGGTGTTTGTTTAGTACTCAATGCACTGCAATAGGAAGAAGGGGACAGTTGCAGAGAATGGACAGGAAGTCGGCCATGCTGGGAAGGTCACTGCAAAAGAAAGAGGAGAATGGCCACTGAGGGCAGATAGGAAATTGGCCATGCTGGGAAGGTTGCTGACATAGGAAAAGGAATAGACAAAAAGTTATTCCTGGCCAAAACAAAGGGTCACATGATAAGTCATGTGGTTTGTTTGGGACTCATCCCTTTTAGTACTTGTCGTACATTCTGGAACCAATTAATGGTATGTGTACCGAGCTACCACTGTAATTCAAGGCAGTGAACATATCCAACACACCTCCCTCTTCCTATTTTTCCAACAACAACAACTCTGTGAGGTGAGTTGGGCTGAGAGAGAGTGACCGGCCAAAGATCGCTCCAGTTGGCTTTCATGATTTGCAACACGCATAAATTAGAACAATATTTATATAAAAGGACAAATCTCTATGAATATTCAAAATAATCTAGTGATGGACTAAAATAAAATATCAGCAAGTTACGGATATACCCTGTCAGAATATTTGTATTATTTTTGTTTGTACAATGCATTTGAAAAGGAACATATTTTACAAAATATGTTGGACCAAATAAAACTTTTCCAGGCATTTGGGATTCTTCTCTCTGCTTTTCAATAGCTGCCTTCCTTATACAATGATGTGGAATTTCCACCTCTCTGAATTACAATCTTCACTCTTTTGGGTTGATTTCAAAAGAAACATGAAACCTAGTGTCTAGAAATTAATCTCCTCTTGTTAATGGTCTCTTTGTATTAATTATGCATGATGGTGCTTTGAATAACATTGTGTATGATTTTATAATTTTATTGCCATTTGTTGTTTATTTTGCATTGATGATTGTAAATTGTTTAATCAGTGTTGTAAGTTGCTGCAAACTGGCTCACCATTGAGCAAGCACAAATTATTTATAGTATTTATAGTATATAATATAGAATAGTAGTTATGCTAAATAATAATTATACACACACACACACACACACACACACAACACACACACACACACACACACATTAAGATATTGTACTCAAACTGTGCCCAGGTTGAATCTGTCTTTGCTATGGATATTCACTGAAAACTTTGAGACAGTCACTTTCTATTAGTCCAATGTCACCCAGAGAGTTATGGTGCTGGTGAAAAATTGGATGAGGAAGTATTGTATACGGTACTTTGAATTCTTGGAGAAAAGGCATAAAATTTAACTTCATAAGCAAATGAGCAATTTACTGTTTAATTAGTTCCCCCAAAAAGAACAGCTGCTATCTTCAGATCAATATATAAAATTTCCTTGAGGACTCTGGCTAGCTCTGTTGAAAACAAATTCTGGATTAAGGGAGGCTTTCAGATTGATTCAGAAAGGCCTTGTCAGGTTTTTCTTTGGCACAGATTGAAAAAATGAAAAATTCTGAAAAGATTCAGAGAGGAATAAATGCCTATGTAAAAACTATTTTTTCAGTTTACTAGAAAAAATGTGAAAATAATTATTCTTTCCCAACAAGTAGCATCAAGGCTACTTATTGTTGGATAATTCACAGCATCCCAATACATTTGGATGACACATGATGAATGAATAAATATTGATGACAATGATACGATGACATCAACTTCGGTATTAGGCATAATCTGACAGTCACTTTTTATTATCGAACCTCCATCACTTTCAGTATCTCTTTTCTTCCTCTATGACATGAATTTTAATCTGTCAGTCCCACTAGATAGATCAGAACAGAAAATCAACTCCATAGGAAGATTACTTTTATTGAGATTGACTATAATAAAAGAATCTTCTAAGGACATCCTCTTCCTTCTTGCAGTGAATTACACAGATATTTTGCCTGAGCCGTGGCTGAATATTGCCTTGTTTGTCAGGAATTTTAAAAAATGTTTTATAATAGGAAATTATTTCTGTGTATTTCCATCTAGGGAATCTCTATAAAATTAACCCAAATACTACATGCTTCCTTGGGTCAAAAAGCCAGGCATTTGTTTGTGAACCTGTTAAACTAAGCATTCAAATTAAGGGCTGAGAAAGAAGAAAGTAAAATAATAGATTCAAGCCATAGTAATTAGTGAAGTTGTTCTAATCTGAAAAGCAGGAGGGTTAGGCAACAATAGGAACAAAAGAACCTGTCTTTATGTCTCTGATGATTCATTAGGGAAAATTTGGAAAGAAATCACTCCTGTTTTTGCCTAAGACAAACAAAGCACTGCTTTTATCTACTTATGCTTGATGCTGTCCTTTTAAATAAAGTTAATCAAAAGTAGGAAAGACGTGTTCTATCTGCAGCAACATTACAAAAATAAAAGAATTAATTTTGTTACGTTTTTGGGCCTTTAGATATTCAAAAAAGCAGATTGTCATTTACAAGATTTCCAGGAGCCAAACTTTTGTAAACTGTGTCTGTATGTTGTCCTCAAATCAAATCTGTATCTTGGCTCCATCTCTTAAGGCTATTGGTCTCTATGCAATATTGTACTGCAAGGCTACAACTATATAAAGGAAATTTCTTGACCAACCTCACAGATAAGCACTGTAAGTTGTAAAGTTGTTCTTCTTGTTTGGTTTTGACTCATCATCTTGTACAAGAGTCCTGCTTTGACTGGGTCTGCCTATCCAGTCAGAGCTAATAGTGTAGGCATATTACAGGTGCCTTCTCCTTGCATCTGTCCATGATAGTGACTCTACTAACCCTAACAACAAGAACCTTAATAATTAAAAAAAATATATGCTAAGCCTAGAATGGTAAAATCAAAACTAGCATGCATTGATCTCTCTCTGCCTTCAGGACGTCCCAGTGTAACTGCCCAGCTTTTTGCCCTTTCTTCTCTCAACAACCAGTACCGCCACCAATATCCCAGCATGTTATATCCATGTTTATCAGTTTTAGTCTGTTAAATCCAAAGTCTTTCATTTACTGTACTTTGGAAATTTGAAAAGTAGCTGCTGGTCAAAAGTGATGTGAAAGGGAAAAGCAGTGATGAAGAAAGGGCTCCACATCCCCTGTTCAGTTCCTGTGAACCTCCTTTCTGAAGCAACATGATATGATATGATTTGAAAACAAGCCTAATTGTCATTATTTTTCTGATGTCTATTTTTATAATCTAAGATGAAGACAGGAGCAATAAGAAAATAATAAAGATGGATAAGCTCTTAAGACATTAAAATCTCATGTTATATACTGTATATTAACATTTCAGTTGGATGTTAAGGAGCATAGTTTAATTCTAAGAGGCAGGAGTTATAACTTTCATATAAAAGTATAAATCTTTGAAAATACACCCAGTTGTTAAAGAGAAATAGAATGTTATTGGAAATAAACACAACAGGTTACTAGATTTTTTGCATGTGAACTGACAGACACTCATCAAAAATATTCATTTATTGCACCCAGTAGAAACCGCCATGAAGACATAAAAGTGGGGAATGTTTAAAATATACAACTAGTGAAAGAGAATTTTGCAATAAAATTAAATGAATTGCCCAGTGGATTTGTTTGAAGTAAGCCTGTTCAATGATATTTTTTTTTAAAATGAGAGTTTGTATATATTCTGAGCCTCTTTTATGTTTTCTTTTCCCTGAATCTACCAGGTTGCTGATATTTTCCCTATATTCCTCTGCTATCTGTAACCCAGCTTTATCTCTGATAAAAAAAAATACAAACAGGAATTAAGAAATGATCACTAGTTTAGTATGGATCAATTGTATATTTGAGGAAGAAAATTCTGACTGTGGATATCTGTACAATTGCACAGGGGGATTTTAAATTACTCTTTTTCTGCTTCCCCTATTTAATTGGAAAATAATAATGCTTCTCTTTTTTCAAGACTCTTGTTGTCTCAATTTGTTGCTGACAATTGAAAAATTGATGGACATCTCTAGGCAGTACCAGGAACAAGGAATAAAGTAGTAAATGGTCTTTCAGCAAAGGGATGAAGTTATAACTTGTTAATTCTGCCTGGTGGGAGGAAGAAAAGTGAATTGGTTCCAGGCAAATACTGTAGTTGCTGTTGCCAAGATAATATATATCTTCTAACATTCTAGCATTCTAGTCTGTTGATTATGTCCAGTGTTAGAATAAGGCTAATCACATTTCATTGCAATCCTAGTTAAAGAATGACTGGGGGCACAACAGCATTTATTACAAACAGCCAAATGTATTTACAGTATATATTTTTCCACTTCATCATTCTTTCTCCTATTTTCAAGTGACCCACTCTTGTTTGATTTTCTTGCTGTATTGGGATAGTTTCACTCTCCTCTCTATCTTGACTTGTGATCAGGGATGGGCTTCTCTTACCTTCCCTACCGGTTGGGAAGTGCGCACGTCGTATATCATCACTTGTATATCTAATTAGATATATCACTTAATTAATATCAAGAATAATATTAGACCAACAATCAAGAAGCAAACCATACCCCAATCAAGGAACTGCCAAACAAGCTAACAGTAAGCAACAGACCAATCAAGGAAGGAAGCACCATGGCTACTCTTACCCACAAGACAAGGCAAATCACTAGTACACTAATAAAATGAGAGCAAATCCCGCTCCCTATTAGCACTGATGATTATTACCTAATCTGGCAATAAAATGTCTAACTTAGAGAGCACCAAGGACCCCACAGATATACTACTACTTCCTTTCTTCTGATCACTTATTTTCTGATATATACATTAAAAAAATTAAGAATTAAGGAGACAGTAATGCTACATCCTAAAGATGGTGTGATGACTTCCCAGATGCTTCTCCAGATGCCTCTCTGGATGTTATTTCAGAGGAGGATGAGCCGATCCTGGGCACATCAGAAGGGGAAGTGGATGATGGCTCCGAGGCAGGGGCTAAGAGTCCAAGCAAGATGGAGCGGCCATAGGGAGAGCCACCAGACAAGCAGCTGGCTGAGAGTGGGATAGTTGAGGCACAGCTGCAGCAGGACAGCCCTGAGGCTTTGGGTGAGGGGAGCACACAGCTCCAGCCGGTCAGCAATGAGGAAGAGGATATAGGGCAAAGCAGTGGAGGTCAGCCTGATTACTGGCAAGGCAGCAGCCTCACCCTCCTTAATGGGCTACACGGGGAGCTGGCTATTTAGCACAAAGGAAGGAGGGGAACGATGCTGGGGACAATGTATCAGTTTCCTGGCTCTGTGTGCTCCTGTGCTCATGGCTCTTGTTTATTTATTTTTATTTATTTATTTGTTTGTCAAACATGTACAAGATAGCAGGTATAGGTATAAACATAAACATAAACATAATCAAGGTGAATACAGATAGATGAGGACAATAGGACAGTAGGACAGGGACGGTAGGCACGCTGGTGCGCTTATGCACGCCCCTTACAGACCTCTTAGGAATGGGGTGAGGTTGACAGTAGACAGTCTAAGGTTAAAGTTTTTTGGGTTTGGGGAAGAAACCACAGAGTCAGGTAGTGAATTCCCGGCAGTGATCACTCTGTTGCTGAAGTCGAATTTTCTGCAGTCTAG